>PVJD01002130.1:0-218559 GCA_004026545.1 Mormoops blainvillei | reverse complement strand
GTCCATTTGGTTCTCATTACTGCTACCCTGTTTTGCTCATACCGTACCTCAAGCCCAGGCCAATCATTGCCAAATGCTCTGATATCACTATTTTTTGGCTCTAACCCACCTTGTATGCTGTTCTGTGAGGAATCTTTCTATAACTTTGCTTTGCCCAGATAATCCTACTTTCCATAGAAAGAGAAGCCTCGAATAGTATCCTCTCAAAGACAGGATAAAATCTAGATTCTGTATATCATTCAGCATTGTTCAAACCTCGTCACTTCCTCAAACTTCTTTCTCACTGGATCTCGACAGGCATACTTTCATTCAAAGACACTATTCTATCCACCTTTATCCAAATATGGCCTCACCATCCCTAAACCTTTCTTTGATCCTTGCCGCCTAGCATGTGCTGTTGTTGTATCTCTCTAGGTGTTCAAGACTTACTTTCCTTTCGATGGACTGGCTGAATTTCCATCCCTTGCCTATGGAGCCCTCTTCATCCAACGCCCTTGGGCTTGGTCCTATTAAGATGCATTTTATATTTTATATCTACACATCTTTTTGTTTAGAAATTTCTATCTAGTTATTTTGCTGAAATCACTCTAGGGGAGTATGAAGTATAATAAGGGTTTTGTAAAAACTCTAGTACCAAGGCATATTTTAAACCAGGGTCTAATTTGTGTCAATGTTCCATTTTAAACTACAAAGAATGCTATTAAGCTATAAGAATGCTTCACTGTACTCAACATACATAACATCCACTTTATGCTTTCCATGCAGCATCCATTCTAATGTGGAAAGTAACCAAGTTGCTTCTTCCAGTAGAGATGAGGTTTGTTATGTGAAGTCTTCAGGTAAAGTAACATAATACTGTTTAAATAATTTGTGGTCTCAGAAATACTGACGTAACAACTGTGTAGTCAGCAAATTCCCCAATTAGTTAAGATTTTAGTTTAACTTAATGAATTCAGGGAAAAACACTAGTACTGTTACCTTGTTACCTGCCTGGCATCCTTCCCCCACCCCATTTCTTAAAAAACAATTTTTTTTTAAATCCCCACCTGCTGATGTGTGTATCGATTTCAGAGAAGAAGGAAGGGGGAGAGGGAGAGGACAGAGAGAGAGAGAGAGAGAGACATCAATAGGTTGCCTCCCTATGTACCATGACCAGGGATTGAAACTGCAAACTAGTATGTGTCCTGACCAGGCATCAAACTGTCAACCTTTTGTGTATGGGACGACACTCCAACCCACTGAGCCCCCCAACCACAGCTACCCCAATTTCTTAATGATATCCAGATTTGGTTAGTGTATGTGTTCTGCTACTACGTAGCCTTTCCTTTAAGGAAACTAACCTTACTCCCAGATCAAAAGGGGGACCCTGAATGGTATAACAATAATGGGAACAGAGCGATAGGTTCAGGAGCCAAGGAGACATGAGGAAATATGCACTGGTGGCTTTGGAAGCCACATTTAAGGGAAGGACCACAGGAAAGGAGCTCTCTCTTTGCTGCTCCATGTACAACAGGGTACCTATGGAGGCTGAAGTGCTGTGAGCAGCTGTTCCATAACCACAGAGATGAAGCCAATGAAAGTCATATTGTTTAAGCTGGGTCGAGTGTTACTGATGTTATTCATAGCATTGTGATTAATACAGAAAACAAATATTATAAAACAGATGCGGTATATATATTCCATGAAATTTTTAAAACTTTCAAGTAATTTTTAAACAATTACTACTTACAGAGGAAGTAAAATACTTGATGAACCAAAAATGTGACTGAAACTATTAATAAGTGAACACAAATACATAGTAAATACATAAAAAAGCTATCGACATTTCAGGGGAAGATGAAGTAATATGTTATTCTACATGCTTATAGGAAATATTGACTTGCATCAACACTATGAGTTACTTGTGTTTGTTTTGTTTTATAAAGCCAGATTTATTGAGATAAAAGGTACAAACAATAGTAAAATTCTGGTGTAAAGTTTTAGTTTTGCCCAATGCTTACAATCATGTCACCACCACCACAATCAAGATACAGTTCATGTCCTTTGAACTCATCTAAGATCTCTCTGGAGTCAATGCCACTCCTCTGAAGAGGACCAGCTCCTGGTAACTGCTGATCTGTCCTGTTCCAGAAGGCTGTGTAAATGGAATCATACAGCATGTGCCTTTTGAGCCTCGCCTCTCTCCTTTATCGACATGCATTCTCAGATACACCCATGTTAGTAGCAGTGGTCTGTTCTTTCCAGGCTCCCAGTATCATTTTAATACTTCTGATGTATCTTTTTGACTTGCACACTTTTATATGTTTTGATCCTAGTTCTGTCAAATATCTTTAAAGGAAATGATCCTGCAGAATTTGTGCTGGAATATAATACTGTCTCTTTTATGAGTCAGAATTCATTAACCAGCAGGTCATGCTGTCTGTTATTGCCACACCATGAAGTCACCCCTGAGGTCTTCCACATCCTATGGTGGAATCTTAGGACACTTATAAGAAACAATCTTTTGCTGACTGCAAATCGTATTTTAGCTGAACATGGCAAATTGTGGGTATCCTGGTCATATTTTGCAAAATCAAAGGGCATGCCAGCCTTTATTAGCAAAAGCTATATTCCTTCCACACAGATGGTCTTCTAACATTAGGTCTCTGACCTTGCCAAAATCAACACAAAGATAAGCAAAAGTAAGCTTGCTGACAAGGTTTAATCGCTCTCATGTAGGTTTGTGAAAAGTTAGTAGGGATGTTGTGGTTGAGGTCAGGAAATCACTGCCTCACAGAGCCTTGTTTTAGGTCGATCTCAACAACAATAATAATATCATCATAATAGGAATAACTAACACTCACTGATTGTTATGTGCCAGACACTATTTTAAGTATTTTACATAAACTATCTAATCCTTACAACACCATTATAAAAGAGAAACAACCATTATTCTTTTTTTTTCATTTATTTTTATTTATTTTTAGATAGAGGGGAAGGGAGGGAGAAAGAGAGGGACAGAAACATCAATGTGAGAGAGAAACTTCAATCGGTTGCCTCTCACACGTGCTCTGAACCCACAGGGACCAATCCTACCAACCAGGCATGTGCCCCGACCAGGAATCAAACTAGCGACTCTTCGCTTTGCAGGACGATGTCGCACAAACTGAGCCATACTGGTCAGGGCACCGTTATTATTCTTATTCTACAGGCGGCACGCATACACAACAAAACAAAATCCCCAGGTTCAAAGAGGCCTGGAAAATTGTCCAAGGTCATACGGTCAGAAGGTAACTGAATCAGATTCTTACCTGTGGTATGTGATTTTAAGTATCTATTCACTAATAGTTGGCTCTCACTCTAACCCTTCTTTTCAATAAAAAACAAGACTGCATTAAGTCCCTACAAGTGGAGACTAACAAAATACCAACTATCTATTTAAAAATGGAATGTATTACCTACTACGCATTTTAATTTATACAGTATTTTTTCAACAAAAATATTCTAATTAAAGCAGGCTGTTTAGCATTTTAGCAATAATTATCAGGTATAAAAATTCAGTCATATTTGATGTGATAATATAGTGGTTTCCAACTTTAAGGAAATAATTTAGTTACTAACATTAGTTTAGTTACTAAAATTCATCTACGAGTACATTTAGGGAGAAATATGTGATTCTTCTGCAAGCATGGGTCTCTTATTACTCTATCAGGCTTTAGCTGAAATAATGGACAAAGTAGTCTTAAAATATGTAGTTGATACACTGTGGCTGTAGCCCAATTTTTTTTCAAAAACAATGTTAAATAGGTAAAATGATATAATATTGGTTCTTACTATTTGCCACTTCAAAAGTACATAATGCTACTTTGTGCATAGCACTTTACAAAGAAATCTTGTGATTTATTCTTGTGATTCTTTGGAAGACAATAATGGTCACACAATATTGATTTAATAAGTAATCCTATTTGATTCTATTGGAAGCTAATCCACAGGCTTGACTTTTCAAAATAATGATAAATATTTTATTTTAAAAGCATCTAACTTTTGCTATCCCTCAATATGATAGAAGGGTTGGGCTTTTTGACCTGCAAAATATATACTTGTATATTGAAAGCTGATTCTCACAGTATTATTGCCTCAAACAAAAATACATGAGAGTACACCTGAAGTGTCAGAATCGAAAAAGTAAGACGCACTCCTCTTGTAATAATAGATGGCCCAGTTTCCTCGTCTCTGCTTCCCTCTGACTTCTATCTGCTTACCGACTTGCTAGGCCATTGCTGTGTACTTTCACTCCTCCAGTAACCTTTCGTAGAGATCTGCTCTGTTCTCGCTGGGGCTGGGTCCAGCTTCGTTATCAGTCACCGTACCTGCTGGTTCATGAATGTGCTGCAGTGTCAGTTCTGCCTCCTTATTTGCAGACGTCACCAGCTCCTGCAGCTCTCTTCAGACCTTTGACATGACTCTTCCATATGGCAGGAGCCAGGACAAAGAGCTCCCTCCCCCTGCAGCTCACAGAGCTCATTACTGGATAGGCAGAAAATGGTTCTGTGGAGCCAGTGAGTCATTCTTCAGAATCGTAGTACCATACGCCCTGCCACATGCCTCCAAACCACCAAGTGGGGGAGCAGATATTTTAGAAAGAATTTTATAAATGTTAACGAACAATTATAATTTCTAAAAAGATGCTTTAGGGACAAAGTCTTCCATTATTTCAAAATGAATCAGATATTGGTATTATGCTTTAGAACTCTTTCAGTTTTGCTATATAATTCTTTAATACATGTTCTCATGTGATTTCATTTTAAGCAGAAGGAATATTTTTCTAAAAGCATTGAACTAAATCTACTAAGCTATTAAAGCCTTTTCCATATATTTATGAGAACTTATATTAAAAATAATATGTATATAAATTATCAGGTTTTTGTAGAACCAGAATGAATATTCCTTGGCCCTAGAGAGTGTCTGCCCAAATCTACTGTCAGTTAATTATAATTGTCCATAGAGAAGCTGGATGTGGCTTTGTATAGGTGTACATACCTCTGTATTCCCTGAAGTCCATTCTCTCATAACAAGATGAGTCAACTTAGGGAATAAACACTTGATTTTTGTACCACAATTCATCAAATGCATCGAAATTTTGATGTTATTTTTAATGCATTTCCACACATCGAAGTCTTCAGTGTGGCTCAAAAGTCATACAGTTAAGTAAGTGATTGAGCCAGGATTCAAATCCAGGTCTGTGAAAACAAAGTTCTTGCTCTGTTACAGCCTGTTAACTAAGAAAACTTCTGCTGGAGTTGAGGAACAAGAAAATGAGAAGGTAAGGGAATAAATCACAGATTTTTGTGTTCAATTAAGATCATGTAATACTGCCCTAAATAAGGTCACGCGGTCTCAGGGAAGCTTTGTAATCAAGAAATTTATCACCAGTTTCACATTATAAGAAAAAGGCAATACCCACTATGACACACAGGCATTACTCCTTTCTCAGTGCTTCATAATATAGTGTCACAGCACAAACAGGCTACTTTAGCATGATCCTTCAAGAAGCTTTGAGAGCAAAGTCTCAGCCTGCTTTTGACCTGGCACGGATGGTTTCCCAGACTTATGTCCTCTACACTATTTGCTCAATTCAAAACAGGAGGGTAGGTGTGTGAGAGAGCTTTTAATCTGAAGGTTTCAATGACATCCCTTTGAGATGAACTGCGGAGACGGGAGAAATACAGCTTGTACCGACAAGGGAAATTTGGTTACTTTCACAAGATCAGACAGCAAGTAAGTGATAGCAAAGATGAAACTCTGCTTTTTTATACTCAGCTTAGTATACATTAGCCTAAATTGTCCTTTGGGTTTTGCAGAAATTAAAGATCAGACACCAGGAAGGATTTAATAAATACTCATAATCAAGGACTGAACTAACCTATCCCAAGTCTAGGCAGAACATCAAAGAAATTAGGTAATTTATAAATATTTCTGATGATAATTCCCTGGAGTTAAAATCTTGCACATATAAGTGTATGCCTTATGTGGTAATAACCTATGTTTTTTAGGCAAGAAAACCAAAATGTTGGAAACCTAAGTAAAAAAGGAAGAGGCACCAAAGCTTATCTTTATACACCCCCCAAAGAATACCTCAGTTTATGGAAATGATAGAAGGTGCTCGGATATTCAGCAGGCAGGATATGCCGAATTCTGGATTTATGGAGGGACACGTCCAGTCATGGATCTATTCATTTTGACTTATGCGTGAGGAAATTTTATGTTTATTTAACAAACACACAGTTCATATTATGTTTCAAGGCACTGTTCTAAGTCCTTTACAACTATTAAATGATCTACACCTTGTAACAATGTTATCCGGTAGGGATTATTATCTCCATTTTACAGATGAGGGAACTGGGTAACGAGAAGTTTAAATGACCTGCTCAAGGTCACACAGCTGGTAAGTGGCTGAGCTGGGATTCAAACTTACAGAGTCTGGCTCTTGAGCCTGTCCTCCTGACCCAGGTTTACGGTGTAATATTTTCTTTTTGTGTTTGTAAGCTACATATTGTTTTGTTTTTGTTTTTGTAAGCCACATACAACAACTATGTTTCCAAGATCTGACCTTTCTGGTCTTCTCACAGCCACACTAAACCAGACCTCTACGTGCATCCTGCCCTCCATGCACCTGGCTTTCCCAAATCTTCTGGTTCATGGCAGCATTGTATAAACCCCATCCCTGACTCCGCTATGCCCTTGTTCTATTGGCACTGCTGACTTGCTGATCCTGGCTCACTCCCACTCTAGGTTTGCCTCCTCTCTTTCTTGAGCTCTAGGCCACCAAGCAATTCTGGAAAGCTTTCTGACTGGTCCCACCGTCTTTGAACTGGACTCTCAGAGACAGAGTCACAAGTTATCACAAGAGCTAAGCTCCCCCACTGTCCTCAAGCTTCAAGCCCCATCCCTTGAGGACATCTCTCTGGCCTCTACGGGAACTTCCCAAAGTGACACATCCAGCACCGAGCCTTGGTGTCACCTCTATGCTGTGGTCTCTTCGTACCTCACTCCCTGAGTTCCAGACTCCACTTCACTTCACTTCTGCACACAACAGGGAATTCACCCTCTCAACCATGCTCCAGATCCTTAGTTTTATCTCTGAATTCTCCTTTCCCCTTCACCTCATGATATCTTAAATAATGATCATTTATTTATCTTAATCCTCCTTCTCAAGTGTTAATTTCCTCACTGGACTCACTGCAGTGCCTTGCACACAGTATATGTACAATAGCCCCTGCTGGTGTAGCTCAGTGGATTGAACGTCAGCCTGTGAACCAAAGGGTCACTGGTTCGACGTCAGGGCACATGCCTGGGTTGCAGGCCAGGTTCCCAGCAGGGGGTGTGTGAGAGGCAACCACACATTGATGTTTCTCTCCCTCTCTTTCTTGCTCCCTTCCTGTCTAAAAAAATAAAATAAATAAAATCTTTTTTTAAAAAGTATATGTACAATATAAATTTACTCAGTTTAATGTGATTACCCAGGTTCATTGAGCTAGTTGGCTGTACTATCCCAGGAAAGGCCTAGGTCTGCAGTTACCTGGAGTCTCATGTTCTAAAAGGTGACCATCCTCATAAGTTCACCAATAGTCCCATGTGCTCTACCCTCCCTAGCCCACTGGTTCTCAAAACAACACTCTCTCTTCTTCTTTTCCTTCTCAGATAATTCGCTATGTTCCTCTTTTGATTATGCTTGAACTTCTAGAGCTTGGTCCCTGGCCTTTTTTCTGTTCCCACATATTTTATTTCAGCAATACTAATCATGTTCTTATGCACATCCTCTACATTCTTATTTCCTGAGCTCCAGATCCGTATGTCCACTTGCTTAATTACTGTCGCTGAATGGATGTCTTGCGGGTACCATGGATGCAGCAGTGCAAAGTCAACCTAATCAGCAGCTCTACTCCCTCCCCTCATCCAAACACTATTATTTTCCTTCCTGTCTGCCACTTAATTATTTCATTAACATGTCAGGAAACCAAGGCCTGGAGAGTGATGCTGGGGTGCCATGTCCAACGTCACCGAGCTGGTAAGTGACAGGGCCGGGATTTGAACTCTCCTTTTTAATCAAAAGCCTTCCTCCTTAACCAATAAACTATAATGTCTCCAGAATATTCCACTTCTGTTTTAGATATCTTTAGCTGTCCCTCAACTTTGGAATGTCTAAATCCAATGCATTTTTTGCTCCCCAAATATGTCGCTCCTTTTATTTCCTTGCTGTTCAACAATGGTACAACATCTGCCGCTCATCCAAGCTAGCGGTTGAACGCGACTCACTCGCCACATCTAGTCACCGGACCCTCAGAAATCTCTTTCCCTGCCCTAACCTTCTGCCGTGTCAAGGGCCTCATCCTCTCACACCTGGGCGACCGAGCTTGCTTCTTATGAACCCTGCTCCACCTGTTTTTCTTTTTGTCTGACTCATTTTTTCTAAAACCCACAGATGTAAATCATGTCACCTCCATGCTTTAATTAAGTGCCTCTGAGGCCAGATGGAACCAGACTTAGGGAAAGTTTGAAATAACATGGGAAAAAAGCCCACGCGTAATCCAACAGAACAGGAAGCCGGATAACCATACATTATGGTAGTGGGTATGTGTTTTTAAAAATCTGCTCAGAAAAACAAGCTGGGATGTTAAATATCAAAGCAGTGGAACTATGGATTTTTTTTTTGTATTTTTCATGCTTAGCTGCAATTTCTTGATTTTCTATGAGAATTATTAATTTTTACTTAGACTTTAAAAAATCTTTTTAAAACGTCTCCATTGTTCTCTGGGGGAGAAAACAGAAATCGGGCAATGCAAGTCTGCTGTAATTTGTCCTTAGTCTACATTTTCTTTTTCAGCCTCTCCCTCTGCCCCCACACGCATTGCTCCAGTCCTCTGGCCACTTACTATGGGGCCAGAAATACCCCCCCAATCATGGCATCTACTCTCTTGCCTCCACTCATTCCTCACAGTTTCCTTCTGCCTAGACACGCTTGTTACCTCTTTCCCACCTATCCTGGACCACCCAGAAACCTCTCACTCTTCCTTCAAGCCCCATTCAGCTGCTTCTCTGCAGCCTGACCCTGCCCAGCCCTCCGCCAAGCACCCCTTGTTCTTCGTCGGGGTTTGCGGCACGCAGTCACTGTATTACGGTGATTCGCTTACGCGGCTCTCTGCTCTGTGGGCGGGGCCTGTCTGGTTCATTTGTGTGAGCACCTGGAGAGCCTATCTGACACACTGAATTTTCAGACTGAACTAGGTGGTTTCTTCAGGTACAGGCTCTCTTAGCTCACGTCTTCTCATTTCTTTCTTGTACCTTTCCAAAATACTAAACAAAGTCACCACAAAACACAGACGTTTCTGACTTTACCATTCAGTTTTAAGTGAATAAAGAAAATCTATCCTCAGACTTCTATGAACTAACCACATGGTTAGTGGGTAACTTTTCCATTATCGTACACATTGTTTTAAAATTCCCTCAGCTTTAGTTGGAGCTCCCACTGTCATCACATCAACAACAAAAGTCTGATCAGTCAAGCTGGATAATTTCTTTGTGGGGCTTTCACTTGGCTTGGAATTAGAGCTGGTTTGGCAAGAGAAAAAATAGTTAAGAGTGACTTACTCTATCTTCAAATCTAACAAGACCTCAACAGTTGTCTTCCTTGTTTTTCAGGAAGTGAAGTGAAAGAAATTGAAAGCTTTACCAAAACTAAAACAAAATTTGCTGCCCATCATTAGAAATGGATAACCAATGTAAGCATTGTTTTAACTCTCTGAAAAATTTGATATCTCACATTATAGCCTATAAACTTAATCAACAATTTTAAGAATTACACTTAAACTGAGTGGGGTGACATTAACAGAAAAAGAGGAAAAGTGAGTTAATTTTATTTGTAGTACTGATTTTCTATTCACAATTCACTTCTGAATTTGATTCTCCGTCATTCTATTCCCTGGAAGATAGTTATCTTCTTAATTTTTATTTGCATATGTTCAAAAGTTATAAACCCTCAAGGTGTATGTAATAACATAATAAATAAAATGATAATAATTAAGAAACCAGAAATAACCAGGAAATAAATGGATTGACTTATTAAAATTTTATTTCTAGGGAATGACGTAACCAACATGGTGACATAGGTCATTCTTGACTTCACTCCCCTTACAAGAACAACTAACATCTATTCAAGAACAAGAAACTGCTGAAAGAATCCTAGAACATGCGGGTGAGGCTGAAGCACCCCCTGCACCACAGAGAACAAGACAGACTGCATTAGAAGTGTGGCATGGCGCTACTGAAACTAGCTTGTCACATGCCTTTGGTTTCATGGAAAGACATGCCATCTGCCACCACATTCAGTAAGGATTCCTCCCCAAAAAATGTAGGAGGAGGAGGAGGAGGAATAGGAGAAGACTATGATCAATGCAATAATGTTGCCCCTCACGTGTAGTCTGGGACCTGACCTGGTACTAGATTACCTCTGGTCACGAAGTCAAAGCCAGACAGTATCAACTAAGTCCTCCCCTTTCCTGTAAGCGAATGAACTGAGAACAATGCAGTTCACGCAGCATGATCATTGATACAGGGTTAGAAAGAAGTCTTTGATATGAAAGTAAAAGCCAACAATCCTAGGACCATTTATATTTTAAGAGAGTTTTTGCCCAGGGACTGGGGTTTTAAAAAGGGAGATGTTGCTTATATTCAGTTAATTTATTTGCAAAAGTTCCACACCTTCCTGGGGGTTGTGGAGAAAGAAGAAAAGGCAAGAAATCAGAGGCTATTGGGGGAATATACTTATATTGGGGAAAATATCTAAACCTATTATGGTATTATATTTTATCGGGTGGGAAATCATCTCAGTGGATATTTTAACTATACATAACAATACTACTCTGATTTGTTTTTTAAAGAAACTGTTTTTGTTAGTCTTGATAAAAACTGCTATTATTAGAAGTTTAATATATTGCTACTTTGAACTTATGTTGCCAGTAACAGAGATTTGTTATTTACTTAAACTTTAGTCTTAAAAAGCATATATCCACACACATTTATGTTTGGCTTACAGTATGAAATACAGAGGAAAACAACAGACCTCAGAAAACTCTACCAACGTGTAAAAGTATATACTGGATATGAAAAGGCTCATGAAAACTAAAGAGAGTTTACATTTATTTATATGGCATAATCTATGAATGCAGTATTTCATATTAATGCATTTCTACTAAAGCTTACCCACCAAAGCCTACAAATCTGAGACAAGGTGACCATTTTTAATAAAATTCATTCTAAAATGTACTGACCCATTTGCCCGAGTCTCCTAATATAATTTAAGCTATTTATGATAATGCAAATTTGTCATGCCAAACAGAAATTCTAATACCATTACAACCACCTCCCCATGCCAGCCTCCTCAAGTACGCATGCCCCTGTGGGCAGCACATGTACACACGTACTGTTCCTTCTCCTCTACCTTCCCTGGAACTTACGACTTTTAACGATTCCTTATAATAACATCTCCCCTTCAGTAGATTTCAATCTTTTAACCTGCTGTAATACACGATTAACCTTAATGTAAAGATACTCTAACACCCTGTGGGTGAGAGATAAAGGTACCACAAAGTGTTAACAATTTTCCTTTGGTTCTGAGGTTTAAAAAAAAAAACCTGTTTATGGTACAGTCAACAGTTTTCTAAGGGCAGGCAGTCTTTATCTTTTACATGGTAAAAATAACAGTATTCTCTATTCACCACTGAAAGTGATTCTTGATCAAAATATCTCAGATGATTAATGAAGCAGTTACATAAGCTAGGACTATTTTAAAGTCAGTCCTTAATTTTTTAAAAAAGATTTTATTTATTTATTTTTAGAGAAAGGAAGGGAGAAAGAGGGAGAGAAACATCAATGGGTGGTTGCCTCTCGCGTGTCCAGAACTCAGGACCTGGCCTGCAACCCGGGCATATGTCCTGACTGGGAATCAAACCAGTGACCCTTTGGTTCGCAGGCCAGTGCTCAATCCACTGAGCCTCACCAGCCAGGGAAGTTCTCAATTATTAATAATGATTGTTCAAGATGCATTCCATGAAACTATCTTTGTGATTCTATCCTACTCCTACCTTCCAGCCCCCAACCCCTCGTTCTCACACTCCTGGTGAGCACTTAGTAAAGTGTCCATTAAATTTAATTCTGGTGTAAATGAAACTTCTTTAAGACTCTTCTGATGTAAATCTCTTAATTGAATTACATGAAGATTTTTTTCAGTTCTCTGCATAGTGAGACTCAGATATTCCATTATGTCTTAAAGTTCAACACATTAGACAGATTAAGAGGCAGCTGACAGTTTGGAGGGCTATGCTAACAGAGGAACATATCTAGATAAAACAGCATAGAATGATGAAAGCATCACCGATAAGGGTCTTATGATCACACTCAGTTTGTATCCTTTAACTAAAGGTACAAAGAATTAACTTGTTGAAGTTCGTCCTGTCAATGTTGTCCATTCGACACTGCAAGCCAGCAGCAGCATCAAGATTTCCCGGTTCCAGTTATTTGGTTTACTATATACGATTAAATGTTTTACTTTTTAAGATTTCTTTTTTATTTTTAATTGTGGTAAAATGTGTGTAACACAAAATTTACCATCTTAACACTGCTACCATTTCTGTTTGCACTGTGGAAGAAAAGCAATGCAACGAGCCCCAGAGCCGCAAAGCAGGACACATCACCACGTGCCTCGCATCTAAAAGGGAGAATCAGACGGTAAATCCTAGTACTCCCTTTCAGATGGGAGACACATGTGGCGTTTGGCTCAACGGCTCTGCAGAAAAAAAAAAAAAACCGAATGTTTTTCTTCCCACATATAGCATGTACCATCCACTACTTAAATTCCCATTTAGGAGAAAAGCCAGCTGTACTATTCTAGATTTCACTAGTTTAATAAGAAAGCCCTATTAAATCTCTCCCAAACCCAACTAAGACGTCTCCGAAAATGTATACATAATAATATATAATGGGGTAAAAAAAGGAGTACCCAGTAACCACAGGCATCATTACCAATAAAAATATTTCCCTTAATAAGAATGGCTCTTACTGTTTTATAAATACTTGCTGGTGGCATCATTCCAACGGTAAAAGGACAGATGTCTGAGCGTTGAGGCTCTCGGTTCTAACTTTCTCTTCCATTCACCATCGTTTAAGCAGAGAGACACTAAACCTTACACTCTGTCACGATGTTAAGAGATTCACTTTGCAATGTCCTGTTTCTTTAATATCTCAGATGTTACCAACCATGACTCACTATCTCCCACCCATTTCCTTCTTTGAACTTTCACTGCTTTAAAGTCAGCATTTAAAATTAATTTCTTAATCTCAAGAAAACAAACCATTGGCTCTGTTTCGGAATTTTTTTAGAGGCAGTGAAAATGGTAGCATAAGGGTGGATTTTGCTTTAAAGTTCTAAATGTGTCAATCAATCACTTTTTACTATAACATTTTAGCATCAGTCCTTCTGAATTTCTGCCCATGTTAAGATACAGCACCACAAAAGAAAAAGTACATAGATTTAGAACTTGGATTAGTCACTTACAAAATTTCCTATAATTATCAAATTTTCAATTCTCAACTCTCTACATAGATTATTATTGAAAATTGATAAGAAAGACTGACTAGTGGAAATTTTTTTCTTATCTTCAGAGATGTCCACAACTTTCTAGCACCTCTGATCCAAGAAATTCCAAGTACTTTGTAAAAGCCATTATTTATTAATATTTCCAAAGCATTATACCAACATGAATAAAGAATACAAATACAATTGTCTTATCAGTGGAATTGTACCCAAGTTTCTGCTGTAGCACAGGTAAATTATGACCGTATTTCACCAGCAGATGAGTTCTCTGCATATGGTCAGAAATGCCATTCAGGTGGTTCACTGAACTGCTGCCCTCTTTGGGAAGGATAGCAACTTCCATTTGCCACAGTCTCACCTCCCTTTAGGATGTTACTCCTGGCTGCCGCGTTCATGACATTTCCCACATTCTGGCATTTATATTTGTGACTTCTTGCCTCAGGGACACAATACCGGCCTGGGAGTCAGGGCAGAAGGGGTCCGGGCTATTATTGTCATAACTTTGGAAAATCGCTTCAGCTTTCTGGGACTGTTTCTGCTTTTGTAAATGAGTTGCTGCACAAGGATGATTTTTAAAGAGTCTTCTAATTATACTATTGTGTATTAATTAGAATTTTAAAAAAATAGGAGCCTGGAAAGAGTTATACATATCTGCTGAGTAATGTGTGAGTACTTCCATATTCATGTCCTTACAAGACATATTTGCTAGTACAAGTTAACTTTCCAAGTCTATTTATTTCACTAGATTAGAAATGTCTGAAAAGCAAAGATTATATGCTTTCCTCTTGCCTAGCCCGCAAATACTAGGGATGCAGCCCTAACACCTAGACTAACAAAGAACATTTTCTTCCCATGTAAATAAAAGCAATGTTTGTGGTTTTCCTATATCAAAGTCTTCACAGTGTTCTGACTCTTGAAATCACGATAGATCACCAGAGAAGAAAAGACCTACAGAGAAGAAAAGGTGACTTATCTCCTCAAAGAGCAGGTGCAACACTCATTAGCAGCTAGAGCTTGAAAATTGTTAAACTGGCGGTGAGGGTGATCTGACTCATTCACTTCACAGGTACTATGAGACGGTTTTAAAACAGTAGGTGAATGATCGGTGCTACCTCCTACCTGTGAGCTGCTTTCACGCTTTACCTTCATCTCATGGGGCTGATCCGGCTGCTCCAGTTCCAGAGGGCTTTCTCCATCCTCCCTCTCTGGCACCTTGGCTGTTGCGCTTGCCCTTCCTTCTTCCAGGCGCAGGACTGGGTCTGCACTTGGAGTCCTGCTGCCACTGTCAGAAGCATCTGCATCACAGTCATTTGCTGTGGGTGAGGCAGGGCCCGTGGCACTCTCGTCCCCTCCTCCATTCACTAAGTTCACACCGAGCACGGGTTCAGAGGTTTGAATAGGAGTATCTGGGCCAACAGCGGCCCCCACCGCTCTGTCCTCCTCACATTCCATCTGGTTTTGTGCCTCCGTCACACCGTTAGCCACACAAGTTTGTACACCCTGAGTGGGATCTGGATCATTTCCCTGCTTCTGTGGTGGGGGCTGGGAGAAGAGTTTTTGCTGAGGTGTTGATGTCAAGCCATGCCTTCCTGGAGTTCTAGGGGCATTTAGGTTCAGAGCAGAATTTTTCTTCAAATCACCGTAACTTGACAATGTGCTAAAAGGTAAAATACAAAGGAAGTATGAAAACACTGGCATGGACAAGCTCTAGACTAAAAACAAGTTTATTCCAGCCAAAATGGGGTCTTTAGCAAGACCTCTCCCCACAACCCCCGATGGTTTTGGAAACATGAACAGGAATATTCCAGCGTAGTTTTCTGTCTCTTGCAACACTATCCACACTTAAACATTTAAATAAAGATGATAGGCCTGAGCTTTATCTGTAAGGTCTGAAACATTTCCTTAGGCTGTTTATCAATATTGCTAGTTAGTAGAGACTTAGATATGAGAAATATCGATATTTAATAAAACCATCTTTTCCCAAGATTTTTACTTTCTTAACATTTTAAAAACAAATATAGTTAGCCCTAAATTTAGAAACCAAAAGCTCTTTTCATTTGGAAAGCTGAACACACATCCTCAAAAACTTGATTACACACGCTGCTACAGCCTCCTGACTGATCTCTCTGCTTCCACGCCCGATTCCCTCCGGTCTAGGCCACAGAGATCGAACCCTGCGAGGGCTTCCCTGCACATTTAAAAGCGAATCTGGCATCCTGACCGTGGCCTATGAGATCCTCCATGCTCTGCCAGTTCTGGCCTCGTTCAATTCCATTTCTTCTCATTCACAGTGCCCTTGTCATACCTGTCTCCTTGCTGTCCCCCGACTCCCAATAAGCAAACACATGCATCTAAGGATCTTTGAGCTGTTGTTCTCGCTGCCCAGGACCATGTTGCCCAAGACACAGGTGTGGCTTACTCCTGTCATCATTCAAGTTGCTGCTCAGGTGTCACTCCCTGGATGGGTCTATTATAGCACACTCCACCACTAACTACACATTTTATTTTCATTGTCTTTAAAGCCCTTATTTTTACTTGACATTATATAGAACCACAATAGTATGAGGGGACCTAACCGCCAGTATGTTATAATGTTCCTATGGAAATATTTTTAGCATCTTAATCTCAGATTCTAAGGAGGGAAAAAAAAAAACCCCAAAACCATAAACCTCTGGGCTGCAATCCTGGAGAGATTCCTATGACCTAATGACGAATGAAATAAATTTAGACTAACACTCTGTAAAGGGGCAGAATGCACCCATCTTGTTCTCTTGGCACAGCACTTGCCACATGGAAAGTGCTCAATACACCCTTGAGGAGTATAAGTCACTGGGATTGTGATGACGCTCATGGCACCAATTCAACATTAGCAGCTAACATTTGTTAAGTGCCAGAACCACCCTAAGCCCTTCGCAATGATTAGCCTGTTTCATCCTCATTGTATTTCCACAATAGAGACCCCATAAATCCAGGCTTAGAAACTTGTACAACGTGGCGGTGTCATACGGCTAACAAATGATAAAGCCAGAGTTCAAACCATGAAGTCTGATGCTAAATTCCATGGTCTTAACCCCATGGTATAATAAATACATGGGAACATGAAGGCGGGGCTGAGGCGCAGGTGACTAAGCTGCAGACAAATGTGGGGAGATGGCCCAGGGCTCACACCCTCCCCAGCGCAGGAAGAGGTCACCGGGTGGAAGGAGGTGGCGGGAGGCACAGCAGCAGGGGCCCTGAGCAATGCTGGGGCTTGTGTCACTGTCTCCCCTCACTCCGCTCCTCCCAGACACTGCTGATCGGGACTGGCATATGGCACAGGGAATAGCAACAGGCAGCAAGAAGGAAATAAGGGAGGAAAAAGACATGGTCAAGTTCAGCTTCACAGGGAAGAAAAAACTGGTAAGGGAAAATGTCATACATGGAAAAGCTGGAGGTTATCAAAGTAAATGTGACGCACTTCACCAATGATAACTGCCTTCGCTGACAGTATACCTACGGCCTAGATGATTTCCTAAACTGTCCATGGAGAACTGACTCAAATGGGCCTCCTTTCTCTGGCCGTATCGGTGTCCAGCAACCCAGCAGAAAGGCTCTCAGAAGATCCTCTGTAACAAACTTTGGGCTTGTTTAGGATTTCTGGAAAGGACTGCTTTGGATGACAGTTAAGAATTTCCTGGAATAAGTGACATCCAGAAGATGTGTGGGGGAGATAGGGTAGGGATGAGATGGGCAGGGGAAGGTTAGTAAAAGCAGTGGTTCAAGTGATACGTAGAAAGATTCCTGCTGCTTCGGAGAAAAACAGTTGTCCTAGCAGTGTCCTTGGGAAAAACCAATATTCGGTTTGGTGGGAAAATTTTATTTATTTATTTCTAAAATCCTGAAGTCTTTCAGAGGTTACAATGACTGCTTCCTCTCACTCTCAAAAAAAAAGAAGATAAAGAAACCACAATAGAAAATAAAATTTCACTTGCTTCAAATATGCTCTCTAAGTCACCCATAATAATAAAACAGATTTACTTAGATTATTGCAAAAAGGATACTTATGATACATAGGCAAGGTCTTAGTAAGTGTGATGTAGTCTTCTATGATGCCACCGTCACAACATTGGTTTTTCTTGTCGTCCTACTGTGGTAACTCACAGCCGGCGGGATCACCCTCTATGCCACACAGTGCTAGTTTAAGCTGTAATAACTGAGGTATAACCTGAGAGCTACACTATAGGCACAAGGACATCACTCAACAGGAAATACAAACTTCCTGTTCAGGCCCTATAGAACCAATGTCACACAAACCCCTTCAGACACTTTTAGGATCAGTTTCCATTGATAACACCTCACTAAGAACACCTAATTATTTGTTGTATTGGCAGTGGAAGTGGGCACAAGTAACAGTCCTTCACCAGATTTCCCAAAATGCTCACATGACATCCTAGCTTCTCTGAGAACAAGTTTTCTTAAAATGTCGTAAATTATAGCACATCTCTCCTTAGAGCCAACAGTTTTTGCATCAAAATATGACTTTGAATCTGTGAAGTCTGAAAGAGTAAAAGAAAACTGCTATCAATAAATTGGATATACACCTTTTGTGTACAGAAAAGAATGCAAAGAGAGGACTATTAAATTTGTGAGGTTTAGAGGACTCGACCTTTGAAGGGATACAACTCTGGCATGCACTACAAACAGGGGTTGGGCTCCCGTGCCCTGTCATATTGTACAGTCACTGGGCACAGCCCTGGAAACTGGCAAATATGTGGGATCACTCTCTGTGCAATTAAATCCACTTGTCCTCAGAAACAAAAAATTTTCAGTGGCGTTAAATCATTCTAGTAAAGACTGCTATAATTTACGATAGCAAAGCTTTTAAAAATTCTACTTCAGAGGGGAGGTGTTGAAGTTTAAATATTCATGACTCAAGTTCCCACAATTGATTGGCAATGAAAATTGAAGACAGGCATCTGAACTAATTTCTCCAGAACTTGTTACTAAATATAGTCTCACTTTAAATGAGGGACACTGATGTTCTGTACTTGGTCACAATATCCAGAAGATTTTGAGAACACTTCCAAGCGTTGATTCATTACATATATAATAATAAATCTGGCAAATAATGAAACTACCTAATGGGAAACCATTCCCAAATATTACACTGGAATTAATGGAAATAGGTAGCTTCAAGGATGAGAGTTAAATTTATATATAGTCTGTTAAATTTCATACAGACATTTGGTGACATAAAAATAAAATGCTTCTGATAACATTTTTCAAAAATTCTATTTGTCAGTGATGGGAATTCTAAGAAAAAAACAATTGAGGGTCATATAAGTAGAAAAGCAACTTATCTGAGTTTTTTTCACCTTTAAGTGAGAAAAACACTGTATCTCACCTATCTTTTTCGAAACATTAGGACTACGGAAATAAAAAATTATATCGAATAAATACAAGACTGAAATTTAACACAAATTTTGCTATTGTCAATATCTCTTCACAGCACTTAGTATGTAGTGCAAGGATCTGGGGAGAGAGAAAATAGACACTGAATGGACATAGAAGACCCACATTAAATAAAGCGGGTTAGAAAGAAGCCCACTGACATGGAACAGGCCCACTGGAGTCACATTCACAAGCACACAAAGTAAGAAACAGAGACAGAGACAACCTTCTGTTTTTCCAACCTAGATTTCCAGGGACCAACAATACCATAACCCTCGGGACACACGCAGATACAGAGGAAATGAGAAAGCACATCTAGAGATCTACACAGGACACAACGTGAAGACGAAGCTGGTGGCGTAAGTGCTACACATGGATAACAAACAGCAAATGACAATTTATATTAGCGCAAGATGAAATACTTTCAAAACTCACTCTTCCTAAAGGCCTGTCAAACCTATTGGAAGACATATGTTTGATTTGGAACACTTAGGACTCTATCATCTTCTTCAAGACCTGGCTTTTGTCTCCCCTCTGCCTTCAACCATTGTAAATTAGCTCTTACCTGCCTCCTTCAAAGCGACTGATGAGATCTGATATCTTACTGGATTTTTCTTTTGAGACACAAGAAGCAGAGGCAGGTTTAACTTCCTCCATCCTGGGTGCTGCACTAGACAAAGCTTTCTGCCTGGGGGTCTGGTGTACACTGGACAGAGGTGGATTCTGCAGGTGTAGTGGCTTTGGAGGCACTGTGGGAAAAGAATTAATAGTATTTCCATAACAGCAACAACAAAAATTCTGGTGCCCTGGTTATACAAATCCTCATCCTTACCAAACTTTTGTAAAGAGGTCTGTCAGTTTTGTAATGAACCTTAACAGAGGGACCTTTATTTATGTTGGACATTTGCTCTGTGTCCTGTGGAAATTTTACCTCCAAGATTCAAGTGGTTCTTTCATTTTAAGTCACTTTAAATATGGTATTATTAAACACCTAGGGCTCTACAAAGGGCTAGGCACTCCAACATCATTAGAGATAACATAGCAGTTACTTATCTAATCACAGAAAATAAAGTGCTAAATTTGAAACTAATTCCTAGAGATGCACTGCTTGCTACAAAACACGTTTTTAATAGCGGAGTGAGTAACAGATATACCAGAATCCAGACCTAGTAAGTTAAACATGAAAGCCAACAAGACAACAACAAACAACAGTAATGTTGCAGTAACTATAGCATCTTCCCATTTAACAAAAGTACCTTACCTCATGTGATCTTAAATAAAAAATTTTTTTACTTTACAGTCCTCTGAGGTACCTACCATTATTCATCTCTAAACCCATGAAAGCTCAGAGAGGTTGAGCGATTGGTCTCGGGTAACAAGGCTAATTCTGTGACTGGTGTCCAGACTCCGGCTCCCTCCATTATCAGCATTGCCCCTCATCATAAATCCAGCAAAAGAGGGACAGAGAAGTTTCACTCTTCTTGTCTGCTACATTAACAGCTGGTTTGCATCAACTTAGCAGAAATCATCTGCTTACAATAATCCATTCACTCAATTAATAGAATAGAAACAGATCATTTCCTGAAATACTAATATCTACAGATACTCCCCTAACGGAAGAGAAACTCTGTAGATAAGAAAATATATTATGCTTAAGAGCTAAATTTACATTCTGGATAAATGATTCTAACATGTATGTGTTTTTCTATAACTGGTTTTTAAGAAAATCAAATAGAATCATATCCTTTAAAAATAATGCAAAAACCCTGCCTTCTAACTTTATGTCTCTTCCTAATTACATGCCCCATTTCCCCAGAGCTGGTTATCCTGGTTTTCACTCATCTCCTCTCTTCTATAAACTCAGTTAATGGCTGGTTGCCTGATGCTCACTGGCCTAGATCTCATCATTTCTGTGCCAGTTACCAACTCTTCCAGAGAAAGAAAAAAATGTTATCACAGTAAGCTACAGGTGTAACAATTAATTCATCTCACTCCCTTCAACACAGATGAGAAGAAAATCCCAATGGAAAAATGACATGCTTCTATTTATAAAAATGATATTATTTTCCAAGATATGCTTGGGGAGGGTTAATATAGTACCTATTGGGAGGGGGCTGCCTAAGAGGTACTGCAAGTGTGATATTTGTTAATCTTAAGGAAAAATGCACTGTGTAGAACAAATATGTACCAAGATAGGAAACCAGGACAAGATCCCACCAAAAAAAAAAAATAGTTTTAACATTAGGAGTAATTTCAACATTCATAACTAGAATATTCAAAGAAATAAATATGTTCTTTATAATTTGTTTGCTATGGTTGTTATAAAATAGCTCTTCCTAATCTAGAATACACTTATAAATGTTTCTTATTTATTATGTGCCAGACACTGGTAGATGCTTGAGAGCTTCAAATAAAGGATCAGCCAGTCAAATTCTCCGAAATGACGCCACCGACCTTTCCCATCTCAATAATGTCTGTCTCTTAAACTGTTTCCTAACAGTGTGTACTTTCTCCCAAAGTACTTATAATTATTATATGCTTATTAATTAGTAGTAAGCAATATTAAATGATGGACCGGCAGTAAAATATTAAATACATTATAGGTGTGAAGCTTTCTCCTGTACAAGGCTGGAGTTCTGTAAGGGTGGGAGCATGTCCATTTTGATCGCAACTACATTTCCAGTAACTATCTGCAGTGTTTGTGGCACATTTGTGGAACACATGAAAGAACTAATTAACTGTGTCATCAAGGAGTTCATAGTCTCGAGCGGAGACAGTTTAATGCTATTGATAAGGGTGGGCATTAGATACACAGTTATTTTAGCAGTACAGAGGAGGCATCTATTTTAGCAAAGGAGATAATCCAAATGTACAGTATATCAGTAAATATACACATTTTATTTATTTATTTTTATTGAGAGAGGGAAAGGGAGGGAGAGAAACATCAATGTGAGAGAGAAACATTGATCGGTTGCCTCTTGTACATGTCCCAACCAGGGACTGGAACTGCAACCAGGCATGTGCCCTGACTGGGAATCAAACCGGTGACCTTTCACTTTGAAGGATGACTCCCAACCAACTGAGCCACGCCAGTCTGCGCATAAATATGTATATTTTAAATAAAAGAGCACAAACGTTACAAAAATTTCAGGATGGTACGTGAATGTCTAAAGTGTCAGAAACACTATTTTAGAGGAAAATAATGCACACAAAAGATATAAAAAGTGAAAATAATTCCTTTCTCCCTCTCTCATGATTTCTGGTCTTTCTTTTACCTCCAAAGGGTGTAAACATTTTGAAATGTTTTCAGAATATCTACTAGGTATCCTGTCGGCACCTCCAGTTCACTATGATTAAAACTTAACTTGCTTCTTCCCCTGGAAGCCCAAAGGATGTGAACAGGAAAAACAGTGTTCTACCTCATTAATAATCAGGGAAATGCTAATTAAATTCACAATATGATACCACTTCAGGCCTACCAGGTTAGTAACCAAAAATTTTAAATCTGACAATACCAAGTGTCAGTGAGGATATGAAGCAGTATGAAGTCTCACACATTCTGAAAGAAAATATAAATTAATACAACCATTCAGAACTCAACATTTCCAAAACACATATCCTAGAGAAATCTTATACATCTTTACTGTACAGGTTTTTATTAATGTTTACTTTTTCATTAATTCAATAAATATTCATTAAATACCTATTAAGCTCTATGCACTTGATCATATCATGAACTAAAGGAAAAATAAGAAACAAAAAACAAGGTTAGGAAAGGATGTATCAGAAGGTGGTAAGTGTTAAGAGAAAAGAGGGGAAGGTTTAGAAGAATAACAGGGATCTGAAGTGTAGGGAGTAGGGGGGTGCAAATTGAAGTGCTAAGTGGAGTGTGCAAAGTGGGCCTCTCTGAGAAATTATCTAAGACTTGGTGCAGTTAAGGGACTTATTTGAGGAAGAGCATTCCATCGTGTAAAGCAAAAGCGAGAGGCCGATGGAGGCTAATGTGAGTGGACCCAAAGGAGCGAGCACACAAGAGCAGGCACTGGGGTCCAAGCGAGGGCCTGACGACGCACAACCTTATACAGGTTTTGAAATGAGTGAACTGAGAAGTGACTGCAGAGTTGTGACCACGGGAGTGACATACGACAAAATCCGGCAGCCTCACTCTGGCTACTGTGTTGAGAATGCAGGGGAGGCAGGTAGAAGTAGAAGAGTTAGGAGGCTACTGTAAAAATTCAGGCAAGAGGGCTCAGGAGAAGATAGTGAGAAAGAGCTGGATTTCAGTTATATTTTAAAAGTCAATTTCCTGATAGAGTAAATGTGAGATAAGAGGGAAAAAGCTAGGAGTCAAGAATGACTCGGAGACCTTTAGTATGAATAACTGGAAGGATGGAATTGTCAGCTAACACACAGGCAAAGGATATTTTTATTGATTTTAGAGAGGGGGAGCAGAGAGAAAGAGAGACAGAGAGAGAGAGAGAGAAACAGAGGAAACATCAATGTGAGAGAGAAGCACTGATTAGTTGCCACCCGTACACACCCTGACCGGGGATCAAACCCGCAACCTAGGCATGTGCCCTGACCAAGGATCAAACCTGCAAACTTTTGGTGTATGGGATGAAGCTCCAACCAACCGAGCCACCAGGCCAGGGCTAGGTAGAACAATTTTTGGAAGAAGAATCAATAATACAGTTTTGGACTTTGCTGAGTTTGAAGTATCTAGATGACTATAAATAAAATGGAATCTATTACAGCCAATTTTACAGACAGTAAACAGAACAAAACAATTTATTAAAATATTTCCAACTATGCAAAGTAATTATTAAGAATGAAAGACACAAACTGCAGTTTAATTTTGGGGATGCCCACTATTTTTCAATTATTTTTATTTTACTGTGAAAAACAACTGACTATATTAATGCACTATAAATTTATAATATTATAGCTTAAAAATTAAACATTCCACATAGAATATTTTACTTTAGAAGCAAATGAAATAGGTTTGAACACTTTACATATACTTAAATTATTCAAACAATAATGTGGCTTTCCAAGGTCATGGAACTTTTTCAAACATTTAGGTTTAATGATGGAGAAGTGACAACATATGGGTTTTATCAAAATAATTAAGTATGGAGAATATTGTGGATCAAAGCTCTTAAGAGAAAAAGAACTATTAGCTTTAATTGCTAAGAAAGTTATTTTGAGTTATGTCTAGCATGGCAGGAAATGGGCCAATATTAAATGTGGTGAACAAGAGGAAAGGCTTACATTTGAAGTTGTTCTGTAATTTATTTGCTTGACTGGTCGGATTGGTATGAATTGAATAAACCATTGTTTTCCAAGGCCTTAGGGTGTTTTCCAAGGCCGAGGGAAAACAAACCCGAACTATTGAAGGAATCCATTTTTAAATCTACAGGCTCCAGTTTAGATTCAAATGCAAGCTTATCTAATCTCAAATGTAAAAATTGGCTCTTTTATCCTTTTAAAAACTGTAATTTTTCAAAAACATTTACTTATTGGTAATTAATAAACTTAAACATAAACCTGATGTTGTTCCAGACACATTACTACATAAACATCACCAAAAAAGGTATTCAGTATTGTTTCCACTTTCAAAATACACAAAAATAAATTATAGCTGTGGTCTTATTAGCATTCCACAGGAGAAGCAAACCAGGTTTAATTATGAGCTATTTTTAGGATCTAGATCAGAGATTCACAAACTATTAACATTTCAAGTTGGATAATTCTTTGGCGCGGGGGTGAGGGGACTGGCGTGTGTCTGGTAGGATGTTGAGAAGCATCCCGAGCCTCTGCTTCGTAGATGCCAGTAGCAACTCCCACAAGTTGTATTAAACAAAAAAAGACTCCAGACGATACCAGTAGGGGGTTGGGGGTTGGGGGATTGTCCCATTAGATCAGTTGAGAACCACTGATTTACAATAAGGGTCTTCAATTAAATTAAAATTACATAATGGATCTGGAAGCCTCAGCAGCCTCACCATTCATAACTTGTACGGATTTGCAATATAGTGAAAACACAGGTATCGGTGTGATACAGCGGGATCTGTCCAGATCCCTGGAGAGCAGTCAGGGATCCCCAAAGCAGCAGGGCCGAGCCTATGCTCCTCGGAGTGAGGGCGGGGTCGCAGCAAACAAAACCACAGAGCTGCCCAGGACAGATTTCCATACCCCCAGGTAAAGAGTAAACAAACTGCAGTATTGCCACAACCACCCTGGGCAGAGATGCCGCACAGGCTGACGAACCCGATGGATGAAGGGAAAAGCCCTGCTCAGAGGTCAGGGAGAGGTACACACGGGCCAGCCTAGCCTGGATTGGCTGGGAAGCAGACGTTCCCAGAGCTTGTGGAACCCCGGGGCCAAAGATTTAAACAGAGGGCGGGCAGAGATGCAGGCCTTTTTTACTCCCTTCTGTTGCTCCTGACTCGCCCGGTCAAGGGCTGGCTCAAGCCAAAGGCGAGTCCCTTGCCCTGGGCCATTCCCTGGGGACATGTGCCCTGATGGTGGCCTGCAGGACATTGGCACAGGTCTCCGATTGCTTCCCTCCTCTGGTTCTGAGATCAGCGCATAGGCGCATGGTGCAGAATGCTCACCAGCCCGAGGGACGCAAGCAGCCTTGGGCATGCGGCTCTGTCCACAGCCAGCTGCAGTGGTCTGGCAGCAGCACCAGCTCAGGGAGAGGGAAGAAACTGCAGTGAGGCAGTGGTGGCCCTGGCCCCGCAGCGCACACTCCAGGGAAGAGCCAGAGAGCCATTTGCCTAACAGCCTTGGGTCCCAGAAAGGCAGATAAGAATGGAGCAGGGCTTCTAGACACTGGCTCTGGTTCTGGGGGTGGCTAGATTCTTTCTGTGGGTTGCAGAAGAGATTGGCCTGGAGTCGTGGAGTCTCCCACTTCTCCAAATTGGGTAACATTTTAATAAGGACCTTTTTCCTTCCCCACCAATCTCTGTTTTATGCCTGTGTTTGGCAGCAGGCTGCTGAATTACTCTTTGCTTGATAACGAGTGTGATAACCCCTTCATCTTCACAGAGGAGCCCATTAGCACCCCCTTGCTTTCTGAACCTTGGTCACCCAGATGTTCTTAAGGCTGTGGAGAAAAGAAAATTTTCTTTTCACTAGAGGGTGGGAAACACTGATTACTGATCAATAAGTCAATAAATAGTGCCCAATCTATTTGACAGCTGATCTCACAATACTAAGATATACCCCTCACTTCAGGGATATTGGTCTCTATATGACACACATTCTAAGTTGTAAACAAAAAACAGCAGAAAGTGGAGGAAACATGATGAAGCAGGGATTCATTCAACAAGTATTACTGAAGACCCGCTATGCTATGTGGTAGGCATGGGGAATGCAATACTGCAAGAGGCAGGGAAAAAATTCAATGTGGATAAGTCAACTATAGAGTAGATCAGATTGTAATGAATGAGGAAAAAAAGAGTAGGGATGGAGAAATATGAAATGTTAGAGTGGAGGGTAGGATTAAAATTTTAACTTTGGTGGGGGGGCTGGGAAGGGCCAAAAAGAGTGAGAATATTTTTTTTAAGTAGTATAAAGTACTTTATGTAATTTATTGAGTACAGTCATGAAGAGTATAACAATATTTTGGTAAATGAGAGACCAAATATACAACTGTGGTCCTTTTGAGGTTATAATGGGTGCCCTGACTGGTGTGGCTCAGTGGGTTGGACATCATCCCGCAAACTGAAAGGTTGCTAGTTTGATTCCTGGTCGGGGCACATGCCTGGGTTGTGGCCAGGTCCCCTTTTGGGGGGCATGCAAGAGGCAGCCAACTGATGTTTCTCTCTCTCCCTTCCTCTCTCCCTTTCCCTTCCTCTAAAAAATAAATAAATAAAATCTTTATTCAAAAAAAGAATAATGGAGCTGAAAAATTCTCACTGCCTAATGACTGTAGCCATCATAGGTGACACTGGTATAAACAAATCTACTGCATTGTCAGTTGTATGAAGTATAGCACATGCAATTATGTACAGTACATAATACCTCCAAATGAAAACAAACAACTGTTACTGGTTTAGTAATGATACTTTCTATCATTATGTTAGCATATACTCTTCATACTTATAAAAACATTGCTGTAAAACAGTATGCCATGTTATGCTGCAGACAGCAACCTCATACTTCTCCTGTTTGCCTTGGTTCTTCATTGTATCATTTTCCCTTGTACTTGATTTAATCTCATGCTGCATATATAGTAACATGATGTACAGGCCTGTAGCCTAGAAGCAATGGGTTGTACCATAGAGCTTAGGTGTGTAATGGGCTAGGCCATCTAGGTTTGTGTAAGTATAGTCTATAATGTTCGCAAAACAACAAAATCACCTAATGATGCATTTCTGAGGATGTATCCCCATCTTAAGCAGCACATGGCTATATTTGGAGTTATATAACATTGTATATATTAATCCCCATTCAAGATATGAAGTAAATATGTATTTAAGTAGCAATATATTGACTTTCATATAACTACAAACAGTGAAAACAAGGTTAAATGTTGTCTCCCTAAAGAATATGATTATTTCAGTACACAGTAGCTCTGGAAGGACACTGCTATAACTTATCTCAGTGAACTATGAAAAACAATGAAGTAATGCAATGATGCTTCCAAAAAAGTCTTTATAAATAATGAAATTCTTGCTTTTGATCTGGGCAATTACATAAAATTAAATTATATTCATTTTTTATATTCTTACCCCATTTGATCTTTGTCTGCTCAGGTTTAGTAAGCAAGATAGAATTTTTTACTTTGCAAATAAATGGCTGAAATAAATCATGATAAAAATCTTTTATGTTCATATTCACATCAATGTTAAAGGGGTGAGTATGGCCAAAAGAAAAGGTTATAAACAAGCTACTAGTTTGAATTACCAATTTTTTTAACTTGTTTTATAGCCATACTTCATTCTACCACCAATAGTAAGAGTAGGGAAAACAAGAAAAATATTCCATAATGTAGAAGATTCCATTTTAAATCCTCTTTAAGGGTCTCTTTCAGAAATCCTTAAAACATAAGAACTTTAAATAATACCATCAGCTCTTTTGCCATGCATTCTCTATAACACGATTTTTCTTTTCAAGAACAGGAAAAAGACCAAAGTAAATACAAAATAAAGCAAATAGAAATTGATTTTTCCAAAGAATAGTAAGTCTATAAATGCCCAGTGTGCTTCTTGGCTGAATGTTGATCATTCGGTGTAAACAAAAATCTGTTAGAAAGAAACTATATACTAGACCATAGTGGACCTTAGCTTTATAGTACATCATCAAAATTATAACTGTGTGCTTCTCAAAGTTAATACCCAGTTCACTAGAAATTTATTTGTAAAAGGAAGTGATCACTAAACAAGTTCACCATTATAATTGCTTTACCATTTGTTGGCTACTCCATTCTTGAACCATTTATTTTTAGTTTCTGTGGATACCTTTACTAAGAAGGCTTTTCAAGCCCAAGTCCCTTAATATTGTAAAATCACCTTCTTACTAAGTACGTTAAGTAATGTTTTAGAAGGATCTGTTCCACAGATCCTCTGACATCTGGCAAATCATAACAACTGCTGATAGTACTTCTAAACACATTGCTCTGTTACACATTTATTATGCAAACAGTAAGTTAGGCCCTGTGCTAAGTCAGGCATAATGCAGGAACAGGCCACAATTCCCTTAAGGGGACATGTAAACAATTTCTGAAACATGAAAATAACCATGATAGACAAATGTATAAGGTGCTTTAGGTGCAGAGCAAATACCTAACTCTGTCTGAGAAGGGTTACGGAATGACTTTTCTCCTGAAAAAATAAGTGCACCCAATCTCTCTGATTTATAGCCTAAAGCTCTTCCTTAGTGGTCACCATCCTTCTGGGTAGCCTTCACTAATGAACAAAGTGCCCAACCTGTTTAAAGAACCCTGATCAGCGTACCTTGTGGCTTTGGACTTGCAGCTGAGTGTTTTGCTGGCGTTTTTCCATTTATTCCCTGAGCCTCTTCATCAGATACATTCTGATCGATCAGCGTGGTTGTGCTGCTTTTCACAGAGAGTGGAACTACAGTGATCTTGGGACAGGTACTGCCGCCTGAAAGAGTTCAAAAAGTAAAGGCAGGTAAATGCAGTGGCAGAGCACAACTATGTCTTGTGACTTAAATTTCTTCTGACCCCATAAAACAAAAACAATCACAGTTTTAAGACTGAGCATAGAAATACTTTTCCCATGTGTGCTGGCCTTGACAAATTCGAGTTTTCTGGGGAAAGATCTCATTCCACGTGCTTGAGAAACCTGATCATGTGTACTGACAGAGACTGCAGTGAGCGTGCGCGTGTGCATGCATGGGCATACACTCTCTCCCCCCACTCCCTCTCCTCCTCCTCTTGCAGGGCCACGGAAAGGGCATAATGCAGCTGCTGTGATGCAGACGAAGCAAGCTGGGGAAGAGGACCGAAGGGCCCCAGCACTAATCTGTTAAAAGCATTCCTTCCCAGAGTCCAGTCCAACTCAAAAGAACAAAGCAGGAAGGCACCAACCTGACAGCTGCCCTAGGCGAGAATGGCTGGATCGAAATTAACAACTACGCACACACACACACACACACACACACACACACACTCTTACACACCCCCCTCACTCACCAGTTTACTCAGACTCCAAATTAGCATATAGCATAAGCTAATACCCATGTTTTCTCCTCCAAAAAAAGGATGGTGAGATTATATGGATAGACTCTCTTATATTTAAAACTCAAAACCCCAAAATATGCTTTAAAACAATGAAGTACATCATGAGAGATAGATAAAAAATATACATTTTTTAGAAGTTAGATGTTGAACTTAAGAGACTTATAAAGAAATCATATGCCAATGTTTTCTCTTTATACTCATATTAAATTTCCCTTTCTTCTAGTTGACCTGGTGATACTAATAACAAATTGGGCATTACTTAGGAGAAAATAAATTTCTTTCATGGAACTCACTATCACTAAATAAAAGTATGTCATTTAAGAAACTGCGATTTGTTTAAGAAACAAAGAGTGAGAAAGAATTTTTACAGAATCCAACTATCTATACAAAGAGAACCATTAGTGATAAAAAGCATCATTATTCAAAACAAGAAAAGCTAATAAAACCCAATCAACTTTCAACTGAGCAAAAAAAACCCCAACACCCTTTTATTTCAATTGATTGTGAAATAATATTGTTTAAAAACCACACTATTGCTTTCTTGTCTCAGCTTCCTTTAAAATTTATCTTGGTAAAACAGATTTTAGATGATATTAAGAGTTCCAAGTATTGTCCAACAAGTTCTGAGAGACCCAGAGCTGAAACACTCATTCTAAGTTTTCCCCAAGACGGCGTTCGCTCAAGTGGGCAGCCAGCTGGACTAAGCCTTATTTAGCCAAACAGGACAAAGGCCTTGAATGTACAATCTGGAGAAAATTATTTCACAGTATATTACTGAAATTGTAAACAGCAGAAATAAAAGCTCAAATGTTTAAATGTGTGATGCTATCTACCTTCTCAGAAAAACTGTGTGAAGTAGGCAAAATATATCCCCAAAATCTGCAGTATATCATCCAACTGGTTAGTTAGCCCTTTACGGCCTGAGGACGTGTCTTCCCCAGTGATGCCAAGGATGTCTGGGTCAGCCTACAGGCCACCTGCTGGGAGCTAGTGAAGGATGGTCTTGTGGAGAAACAGTGAAAAACCACAGCCCAACTACAAAATCAGAGGCAGAAACTGTAATGTGCCAAAAAATAAAAAAATAAAAAGACTGTGAAAGCAAGAATGCAGCTTTAGAGACAATTTATAGCAATAAAACTATAAAAAGGGGGTCGCTAGTGGGTTAAATATGAAAAATTAAATTGAATCTCAAAAAACAGAACACTTTTACCATTAAAAGATGAAACTACTTTAAAATTAGCATATTTAGAAACAAAATATGTTAAATAAGTTAAATTGAAAACTAGGTACTTAAGTTCTAGAAAGCAAACACTGAGGTAACGATGAGTTTTACAAGTGTCATATTTGTTGAAGCCTTTCTCACATGAATGTGCTGAAAAGCCTGCAGTAAGAGATGAACCACAAATTTTCTTATAAATCCATTAAAATCATAATTATAAATCCATTTTCTTATAAACCCATTAAAATCATAATTATAAGTCTTTTGTTCATGCAATAAATCCACAGCCAGAATGTTCATGAGATGACTGTTTAAAATCAGTCTCCAAACTATTACAAACCATGAAAATACAGTAAAAGACAGGAAACACATTCTTTTTCTTTAATCTTTAGACTTTAGTTTTATTTTAAGAGATCATGTTCATTTTCTTCTGTAACAAAAATAAAAGATATCCATCCACCCATTTGGTCAGATTACTTATTCTTCAGCAATTGAAGTATTAAACAATGACAGTCTTTATTCTCAATCTTTAATGACATTATAGTCATATATTTGAGATTAACTTTCTCATGGAGAAAAAAAAAACCCCAAACCTTTATACTATTTACTTACTAGCTCTGCAGCACAATTTTAATTACCAAAAAAAAAAAAAAAAAAAAGTTTTACTAACTGGACTATTTATAAGATGTGGGAAGAGAAATATTAAGGGTGATTATAAAGAGGCCAGTTTTGCAAATCAAACACTATAATCTTTGATCCATTGCTCAATCCACTTAAATAGTTGATTGATTTTATCCTATAGATCTTCTGGTTTGTTGCTGGGCAGCTGATACACTATTTCTTCCTTGTAGGACGCCAATGCCTCTTCATAAAGAACTTGAAAAGTTTCACACTGAAACTTTTAGTTTCTTCTCATTAGAACCCCTTGTTTTAAGTCTTTTGTACAATATGCTATTATCTGTTTTCAGCACAAAAACTATATGAAACCAGAGTTCATGGAAGAAATCACAACTGTGGTAATCAACAATAATTCCACCTTCGCTCATTTGGTTTTCTAACTCATCAACTACTCTATCTTCATCTAAAATGGGGCAGTTATACTCTTCATCATAGCCATGCTATAACTGCCCTTCTTGGGCTAACTCATCCACACTAATGTATTTCAGTCCTGATCATGACACGAGTTCTGCGCCTAGCATGGTTTTCCCACCCCTAGTATACTGACAGGTGAGCAGGATGTTTGTTCGCAATGTGGTCCTCAATGCGATGGCTCTATAAAACACATTTTAAATTTTTTTTTTAAAGCAATGAAAAATATGCAGCAGAGGCCATACGTGGCTGCAAGGCCAAAAACATTTCCTATCGTACCCTGTACAAGTTAGCTGACGACATAAGATAATGGGAATTTACCTAAAAGCAGCACCATTTCATCAAATACTTTATCTTGCAACATCTTGGATACTAGCAATAAAAAGTTAAACTTCTTTTTGCTTGTTTGTGACTGACTCAGCCTACTCACATTTGGAGACAGTCCTTATTTGGATGTCAGTTGCATAACAGATAATTGACACAGAAATTGTAACCAGATGGTCCACCCATTCAAAAAAATTTATATTAACTATAGAGGCTTTTTGGTTCTAATTTACCAAGGAGAACCAGAAGGAATGATTATCTGTTATCTTGGGCACAGATATAACTAGTCACATTATGTTAGGATGGAGGAGGGGTCTTATTTCAATACTGTTTTCTCTTAATGATTAGTAATCTTTTTTAGCCACTGGTGCTAACCATTTTGAATTCCTCTGTCTTCAGGTCACTCACTTAAGCTTTCTGGGTCTTATTTCCTATAAGGAATGTCCAGACATATGCTAACTTCAGGGGCTTCTCAGATATTCACAATTAATCCAGTATCATCTTTGTGTAAGGCTTCCTATTCCAGCTGAAGAGGTTGCTCCTGTGGCCTAAGTTTCATTTGTGTCTTCTTTTGCAGGACACTTGTAAATGGCAGATAATACCTCTGATGGGTTTAAGATGACTTTGTCTCCTATTTGCAAAACTTTCTGTTGGACTGTTGTGTTTTGCCAAATCATCCTCAAATGGTTCTTCTACATTTTAAGGTTGGACTCACTTTTTGGCCATCCATTCCAAAGCAAGGTCCACTCAATTCTCTGATTCTTCAGGTCTAACCTCTTGCCATGGTATCCAAGGCCTCAGGTCACATCTTTATGACCTTGCTATGGCCATGTCTATACTGCCTCATCAATCCGTAACATGTCTCCCAACTGCACCAAAAGATCTCAATGGACTCCACCCTTTGGGGCAAGAGGATCTCTTGGAGTTAAGAGGACAGAAGTAGTTTTCTAGGGGAGACAATCTTTTTTTGGAGTAAATATTGCCAATATTGTCCAGAAGTAAACAGATACCTCAAAAAATAAAACAACTGCATTTTGAAATGATTTTACATTTACAGAAGACTTACACCCAGGTTCCTACCTTAGCATCTTACAAAGCCATGGTATATTTATCAATACCAAGAATTTAATATCGGTACAATATTAAACCACAGATTTCATTCGCATTTCACCAATTTTTCCTCAAATATCTTTTTTTTGTTTGTTTCAGGATCCAATCCAAGATACTATGTTGCATTTAGTTTTCATTGTGTCCCATGATGCACTACAGGCTGTGAGTTACTAGTCTTTGCTTGTCTTGCATGACTTGGGCATTTCCGAAGGTGAGGTATTTTGTAGAATCTCCCTCTCAAGAGGCATATACAAACAATGGAATATTATTCAGCCTCAAAAAGGAAGAAATTCTGATGCATGCTATAACATGGTAGAACTCTAGGCTATTATGCTAAGTGAAAGAAGTCAGTTAAAAAAACACAAATACCTTATAATTCCATTTATATGAAGTATACAGAGTAGTCAAAGTCAGAGACAGAAAGCAAAATGGTGGTTGCCAGGGACTGAGGGGATGTGAGAATGGAAAGTTATTGTTTAATGGGCAGAGTATCACCTTCATAAGATAAAAAGAGCTTCAACTGCAAGACAGGATGATGGTGGTCACGGGAGCACAACAACGTGAATGTGCTTAATGCCAATGAGCTATACACTTAAAACAGTTAAGATGGTAAATTTTACTATGCATTTTAACATAATTTTAAAAATTTTGTAATTAACAAGCATATCTCTTGCTTAATGAAAAAAAAAAGTCAAGAAATATTACTACATTCGATTGCCTACTTAGCATCTCTACTAGTATGTCTATGAGCTCACATTCAACATACCCAAAAGTAATTCTCTCATTTCCCAATTCTCACCCAAAACTAATGGCTTTTATGGTCTCTGCTATCAAAGTTAATGGCAACTTCATCTATGCTCAGGGCAACAAGACTGGAAGCATTCTCCTGTCGTCTCGTTTTCTCTCACACTCCACATCCTATTCATCAAGACTTTCTGTGTAAGCCCTGGTTGGGTAGCTTATTTGGTTAGAGTGTTGTCCCAACATGACAAGGTTGTAGGTTCAATCCCTGGTAAAGGTACACACAAGAATCAACCAATGAACATATAAATAAGTAGAATAACAAATAGATGTTTCTTTCTCTCTCTCCCTCAAATCAATTTTTAAAAAAAAAGAAATTCTGTTGACTCTATAATTTACTACCACCACCTTCACTGCTACTATTTTGGCTTAAATTACCATAATCCTTAAGTAGATTTCACCTAGACCCTCCACCTGGTTTCCCTGCTCAACAAGCTTTGCTGGACAAGTACCCTTGTCCCCAGTACTGTCTATATTTTCAACCAGACTGAAGACATTATTTTATGTAATTCTCCAATGGCTCCATATTTTACTCAGAGTAAAAACTCAGCCCTTTACAGTGACTGACAGGCTCTATGTTATCTGGTCCTAGTCCCCTTACCGTCAACCTCCGTGCTAGTATTACACTCCTTTGCTCACTCCACTTGGTCATACTGGTTCCCTGGCTGTTCCTCAAACAGGTAAGCACACCTTAGGGCCTTTGGTATGAGCTAGCCTGACAGCTACAGTGTAAGTACTACTCTTATTATGTTTTACAATTTTTTTCCAAAGCACTTATCATCTTCTAACAAACTACATTATTTTGTTTGTTGTTTATTTTTCATCTCCTCTTGCTACAATGTAAGCACTGGGAAAACAATGATCTTTGTTTTCTGATATGCCCTAGGGGCATCACTTATCACATAGTGATGCTCAAAAAATATTAGTTGCACAAATGACTTCTAGAGGTCTTAGGCAAGTTCTCTTCTTTGCTTGCTATCTTAGTTGCTATCTCATGAGAGATGTTTTCTAAAGTCCAACAATAAGGAAATATGTACCTGTTTTAGTGTAGAAAATTTCAAACATTTCCATTCTTATCTAAATTTTAAAACATTCAACATTATTTCTACACCAATTATAAATATCTAGAAAAAAACCAATACCCAAGTAATCTTCCTTATAACCCAGATTTCTAAACCTCAGGAGTTGTGAATCCATGTTTGTCTTGATAAAATGGCAGCAGCCAAAAGTTCCAACAACTGACTAAAATGTTTCCATTTATTATAATCTGTAATTTTACTTACATTTACTAGCCTCACTAACCAAAATGCACTAAAGGCTGCCAATGTTTCAGAGTCATTGCTTGAGGTCATCTAAAATTATAGAACATTATACTGTCAAGAAAAGCTGGTTGCTGGAAGGCTTTAAAGTTCAAAAGCAACATAAATTCAAAATAAGCCTTGATGGTAGATAATGATAGATGTTCGATATTTTTAAAGGTCCACAATGACACCAAAAAAATTTGTGAAAAAGCAATTATAACTACTGTATGATTCTTAAGCAAATGCAACAATATATGTATAAAATGAGATAAAACAAATGTGCAGTCTCTAAAAACACAAAAATAAGTTTTGCCTTAAAGCTAGAAATATTTAGCCCTGGCTGGGTAGCTCAGTTAGTTTAAGCATCATCCCCATACGCCAAGGTTGAGTGATCTCAATTAGAACACGTAGAAGAAGTAACAAATGAATGTATAAAAAAGTGGAACAACAAATCGACATTTCTGTCTCCCAGCTTCTTCTCTCTCCCTTGCTCTCTCTCTCTAAAATCAATAAATTTTAAACAAATGAAGACAAAACAAAAGCACCTAGAGCCCTGGCCAGGTGGCTCAGTTGGCTGGAGCATCGTCCCAGACACCGAAAGGATGCTGGTTTGATTCCCAGTCAGGGCGCATGCCTGGTTTGCGGCTTTGATCCTTAGTTGGGGCGCCAATGACAGGCAGCCAACTGATGTTTCTCTGTCTCTCTTCCTCTCTTCCTCTCCCTAAAATCAATAAAACATGCCCTTGGGTGAGGATTTAAAAAAGAAAAGGATGCTACTGTTTGTGGTTCGGACAAAGGGGTGGTAGGATTGAGTGTGGGAGAGGGAGGGTGGGCAGGGCAGGGGAGAGCAATGGGGGGAAAATGGAGACAACTGTAATTGAACAACTGAAAAAAAATTTTTTTTTAAGTTAGAATTCTGTTAGGTGAGCTGAATTGAAACATCTTTCACTAAGCTTTTCAAAAGTCTAGTTTTGAGTCGATGCTCACAGGTGAGGCCAGTGGTCATAGGGCCTGTTACGTAGGAGACTACATATACCACTACAATGTGAATGTGGGCTTAGGTGTCCGAATCCCTGCTCCTGACTTTCAGGGCGACCATTTGTTAGGTATCATGAATCCCTGCATAGGAAGTATTGAAAGTGCCCATTCCATGATGACACTGGATTGGTGCTGGGACTGACTTGGTCAGTATTTCTGCTGTGTCTTGGTTTGGTGTTATTTTAGAGACCAAACTCCTTCCAGAGTTCCTTTGTTGGGAAGGGAGCTGGAGGTAGCTGGTCTACCCCCAACCCTGACAGAGGTTCCCCTTTTGGCTACATTCAACTAAGAATGTTGGTCAAGATCACAGAAAGCTCTAGCTATTTAAAGCACAAAAATTACTCTGTTATCTGTAGCCATTACAAGAGCGGAAGGGGGGGCGGTGCAGAAAAAAACCACAATCAATGACATGTGCTTCTTTTTGCTTCCTTGCAAAGGGTGGTTCTAGTTGACAACATCTTGAGTTGCAGAAGGCTCATAGCCTGCTGTGCTTCATCTGATACATTTGTTCCAACTTATAACATCCACTTCTGAGTTTATGCAAACACCCTATGCTACTACCACGCTGGTGATGAGAAATGTCCTTGAGAAACTGCCCATCCATACAATCACGTAACAGCTAAGTTTTAAAGCTATGACACTTTTTGCCAGAGCCCAAAATTCATTAAGGTTTTAAGCTTTGATATTAATGAATATGCCACAAAGACCTCTAAGTATATTATTGTGCAGATGGGTCTGATAACTAATGTTAGATTTCCCTGATATGATCGTCTGTATCAAAGGGCAGCTCAGGTGCTATGCACATACACACCTATGTGGCTCCCCAGGATCCCCAGAAGCGGCTGTTTCCGTGCTAACTGCACAAGTTATTGTATGTTATTAAACATCATAGTATTAAGCACCAAATAGACCCTTACTGCAATTTAAACATTCTTTGGGGCACCTCAGTCATGTAACTATCACATAAATCCTGGCTTCTCCATTTACTAGCTGAGTGATTGACTTTCTTTATCTGTACTTTAATTTCCTCATGTATAAATAAGAATTCTTAGGACTCATAACAGTGCCCTCCCTCATAAGGTTGAAGATTATGATTTAATTGATGCTAGTGGAAGTACTAGAGTAGCAGCAGGCTCATGGTAAGTGCCACATAACAATTTGCTATATCATTATGTATATGACACTCAGTACTATGCAACAGCAGTACAGTAGATCAGGGGACCGGATACTTGGTCTCTCTTCCCTCCAGACTCCTGAAGCCCTTAGCTTTTTGCCTCCTGTCTGCTTATACTTGGCCTCACCGCTGCCTAAATTTTCATTTACCGCCGCCCAGCACTTGCTCGTGCCGCCTTACTTTCTCAGTGCCTGCCGTTTTCTCTGTTGCCCAGTCCCTCCACTTTCAGGGATTCCCAATAGATCGTTTGGATAAATTTTGACCAAATAATGACTATTTTGCAAATGAATACCATAATTAATTATTTTCGAGTGTATGTCCTGGTACATCAACAATGAATCTCTTATTCACTAAAGATAACAGTACTAGTAATGATAAAATGATGTCTGATATTTGGAGAATTTACTGAAGGTAATTTTAACCCTAAATCAATCAATCATGTTGTTCACTCTTTCCTATGAATGGAACTGTGTGTCCTGAACCCACAAAGTTTTTTGCACTTTTCCTCCATTGGACATTTCTTCACTTGATATAAAGCACAATTGCTGTTCTGACAATGAATCATTTTCTGAAAAGCGCATTGAAATATGCTTATGACCACTTAAACAAACTTAGTCTTTAATTTTAATAGCCCTCATCTTTATGCCTCCAAAGGACAAACTGTTCTGTAGGCACTGAGAATATCTAAAAATCAATGGCAATGAGAGTAATAAAATCTATCAGATGTCTAATTTATTCCACTCTTTGTTTCTTCTTTTTGTCCCTACTTAAATGTATTGACCGGTAACTCCCTAATTAGAAGTGCCAAGCACTCCGTTAATCACTGGGGACAGGAGGGCAAACAAGACATAATCCTCATGCTCACATAATTCACGGTTTAAAGGGGCAAAGGGGTGTGCAATTCCTTGGATATCTGGAACGCCTGCCGCCTCCACCACCCTTGCCAGCTATGGTTAGGAAACAGCTGCCCCAGTCCAGGATAAGGCGCTGCGGCAATGGTTGAGGGCGACGGGGAGGAACGGCTGAGGGACACACGGAGGAGACAATTGGGAAGGGGCTGACTGAAGAAGCAGGAACAGGGAGGAAGAAAGGGTGGTCTTACTTAGGCTCCTGCCCAATGTGACATGGAAACAGTGCCTTTCACTTTAAGTAAGAATGCAAGAACAGTTTTGTGTTTTAAGTTTCAGGAGCCTGTGAGACTGACCAGAATGAACACCCTTCACTGACATTCATTAGGTTCGACCATCCCTAAACACTCCAATGCCTCATTTTTCAATCTCATTTTAAGGGAGGGGAGAAAAAGTCTATTTGAGCAGGGCCAATGGTACACAGGCTCTGATTCAGTTTTTTTGTTTGTTTTTGGTCTCAGTAAGTATGAGTTAAATCACTTGTCCTTCTTCCTATAAGGACTAATATCCTTAATTTTATTAATAGCAGCAACAAATATCAGTTTAGTGGTTAGGCTGGAGGGAGAAAAAGAGCCTGGAGAGCATTGTTGGGGTGTCTGATGGTTCCTTCAGGACTACACAGCATCCAGAGTGGTTCACTAAAGAGCCCACGCCGCCTGCCCAAGGGCATCTTCCAAAGGGTATTCTGTGAAACACTACTCTAGCAAGAGGATCCTTCATCTGCCCCACCCACTTCCCCCACGCCCACCACAACCAACCATGATTCTATATGAAACATTTGTGACTGGCCAAATTTACAGCTTGCTCTTTCAGTGTCAATGGGCATATTAGAGGCTTTGAAAAGCCCTACAGTAGAAAAACCTGTTTAACTTTGAACCTGGTGTGTGTCTAGGAAACCTTTCCAACATGTATTATGTACAAGTAAACATCCTATGAAGCTAGTGTGCCTTGAAACGCATTTTGGGAAAAGTTGCCCGCAGGGACTCCTTCCCGCTTCCTGTCAGCTATGGCCTTGGTGATTTCCCACACTCTCCCAAGTCTATTACTGGCACCTGCTCCTGACTTCGCAATAATGATCTTGGCCTCCCTCATGGCCCCAACCCATAATTATGAACTGAAACTCTAACCTGCCCTCGGTTTCTGAATGTGAGCTGGCTGCGCCCAGCCTCAAGGCCACACGATCCCACAAAGAGCTGACCACAACAGCACACCAAGGGCGGGAGCTTCAGTTCTGCTCAGGGAGTCTAAACCTGGAGTATAGCCCACGGCTTAAAAAAAATCAGGTGAAATCTCATTCTGTAATTCTGCCAGTCTACTTTCCCTCCATTCTCTTCAACCTCCTCCTCCTCTCAGCTGCAACATCCACAGCCTAGAACACTCAGAGGCAGAAAACTTAGTGACACAGGAAAATCTACAAAGGCACTTCTGCTTAAAGTGGTTATAAAATAGAATGTAAAGTATTATAATAATTAACAATGCAGAGAATAGTCACATGTAGAATAATTCAGGCAGCTTTATGTCATTGAGACAAGTACCATAAGGATATATGTATTTGCTCTATTTTACTGAAGACTCCCTATACCACATATAAGCATGATAATGATCATAAATCCAAATGAATTGAAATACTGTTTTGAGAAACTAAACACATATTCTGAGTATAAAAGACATCACTGGCCTTTCAATCTGTAGTCAAAACAGACACAACTCTTCCTTTGCTCCATGACCTCCCTGTGGGTTTAAACCCCAAGTTCAGTCAAAACACTTCATTTGATAAGAAGCTTAACTTCTTTCTGAAGACTTAAAATCTATATATTAAAATAATATTTGGAATGGCTATGCTCCCTGAGAAAAACAACTAGTTTTCAAAATGGCCTTTTTTCCAACTGATTTGTTCTCTAGACACCAAGAGGAGTTTGTATAAATGCAGTGCAATGCACAGCTTCAGACCAGGATATGCTGATGCTAAGAGACACGTCCTTCAGTAACATACACACAAAAACATTTATCCTGAATTTCACAAAAAAATTAACAATCATAACTTGGGAGTTCATAGTGCTTTAAAAACCTTAGACCATTTACAACAAACTTGCTTCCAAATACTACTACAGTTTTGCTACTATTAGCAATAATGGTAATAATAAAATCTAACAATATTATTTGTTCTGTGCCACATATGCAGTAGGTAAAGTACTTTGTATGCATTATTTCATTTGCTCCTCTCAAGGAAGCTTCTGAGATAAAGTAAGGCTGGCATTTTTAGGTCCATTTAACACCACCAGTAAACTGAGGTGGTGTGAAGTGACGAGGCTGATATTACATAATTTACATAGAGTTTGTAAGTACCTCTAGACAGGGACTCTAGCTCATACTGCTTTGCCTTTCCTTCTGCAGGTAATCAACAATTATATCTTTGTTATATTACACTTATTTGCCCCGACCCTGTGCCTCTATTTAAGTCAATACTGTGCAGCCAGGAGCTTTAAAATACCCAAGAAATTTTTTTTTAAAAATCCAATTTAAGAAATACAAGAGATCCAAGATGGCAGTGGAGTAGGTGAAAGTTACACTTACCTTCTCCCAGGACCACTAAAATATAAAACAATCAACCTGAATAACCAACTGAAGACAAGCTGAACAGAAGTCCTATAACCAAGGATTTACAGAAAAAGCCATATGGAAACTGGTAGGAAGGGCTAAGATGCAAAAGGGGCTGGACCCACTCCCACCTGAGGCAGTTGAGAATCAGGAGGGAAAGCTCTGCTGCAAAGGTTCCCATTGAGGAGGGTGAGGTCTCCTCACACTGGGCACTACAGCCCAGAGCACCAGAGCCAGGAAGAGACACCCGCATAACAGCTGACTGTGAAAATCATCAGCAATTCTGTCTGCCAGAGAGAGACTGGGTCCCATAAGACAACTAATCATAGAAACACACACAGAGTAGCAGCGAAAATGGGGAGACAAAGAAACGTCCCAAATGAAAGAACAGAAGAAATTTCCAGAAAAAAATTAATGAAATGGAGGTAAGCCATCTACCAGATATAGAGTTCAAAACAATGGTTATACATATACTCAAGGAAATTAGTAAGAATTTTAACAGCATGAAAAAGGACATAGAATCCACAAAAAAAGCAGTCAGAAATGAAGAATACATTACCTGAAATGAAGAAAAGATGAGAAGGAATAAACAACAGGTTCAATAAAACAGAGGATGAAATCAGTGATTTGGGAGACAAGGTAGCAGAAAACACCCAATCTGAGCAGCAAAAAGAAAAAAAAATTTTTTTTTCTGTGAAAGAAAGATCTTAAAAATATATGGGTAGTTTAAGGGGACCACTGGGACACAAGGAAGAGTAATAACATCCACATAGCAGGAGGACCAGAAGGAGAAAAAGAAAGAGCCAGGGATTATCTATTCGAAGAAATAACAACTGAAAACTTCCCTAACCTGGTGAGGAAAAAAAAAAAAAAAGACACACAAGTCCAGGGAGCACAGAGAGTCCTTAACAAGATGAACCCAAAAAAGCCTATGCCGAGACACATCATAACTAAAATGGCAAAGGTTAAAGGCAAAAAGAAAATCTTAAAAGCAGCAAGAAAAAGACAATTACCAACAAGGCAGTTCCCATACAACTGACAACCTTATTTCTCAATAGAAATGTTTCAGGCCAGAGGGAATAGCATGAGATATTCAAAGTGATGAAAATCAAAAACCTATAACCAAGACTTACTATGTGCATCAAGGATGTCATTTAAATTGAAAGAGAAATAAAGACTCTCCCAGATGATAAAAGCTAAAGGAGTTCATTGTCACCAAATCACTATGACAAGAAATGGTAAAGGGTCTTTTTTATGAAGAAAAAAAGGGACACAGTTATTATTTTTTTAAAAAGGCTATAAATATGTACCTATCAATAATCACTTTAAATTTAAATGTCTTAAAAGCTTCAATCAAAAGACATAGGATAGATGAATGGGTGAGAAAACAAGAACCCCCTGGGTGGGTGGCTCAGTTGGTTGGAACATTGTCCGTGGACCAAAAGGTTGCAAGCTCAATATCCGGTCATGGCACATACCTAGGTTGCAGGTTTGATCCCTGGTTAGGGCACGAATGAGAGGCAACCAATGAATATTTCTCTCTCACATCAATGTTTCTTTCTCTCTCTTGCTCCCTTCCTTTCATTCTACAATAGAAAAATCAATAAAAACACATCCTCATATATATGCTGTCTACCAGAGACCCACCTCAGAACAAAAGACACACACAGACTAAAAGTAAAGGGACAGAAAAAGATATTTCATGCAAAGATAAATTTTTAAAAAGCTGAAGTAGCAATACTTATAACAGACAAAACAGACTTCAAAATAAAGGCTATAATAACAAAGGATATGCCATAACAACAAAGGAATCAATCCAACAAGACAATATAACCTTTGTAAACATTTATGCACTCAACATAGAAGCATCTATGCTTCTGTATATATTCTATAAATATATAAAGCAAATCTTGATGGACATAAAGGGAGAAATCCAGAGTGGGGCTTAAGCCAGGCTGCTGAGTACAGCTGGAGGCTATTTCAATCATTAAGTCTAACAGCAAGGGCAGATCTCTGGAAGCTCTAAGACTTAAGCTGACCCTGCCCTGGGCTTGGTGCTGGTAAAAGCCAACGTGGATGTTCAGCCTGGTTCTTTCTGTATGCACACAAGCCCAGTAGAGGAAGCCATAAGCTGTGGATTGCTTATAGCTCCAAACAAGTTGCCCAGGGCCAGTCACAGGCAGCGTCTGACTCAGACTGCTCCAGAGTCTTTGAAAATCTACATAATTCATACAAACAAATACAAAGAAGCAGCCAAAGTGGGAAGACAAAAACAAAAACAAAAACAAACAGACCCCTGAATGAAACAACAAGAGAATTTTCCATAAGAAGAACTAAATGAAATGGAGGCAAGCAACTTATCAGATATAGAGTTCAGAGTAATAATTATAAGAATACACAACAGCACAAAAAATGACATAGAAACCATAAAAAGACCAGTCAGAAATAAAGAATGCAATATCTGAAATAAATAACACACAAGAAGGAATACAGAGTACATTACATGAAGCAGAGGATCAAATAAGCGATGTGGAAGACTAGGCAGAAAAAAATACCCAAGCAGAGCAAAAAAGATAAAGAGAATTTTTAAAAATGAGGACAGCTTAAGAAATCTTTGGGACAACATGAAGCGCAACAACATCTGCATCACGGGAATACCAGAATGAGAAGAGAGTGAGCAAGGGATCAAGAACCTATTTGAAGAAATAATGACCAAAAACTTCCCTAATCTGGTGAAGAAAAAAAGATACACAAGTCCAGGAAGCTCAGAGAGTCCCAAACAAGTTGGGCCCAAAGAGGCCTATGCCATGACACACCATAATTAAAACGAAAAGCCTTAAAGACAAGAAGAGGATCCTCAAAGCCTCTAGAGAAAAGCAGATAGTTACATACAAGGGAGTACCAATAAGACTGTCATCTGATTTCTCAACAGAAACATTTCAGGTCAGGAAGGGTTGGCATGAAATGTTCAAGGTGATGAAAAGCAAGCACCTACAAAAAAGGTTAAATTACCCAGCAAAGCTATCATTTAAAATTAAAGCTGAATTAAAGAGCTTCCTAGACAAGAAAAAGCTAAGGGAGCTTGTTATCACCAAGCCATTATTGCAACAAATGTTAGAGGGCTTGCTTTAAGAAGAGGAAGAAGAAAAAAACACAGGAACCCTGACCAGTGTGGCTTGATTAGATGTCATTCTGCAAAGCCAAAGGTGGCCAGTTTCATTCTCAGTCAGGGTACATGCCTGGGTGGTGGGTTCAGTCCCCTGTTGGTGTGTGTACAGAGGCAATCAACCAATGTTTCCCTCCCACATCAATGTTTCTCTGCCTGTCTATCTCCCTACCTTCACCTCTCTCTAAAAAATACATGAATCAAATCTTTAGAAAAACAGACGAAAATAGTTGAAATAATAAAACAGCAATAAATACATATCCATCAATAATCACTTTAAATGTAAATGGCACAAATGCTCCAATTAAAGACACAAGGTATGTGAATGCATACGAAAACAAGACCCATATATGCTGTTCAAGAGACCCACCTCAGAACAAAAGATACACACAGACTAAAAGTAAAGGGATGGAAAAATATATTTCATGCAAATGGAAAGGGAAAAAAAGCTTGGGTAACAATACTTATATGTGATGAAACTGACTTCAAAACCAAGGCTATAGTAATATACCAAGGAGGAGGTCACACAACAATAAAGGGAACAATCCAACAGGTGGATATAACCCCAGTAAACATGTATGCACACAACATAGGAACAACTATATATGTAAAGGAAATCTTGATGGCCATAAAGGGAGAGAATGACAGAATATAGGCATAGTAGGGGATTTTAACATCCCATTTTCTGCAATGGATAAATCTTCCAGACAGAAAATCAACACAAAGACAGCATCCTTAATTGACACAGTAAATCAAATGGATTTAAATAATATCATCAGAGCATTTCATCCCAAAGCAGCAGCATATACATTCTTTTCAACTGCATGTGGAACATTTTATAGGATAGACCACATGTTAGGACACAAAACAAGTCTCAGTAAATTTAAGAAGACTGAAATCAAATCAAGAATCTTCTCTAATCATAATGTAATGAAACTAGAAATTAGTCACAAGAAGAAAACTGAAAAATACACAAAGAAATGGAAGCTAAATAACATGTTACTAAACAATGAATGGGTTAATAATGAGATCAAAGAAGAAATCAAAACAAACCTGAAAACAAATGAAAATGGGAACACAACAATTCAAAGTCTGCGGGACACAGGGAGGGCAGGTCTAAGAGGAAAATTCATAGCATTACAGGCCTATCCCAAGAAACGAGAAAAACTCAAATAACAATCTAACTTTACACTTAAAGGAACTTGACATAGAACAACAAAGAAAGACTAAAGTGAGTAGAAGGAAGGAAATAAAAAAGATCAGAGGAGAAGTAAACAAAATAGTCTTAAAAATTAATACAAAAGATCAATGGTTCACATGAGCTGGCTCTTTGAAGAGATAAACAAGAAACTTTAACCAGACTCATCAAGACAAAAAGAGAAATAGGGTCCAAATAAATAAATCAGACATGAAACAGAAGTAACAAATGACACCAAGTAAATGAAAAGGATTGTAAGAAAATATTACAAACAACTATATGCCAACGAATGGGACAATCTGGATGTCCTGGACATAACAGATAAATTCCTATAAACATATTAATACAATCTGTCAAAATAAATCAGGGATAATTGGAGAACCTGAATAGAGAGATTACACTTAAGTGAAATTGAAGCAGTAATCAAAATACTCTCAAAAAACAAAAGCCCAGGGCCAGATGGTTTCACAGGTGAATTTTACCAAACATTCCAAGGAGAACTAACACCTCTCCTTCTCATACTATTCCAAAATATTCAAGAAAAGGGAAAACTCCCAAGCTCATTTTATGATACCAGCATTATCCTAATTCCAAAACCAGATAAAGATGCTACAAAGGAAGAAAATGTGGCCATATCCTTGATGAACATAGATGATAAAATTCTCAACAAAATATTAGCAAACTGAATACAGCAATGCATCAAAAAGATCATCCACCATGATCAAGTGGGACTTATTCCAGGAATGCAAGGTTGGTACAACATTCACAAATCAATAAATGTGATTCACCACATAAACAAAATGGAGTATAAAAAACACAAGATCATATCGATAAATGCAGAAAAGACTTCTGATAAAATCCAGCACCCATTTATGATAAAAACTCTCAGCAAAGTAGAAATAGAGGGAAAACACCTAAACATAGCAAAGGCCATATATGACAAATTCACTGCCAGCATCATACTCAACAGGCAAAAACTACAAGCCTTAAGATTGGGAACAAGACAGGGATATCTGCTTTCATGTCTCTTATTCTACATAGTACTGGAAGTCCTAGCCACAGCAATCAGACAAGAGGAAGAAATAAAAGGCATCCAAATTGGAAAAAAGGAAGTAAAACTGTCTTTTATTTGCAGATGACCTGATACTGTGACAGAGAGAACCCTAAAGATTTCACCAATAAACTAGTAGAACTGATCGATGAATTTAATAAAGTAGCAGGATACAAAATTAATATCCAGAAATCAGATGCATTTTTATATGCCAATAATGAACTATCAGAAAGGGAAATTAAGAAAACCATCCCATTCATGAGTGCTTCAAAAAGAATAAAATACCTAGGAATAAATCTAACCAAGGATGTAAAAGACCTGTTCTCAGAAAATTATAATACATTGAAGAAAGAAATTGAACAAGATACAAATAAGCAGAAGCACATACCATGTTCATGGATAGGAAGAATTAACATCATTAAAATCTCCATGCTACCCTAAGCAATCTATAAATTCAATGCAATTGCTATCAAGATTCCAATGACATATTTCACAGAGCTAGAACAAATATTTCAAAAATTTATATGGAACCACAAAAGGCCATGAATATCAACAGCAATCCTGAAAAAGAACGAAGTTGGAGGAATCACACTATCTAATAGCAAACTATACTATAAAGCCAAAGTAATTAAAACAGCATGGTACTGGCGTACAAACAGGCACCCGGATCAATGGAACAGAAAAGAGAGCCCAGAAGTAAATGCACACCTTTATAGTCTATTAACATTCAACAGAGGAAGCAAGCACATACAATGTGCTACGAGGTTGTTTATTCAATAAATGGTATTGGGAAAATTGGAAAGATATATGCAGAAAAATGAAATTAGACCACCTTCTTAAATCACAAACAAGAATAAATTCAAAATAGATTAGAGAATTAAATGTTTTACTGGAAACCATAAAAATCCTAGAAGAAAAGATAGGCAGTAAAATCTCAGATAGTGCTTATATCAATGTTTTTTTTCTGATATATCTGCTCAGGCAAGGGAAACAAAAGAAAAAATAAACAAATGGGACCATATCAAACTACAAAATTTTTGCGCAGCAAAAACTGTCAACAAAATGAAAAGACAACACACAGAGTAGAGGAGTATATTCACTGATATGTCTGAAAAGGGGTTAATATCCAAAATTTATAAAGAACTTATAAAAACTCAACACAAAAAAAATCCATTAAAAAATGGGCAATGGACCTGAATAGACACTTCAAAGAGGACACACAGTGGGCCAATAGGCATATGAAAAGATGCTCAACATCACTAATCATCAGAGAAATGAAAATTAAAACACAATGAGATACCACCTCACACTGGTCACAATGGCTATCATCAATAAATTAACAAACAAGGGCTGGTGAGGATGTGGAGAAAGGGGAACCCTTATACAATTGCACATTGGTGCAGACACTGTGGAAAGCAGTATGGAGTTACCTCAAAAAATGAAAAATGAATCTGCCTTTTGACCCAGCGATCCCACTTCTGGGAATATATCTGAAGGAACCCAAAACACTAATTTGAAAGAACAGAACACTTCTATGTTCACTGTACCGTTATTTAACAAATCACCAGATATGGAAACAGCCCAAGTGTCCATCAGTAAATGAGTGGATAAAATAACTATGGGACATATACATAACAGAATACTACTAGCCATAAAAAAGGAAGAAAATTATACCCTTTGCTACAGCACAGATGAACCTGGAGAACATTATGCTAAGTGAAATAAGCCAGTCAGAGAAAGACAAATACCACATGATTTCACTTATATGTGGAATCTAATGAACAAATTGAACTAACTAGCAAAAGAGAGGCAGACTCATAGATGGATAGCAGATGACAGCTATGGAGGTGGGGGGCATAGGGGGTGGAGGGATCAAGCAAAAAGGAAAAAGGACTCAAGGGCACGGGCAACAGTATGGTGATTTTGGGGAGGAAGCAGGGTATAAGGGGGATAAATTGTAATGACAAAAAAGAAAATGATTTAAAAAGTGGCATCTGAATCAAGGATGGAAAATACCTGTTATATTCAATTTACTCCTCTATGCCATTATATATATATATATATCCCCCGCCACTGACAGGTGTGATCTTAGAAGGTTTTCCCAACCCAGTACTCCAGTCAGCCACGACCACTGGATCTGAGTTGACATGAGACAAACCTACTTGCTATACCTCAAATCTAAATCATCCTAAATAATGGTGGAGTTTTTATTTTGAAAAAAAGAAAGAAGGAAAAACAGATGTAAGAAAAGAACTTGAAGGGCAAAAGACAGTTTGGGGTTTTTTTCTAAGAGCTACAGCCCACATATTTACTCAAGATGTCTGGTTTATAAATTAACAGAATCTTGGCTTTTCTTCTTCCTCTACCCACTGCCAAGCTATTTGACTCACAATAAATTTATCTGCAGATCCAAAAAGAAGAAAATCAAGTCTGGCCAATGTTTCAGAAGGCTGGAAAAAGGATGTTGCTAAAACCAAACAGAATTGTTTTTAATTATCTTAATCACAAACCAAGAATGGGCTACTGTTTCTCTCCACAAAGGGAATAATATACATGCTTTTCCTAAGCAAATCCTTCCTGACCTTGCTGATTTTCATTACTGTTATAACTGCTTTTCTGGTTTATTTTTCTAAACTTGATTTCTCTAAACCCAATTCTCAACAGCTAAAACATCCCAGCCTAACGTTCTCTATAAACTAATTTCTGGGAGCTTCTGAGTATTTCATATTGCCTGCTTAAAATTACTGGCTGATGTACACTTCTCAGCTCACTGTCCTCCAACACTTTGTTTTGAAGTTACTGACACTATTCATTCTTTTCAAAGCTAGATTTAGCTTCATAGCAATAATGGAGAAAATGAGCAAGCCGCAAGAGCTCCTTAGGGCCAGCCCGTCTGTTACTACTTTACGTGTGCCAGTGCTATCACTGTAGTCCGTGGCCAGGATTAGCCGGACTAGCTATAAGAGGCAAGGCTATGTTTATTGCAGGGTGAATTTCTTTTCCCTAGGAGAAAACAGAATGGACTAGTAAAATTATAGTAAAAAGGTCAGAATTCTGATATGATCACTTATTTACTTTGGAATGTGACAAAGTTATTTAACTTCCTTATAAATTAGAGAAATGTTCACTGCTCTAGTGTCATTGCTTAGGTAAAGCTTACAGGTAGGTACCAGGGGTGTCCAACCTGAGGTCCATGGGCTGCATGTGGTCCAGGATGGCTATGAATGCAGCCCAACACAAAATCGTACATTTACTTAAAACCTTTATTTTGCTCATCAGTTTTCATTAGTGTTTGTGTATTTAATGTGTGGCCCAAGATAACTCTTCCTCCAGTGTGGCCTAGAGACACCAAAAGGTTGGACACCCCTGATTGTAGACCTTAAAATGCTTCCATTTGATGTGGCAATTTTTAAAAATACAGCAGTCAAATAGGTGGTTTTCTAAAAAGGGTTTGGCGCCAGTCTCTACTCAATATATCCCAACCCTCCTTCTAACTTTGATTCTCTCTTCGTTAAGACAAACTAATATACGTCACATTTTACTAAAAGTTTAATATTTAACATCTTACAAAGTTAGAGATTTGCTTCCCTTACTCCCTGCTGTGTAATCAGACCAGCAGGCCTCATATTTTTCCCCCCAGCTAGGAGCACAATAGCATTGTGTGTTCAGCTTCTAACAGTGCAGAGGATTGTTGCAGTCATACAAAACTTAAAGATAAATACCACATCTAGTTTATCTATTATTTCCTTTTTTTTTTTTCCTGGCTGATGGTGGAAGTAAATTAGGAAGAAAAATAAGCCAGTTCATCAAAGAAAACTACTTTTCTAATTTTGAATTTTAAAACTGCCTTACATAAAGTCATATGTATTTGGTTAGGTCTAATATGATTGCTCCTACAAAGAAAAAGTTTAACTATTTTATTCACTCACTGATAAAGCCAATCTTATTACTCGGAGCATCCTTAAAATCCTTTAAATGGGACTACAAGATCTGAAAGAAAACAACGCTGAATTTTCATAAAGTGTCCTTCATCATCAAACATCCATCTACCTTCATATCTATCTAATCACAGTCATGCACCCCTATAGCTTTAGCCATGTGCCAATCTTCTCCGTTCCTGGACCATGTCATGCTCTTTTTCTTGAGTCTGTGTGTTTTTGCATATGTTGGTTCCCTTAGCTTGATGGTCTTTCTTTAAACACATTTCACTTCCAATGTCACCTTTTTGGAGGACATTTTCTTGAATCATATAAAGGGTCAGTTGCTTCCCCTTTTTTATTCTCCAAACATGTACTTTGTACCTCTTCCATGACATTTGTCATACACAGTCACTGCTTTTAGAGATCTATGGTAGAGACAGACTTAAGCCTCCTTCAAGGCAGGAACAGTAAAACTTTTAGGACTGACGACAGTGAATACAGCTCTATTATATGTCTCTAAGCATGTCTTGTTACCACTGTCCTGTGTCTAATAAATTAATCTATGTTGGACTAAAGAGGTATACAAAAACACCTTCTTTGCTCAATATTCTTATCCACTATTTGCTAATTTATACTCTAAATTAATAACCCTGATAGAAGTCAATCAAGGAAAAAAATTTTGTTGGGCAATATTAAAAGAGTAAAACTGATGTATTCCATAGAAATTGGCAACTCCATCATTTCAATAGTCATTGGGTGCTTATAAGTATAAAATCACAAAGATTGTCATTTTCAAGCTTGGTATATTTTCTTTTACTATATACTCAAAATAGATTTCATATTTCTCAGAAGTCATGTGATCTAATAATGTTATTATTCAGGTCAAGGATATTATCATATAGCAAACAGTAATTAACAATATTGCATAAGTATAAATATATAAACAATTCCCACACTTCATTTGTTTCTCCCTCTTTAAATCAAGCTTTATAAGGACTATTAAAAGGAAACATTTCTAAACTGTTACGTTTTATTCTATCTTCTTTCTTTGCTTACATCTCCAGGAAAGTTTCAAAGAGTTAAATGCCTTAAATGGAGGAGAAAAAAAAATACACACCCTTAATATATAGTGAAACATCTTAACTAGCTTCTCTTCATCTTGCCACAGTTTCCTCCATGCAGACAAATGTTCCTCAAATTTCTTGTCTCAAACTCCAAAACTTCTTCCATCTGTTTTCATCTCTCTCAACAGAGCCCAGTAATTCGCAATTCAAACTATTTCTCAAGTCCATCATCACACTCCAGTCCTACTGGCCTCCCTCTTTAGGCTCAGCTCTCCATAATTGTGATCAACTTGGCCTCTCAGGGTAATCAGAAGAAACTCATTACTCACATTCTGCTCAAAAAGAAAGACCAGAAACTGGTAAGGAGAATACTTATTCTAAAAAAAATTCAGCCCTGACTAGTGTGGCTCAGCTGCTTGGGCCTTGTCCTGCAGGGCAAAGGGCCACTGGTTCCCAGTCAGGGCACACGCCTGGACTGTGGGTTCGGTCCCCAGTTGGGCACATACGAGAGGCAGCCATTCTATGTTTCTCTCTCACATCGATGTTTCCGTCCCTGTTTTCTCCCTCCCTCCCCCTCAATATAAATAAATAAAATCTGTAAAAATAATAATAAAATAAAATAAATAAAAGAGAATCCAGGGGAAGAAATGGAGAACACTACAAATATCTATAATTAACTTCTCATATTCTTGCTCATTTATCTTTAATTTTGCAAACAAAACAGTCTATGAATATTAGAAATGTATTCATTCAGCAAATACTAATGAAGTACCTAGTATAAACCCTAGAGGTACAGCAGTGAGCCACACAACCACAGATAAAGCACTTATATAACATGCCAGATGTTATAAAGTGCTATGAGGGAAGTAAAGCTGAGAGTGTTGCCGGGTGAGTGACAGTTATTATTTAAAAGAAGTTCAAAGAAAGCTTCCCTGAACAGAGGACAGTTAAGTAGAGACACAGAGTGAGGCACACAAATATTTGGGGGATTAGCATTCCTAGCAAAGGATAAAACTATGAAAGTCCTAATAGGAGCACAGGCAATGTGGTCAAAGGAAAATAAAGAAAACAACATGGTAGAAGAGAATGAGCAGGAAGGGGCGTATCTGGCGTTGAGGTCGGAGAGTTAAAAGGACAGGACAGATAGGGCCTTGCATATCACTGAGAGGGCAGAGGCTTTTCCTTTGACAGAGATGGAATCCACCAAGAGCAGAGGAGTAACAATGATCTGTTTTCCATTTGTGAAGGAGCGCTCAGGCTGCTGGGTAGAGAAGAGACTTCACGAGGCCAAGGGTAGATAGGAAGCTACTCAGATAATCCAAGGAAAAGTTGTGTGTGACTTAAACCAGGATAACGGTAGTGGAGGCACTGAGATATGGTCAGTTCAATAACTCTGAAAGGAGGATTTGTTCACAGACTGAATGTGTGTAAGAAAAAAGATTCAAGTAAGGCCAAGGTATTTGGCCTAAGCATAAAAAAAGTTGTTATATAATGACAAGAAGAAGACAGCCCACAATGACTAATGTTTTTATTTTTTGTTTAAATTTTTTTTTAAAATCTTGTCTGTATTCATTCTCTAAGAGGGGGAAACAGTTGTTTTCCCTGGGCCAAATTTTAATAATCACCATGTAGAATGGCCAACTTCCATGACTACTACAATTGTTTCTTGTCAAACATGCTTTGCTTCTGCCTGCTTCAACCTATGACCCACCAACTACAGACCCTGGGTCAAGGAGAGGGAAACTGCTGCCGAAGAATCTGAAGGAAGCAGGGCTTAACAGGCACTCTGGTAGAGGACCAGCCAGACAACATTTAGGATCAGGGTGAAGACCTTTAAAAATATATTTCAGACCAATAAAAACAAGCTCCCTACTTTACAAAGAAGAAAAAGCACAGATAGTAAAGATGATTAATCAGAGGGGGTTGGGGGGCTAGAAGGGGCAGGTAGGGACGGGGAAGTCTACAAGCACCTAGGAAAAGGCCTTTTTTTTTTTTTTAATGAATGTTGTTCTAATGTCTAAGCATAGTTGGCCACATTTAAATGTTAATTTTGGATTGCAATTTAAGTTAAATGTAGTTTGGATAAATATCAAAGACAATATTATCATCCTGCAAAGAAGGAACAATACTTCCTATTGAGTCTTCCAACACAAACTATTTTTTACTGTTCAATTTTCATGTGTTTGCCTACAAGCATAGGTTTTAATAAGTTTCTTCATGTCATCAGAAAACTTACAATTAACATATACACTAAATAATGTATATTTGAAATTTTCCTAAGGCAATAAAATAACCCAGTAGTGTGGGCAGGAAGTGCCCTGTACATCACTGTCCTTTCAGTTTAAAAACCTTAAAAGGAACTTCTAAAGCCACATCTTTGCAGCAGTGGTCACTCACTCACTACAGGGAGTGGTCCATTGCAGAACATTCTAGTAGCAGTTCACCCTTCAATTCAGAGCTGCCTTCCAGGATGGAATACTAATTCTCTAATCACCCCTAATTATTTGAAGATGGAATGAGAAGGGACAGAAGCTGCTTCAGGGAAAAAGAGAACTTCACTGATGGAGAAAGAAAATACTTCCCTTTTGCCACACTAAAAATTTTCATAGTTAGAGTGCAATCGTAGACCATGGAGACGAAATATAAGCCTTGAACTTTATGCAGGAATGGTGGGATCCTGCAGTGGAATCGAGGCTTCTGCCTGGACCAGGGAGGAAGCCAGGGCGGACATGGACTGGGCTACTCAATCCAAGCAGAGGCTGGAACCTGGGAAGGGAGCCAGGCCAGGCCACGCAGCTGTGGGCGGCAGTGCTGTGGCCAACCCCGCCCTTGGGCTTGCACACAAATAAGCCCCGCAGAGGCCGAACGAGGGAACGAGTGACACCACAAGTGACAGAATCTTGGTAACTCTGACGGCTGCCTGTTCTCAGGGTCAGTCGTCTTCTTTAGCAGTGAACATTCTTCAGGAAGGTTTCTATCCATGCAAAAATGATGGGAAAATAGCTATACAAAATGAACCCATTTCAGGTTTTAAAAATATTTTCAGCAGAAATTTCCTGTCACATGATTACATTTCTACCACATGGTAGCATTTCATTCCTCTTTGAAAGAATTAATTTCTCATTAATATACTATAGAATACTGGAGGAAAAAAAGTGACTTAAAACCACTAACAATTTAAAATAACAAATCCAAATCCATGCCCGTCTCTACAATGTTATCTTACATGGAAAAACAAGTCACACCCACTCCCTGAACTTTGCTAAACCAAGATTGGGACTTTTTTGTTTGTTTGAACAGAACAGTGCTCCAAGCACTGGCACTAGAAAAGGATCAGTAGTAAACATTTCTTGGCTTTGTTCAACACCAGAAACAGAAGGAAAAATGAAAACTTGCTTTCTTTCTCTGCTTTCCTCCCTTCCGTGACTGAACTTTCAAACTTTTCTAAATGTTACTAAAAATGAGTCAGAGGAACAGAACTATTAAACAAATTTGTATTTCACAAGCCCAGAATAAGCCTCCTAGAAAAACCAGACCACATGAACACAGTACATATTTTTAATATTAAAGCTGAAAAATAACATGAACCTTATTTTTAACTTTAAAACAAAACCAAACTGCCACTTCAATGTCCCTCAGCGTGCTGTATTATAAACTGACCCACACATCTGGGGAAAAGAAAAAAAAAAACAGAGGAGAAAGATGCACTAGAAAATGAAACTACTTACCTTGATCAGTGGACATGATTTCACATATACTGATAATTAGTCTACTCTGGTTTGATAAGAAAATATTTGGCCTCACTCTTTGACAATTCATGTGATAAAATCTTACTCCCGGCTGTAAAGCCTCTGGTAGATTGGCGATCACACACATCAGCCAGGAGCTCTGATCCGAGCACTTTGCACTTCAAGGCATTCTTAGACCTCACTACTCAGAGACAACCTCATGCATAATATGCCACACCTCCCAGAGGAAGGGCTGTTGCAGTGTTTTCAAGAGACCGAGTATATGAGGATGGAGAGGCTGCTATTTATTACAGTAAAATAAACAACCACAGAGGCACACGGAAGCTTCAAATACATTAAAAACGTTTGGGAATAGGGTGGTTTGTAGGCTAATTCCTTAACCGTTAGTAATGGTCTAAAAAAGCCTACATGAAAACAGTTCGTTTCCACTTTAACTGGGTACAGAGGTTACAGAATCAGGATTCACAGGCTTAAGATGTTACAGTGTCATTTTGTGTGATCTCAAATGTTATTTTGCCACTTAAGACTTTCCATTTTAGCCATAGTCATTGACCTTGGTGAATCAATAGTGCAAAGTAAATAAATACTACTCATGCAAGTTCCTCAAGAAACCAAATTCCGCATGTTATTTTAGAACATCATTTAACTCATAAAATATTTATTACTCCTTTCTGTATATCTTAGAGGTCTTATATCATTTAACCAGTACTTGATAATTTTTTCATAGCCCTGAAAAATGAGAAAATTCTCAATTTAAATATTTACAAAATCACAACGACATAACTTAGGTCACTTGTATGGCATTTAACACTCACTGTCTGGTCCTATCTCCCCCCAAATTTGTATTTCTCACAAGCTCCCAGGGGTCACTGACACTGCTGGTCTAGGACTGTATTTCAGGGACCACACTGGGAGAACAACTGGGGCAGAGGTTTGCTTGTTTAAAGTCTGCACTCACTCACTGATGGCTGAAAGCTCTGGGTCATTTGCACCTGCTCAGGACGCAGCTCAGGATGAAGTACAAGGGAGGCTTATGTATAAATCCAAGTGGGACACACAGTAACTTCTACCTGCTCATCAGGAAATGTGGTTATCAACTTGATGATGCTTTTTTTAATTTTATTTTTCAATTACAGTATATAGTCAACATTATTTTATATTAGTTTCAGTTGTACAGCACAGTGATTAGACAATCATGTACTTTATAAAGTGATTCCCCCGATACTTCCAGCACCCACCTGGCACCATATTAGTTATCACAGTAGTATTGACTCTATTCCCTATAATGTACTTTCCATCCCTGTGACTATTTGGTAACTACCAATTTGTACTTCTTACTCCCTTCACCTTTTTCATCCAGCCCCCCAACACCCCTGACAACCATTAGTTTGTCCTCCTTACCTATGAGTCTGTTTCTATTTTGTTTGTTCATTAGATTCCACATATAAGTTAAAATTATATGGCATTTGTCTTTCTCTAACTTATTTTAACTAGCATAATACCCTTTAGAGCCATCCATGCTTTTGCAAAGGGTAAGATTTCCTTTCTGTTTTTATACAGTAGAGTAGTATTCCCTGTATAAAAGTACCACATTTTTTGTCCACTTGTCTTTTGATGGGCACTTACATTGCTTCCATGTCTTAGCTACTGTAAATAAGGCTAAGGCTGGCTGCAATGAACATAGTCTTTTGGAGTGCATATGTCTTTCTGAATTAGTGTTTTGGGTTTTTTCTGATATATACCCAGAAGTGGAATTGGCTGATTATCAACTTCATAATTCTTAATAAATCTGTTTGCATATTAGGCATGAATAGGTTTTAAAACTAATCTGAAAAAATAGACATTAGAGAAAAGGAGTTAAGGAAAGAGAAGGAACCTGCATTGTCTTTTGTTTCCTTCACAAACTCTACCTATGTGTTTAAATTTTATTGTGGCAGGCCCTGACCAAGTGGTTCAGTTGTTTGGAGCATCATACCATACACCAAAATGTTGCGGGTTCAACTCTCGTTCAAGGCACATACCTAAGTTGCAGGTTTAATCAAGGTTGGGGCACATAAGGGAGGCAACCGATCAATGTCACTTTCTCTTTTTCTCCCTTCTTCTCTCTCCAAAATCAATAATAAAAATAAATATACATATTTTGGGGGAGGTGAGGATTAAAAAAAATTTCACTCTTGCAGGAAAACTGTTTATATTTGATTCCAAGGCCACTTAGCCTTGGCAAATTTCAGTAATGTAAAAAACAGAATGCTTTCCTGTCATAAAAATGCCCCAACTTCTGTACTTCCTGAGCTTTGATAGCAATGTTTAAATTATAATCTCAGGTTTGGTTTTCAAACAAATACCATTTCTTTTTTTTACAGCTAACATTTACTTTGTGCCAGGAGCTACGTTAAGCGCTTTCCATGCAGCATTTCATTAAATCCTCATTGTAAGGTAATAATAATTCATCATTATTTCACAAAAGAGAACCACTCTCTGTAAAAGGAATGATACCAGTAAGGTAAGGAATAATAATTTATTAGCATTTTGCAGGAGAGTCTACTAAGTTTAAGAGGTTAAAAATTGTTGCCAATAACACTAGTAAAGTAACTTCTAAGAAATTTAATTCACTTTTATACAATAAACTGAGATAGAATCCACTTTTAAAACTTTATGGATAAAAACTAGAAAACCAAAACATATTTATAGCTAGAAAGTTTTAATTAAGAATAAACTATAACTTTACCATTGACTCTCATTGTCCACAAGTGGATTATCTGCAATTGTATTCAGCATCTATCACCAACTTGTAACTATGTAAATTCTAAGCTCCCCATTAGTAGCCATGGCCGTTTCCCATAAATTTAAACATGCATTTCCTTATGACCCAGCAATCACATGCCTAGGTACTTACCCAGATGAAATGAATACTAACATTCACACAAAAACCTGTACATGAATGTTTACAGATGTTTTAGTCACAATCACCAAAACCTGGAAATACCCAATTGTCCTTCAGTTAGCAAATGGATAAGCAAACTATGTTAAAACTATACAAAGGCATGGCACTCAGCAATAACAAAGAATGAGCTAAGGACGCTGGCATGTGCATTAGAAAGAAGCCAACTTAAAAAGTTACATAGATATGATTCCATATGACATTCTGAAAAGGTAAGCCTGGAGAGAACTGAAATAGATCTAAGGCTGCTGGGGGTATGGGAAGGGACCGACTGATTACAAAAGGGCATGATGGAATTTTGCAAAGCTGATGAGACTGTACTATATCTTCATTGTGGTGGTGGTTACATGACTGTATGCATTTCTCAAAAATCAGAATTGTACCCTAAAGAGTGTGACTTTTACTGTATATAAGTTACCTTTGAAATTTAAAATTGAGCAGCAAATAAAAGTAACTTATTCTTTAAAAAAACAAGAGGCTATGAAATGAACGGTTTGTCTTGAATAGTGTAAATTCAAAACTAAATGATTTTTGGTATATCAATTGCCTTTCTCATCACCAATATATAGTAGAGATAATCACTGGTTCATTGTATCTGATTCCTGAGATTTAAAAAATCATGATGAACTCTGGTCAAAATGGTAGAATAAGTACACATTGTGCTCACTTCCTCCCACAATCTCATCAAAATTACAAATAATCATAGAATAATCACACTGGAGAACCATATGAAAATGAGTGGAAAGAAATTCCTATAACCTAGGATATAAAGAAGAAGCCACGTCATGACTGAATGTTAACTATAATTGAAAAATGAAAAGGAAAGAGATTCAAGATGGTAGCAAAGTAGGTGGAAGTTACTCTCACTTCATCCCAAGACCAAACTAGAATTACAACTAAATATAAAAAAATTGACCTGAATAACCAATGGAGGAGTAGGTGATTAGAAGTCTTCTAACCAAGGATTTACAGAAGAAGCCACATGGAGACTGGTAGGAAGGGCAGAGATGCAAAAAGGACTGACCTGCACCCATGGCCATGGCTGAGAATCCAGAGGGAATCTCAGCCACAAAGACTTCCTCTGAAGAGTGAGGCATCTCAACCCCACGTGGGTTGCTGAGCCCACAGCACCAGAGCTGGGTGTAAAAGCTCACATAACATCTGGTTCTGAAAATCAGCAGGGCTGCTGTTGGCCAGGGAGGGAGAAGAGTCTGTTAGAAACCCAGGTGCCCTTTTAAAGGGTCAGCACACAAAATCTCATTTGCTGCCACTAACACTTGGTTCCAGTGGAGGGAGAGTGGCTCAGAGAAAAAGGGATAGCCACCAGAGTCACTGTGCCAAGTTCCTCTCCCACACTGCAGACATCATCTTTCTTGGGTAGAACACTCCCCTCCACAAGGCTTCAGCCTGGGGGAATACAGTAGTCATACCCTCTTGACTCCCTGTCACCTCACCCTGTAGAGCTCATATCCTGCAGAGGAATCAGCTGCCGGGGCCCCAGTGTAGAAATTCAGGAGGACTTAGAGGGTGTCAGTGACCTGGGGCAAGGGTCATTTCCCCCACCTTCTCAAGAGCCTGACTGGAGCCACCCCCCCACAGGAGATCCGTTAGCCCCACCCTCTCAACTCCTAGCAGCCCTGCCATGCTGAGCTTGGGCTCTCCAGAAGGTCCTGGCAGAATCTGGGAGAGGCTGAGTGGTGTGACTCAAGGATAGGGGCCATTTTTCCCTCACATGCCTGACTGGTGCAGAGACCTCCTGCATACAGCCAAATCTTGGTCTGTTTGGGGCTGAGAATCTCTGTTGGCCCCCGCATGATGATTCCCTGTTCTGTGTACCACAAAGGTCTGAGGGTACTTGGCAAGAGGAAGTTGGTCTTGGTGAACCCTTGGACTTTTGCTGAGGGGCCTCCGACCCAGCACTGGCACCAAGTCTGAATCTGTATCAATCTGGTGAACACCATTCGCCCCTACCTGGTGACTCACTGAGAGCCTACTTCATGCCACTTGTTTACCCCCAGAGGCTCTTTCAGTGACTGAGTCTGATAGACAGCCAACAGGCAGAGGCAGATGGAGGTGGATCCCAGGGTGCCTTGGGCCTTTTGCTGACCTGCTCCTGGGCTTGGTGCTGGTGGAAGCCTGCCTTGGGAGCAGCTTGGCCCTTCCTATGCACACCCAGGCCCAGCAGAGACAGTCACAAACTGTGGATTGCTTTGTAGCTCCAAACAGGTTGCCCAGGGCCAGTCACAGGCAGCATCCAACACTGACTGCACCAGAATCCCTCCCAAGAGGTGCCAGAACCAACACACCCAGTGACGAGCTTCCAACAATATTAGGGCAGGATACAATTAGCTTCACAAGCAACACATCCAAAGGGAGATCTCAGCAGGCACCAGAATTTGCTGAGGCAAACTCTGCTTTGTGTGGTCAGCCCTGCACAGCAGCTTATACACTGTGGTTGGGGTGATCCTCACAGTCATCCAGCCTGACAGCTGACCTCATGTATGGCCAGGCTAACAGTAATCAAGACAACTACAACAGGAGGCAACTACAACTACAACTATAACCCACACAAAGGAGGGGAGAAGGACTGGGGCATGGGGTGAAAGAGGTGAAAGGTTTTAAAAGAACTGGTTGGTAGTTATAAAATGGTCATGGGGATGTAAAGTACAGCATAGGAAATAAAGCTAATGATATTGTAATAACTATATATGGGGCCAGGTAAGTACTGAGCATATCAGAGGAAATACTTCGTAAAGTATATGATTGTCTAACCACTATACTATACACCTAACACTAATATAAAATATCATTGAATGTAAATTGTAATTAAGAAAAACAAAAAATGAACAAAAAATTTTAAAGTAAAATAAAAAAAAATCTTGAAAAGTTAAAAAATGACCTAATTGCCTCCCCGCCAAAAGTACAAATGATGGTATAATTAAAAGGTCCTTTCAAGTAAATATTTAGGTAATTTAGTTAATTTAGTAAAAGGCTATTTGTCAAAGATATGGGTCCTGAAAAATCATCTAAAATCCATGCTAACCAACTCACAGCTATTCACAAATTATGCTGTGCACCGAAGACTTAATGGGCTATCACCTTGCTCTTATCCCTCCCCTCCTAGTAGAGCAGATTCTCTCTTTACAAATTCTGTTGAATAAGAAACTTAGAAAGTTCTGCCAAACATTCACATGCTATTTCATAACCACTTGTTTTTTCATTATGTTGAAATTAGTTTACTTTTTTTAAAGACTATCTGTATTATTTTCAATAGCTTACCAGTTCTGATGGAACTAACCTAAAACAAAAATGTGCAACCTGTGCTTCCTGAATTAAAATGTATTAATCTATAATGTTTTTAAAAAGGTGGTATGAAGGGAAGCGGGACTAAGTTTTCTGATCCACAATTTTTATTTAAAGCTACCTGGCACATCATCTGTCATACAATTGAAAACTTCCATACACAAATGACAAAGTTGGCTTCAATGATTATTTACTACTATACCTTTTGGTAATAACAGGACCATTATACCCAGTGAACGTTATTATTTCACTTTGCTCAGATAAAACAAGAAGTAGGAAAAAATAATTGAGGTATTTCTAAGTGAAGTCCTCAGACTGATTCTCCACTGTTGTTTAACTGAAAGGCATTCTCCATTTTTATAGAATGAAACTCATCTGACTCTGAACCATTTTGCACGCTTTAGTCTTATGATAACACCCTAATAAAATTAAATAACAATTTGGTATTAAATGATTCCCTATTGGCCTAAAGAACACATAGTTTAATTTTTTTAAATCAACCAATTGATGCATAATTTTCATTTTGCATGTCTGCAAGCCTTACTGAAGTGAGCCCTGGAAATTCTTGAATACATGCCAGGTAAATCCTGTTGCTTGAATATTTTTGTACCAAACTATTTTTATACAGATCTTCAAAGCAAGCCTATTATTCCTGAATCTCTACTCTTTTTTAATGTAAATTTTTATATTATTTCTTTATTAAAATATTCTGTTAAAGTCCCAAACACATAATATAGTTAAAGTAGATAAGAACTCTCACATCAGGGTTTCTAGATGGATGACAACATAGTCTTAGATTAAACTGCTTCCCATTCTGTGTTCTAATTCAATTCCATTACTCTATTACCACTTTGGAAGCCCATGGAAAGCTACACATGTTTCTAATGACATGTGACTAAGGATAGTTTGTATATTTTGGGTATGTGATGTAAGAGAACAAACCTTATATCTCAAACATTATCTGACTTTAATGATTCTCTTCTAATAAAGAGTATATAATCTTAGAAAATAAAATCACTCTTTCCTAATCTAAATTATGGAATTGATCCCATGCCCGATTTAATGTCTGACCTTATCTGTATGGATATCCTGAAGCACACCGCTCATTGCACATGTTTACATACAGAGTTCAGTGACAAACACATTTTTAGTTGGAGATAATTTCTTCTGCTTTGGCATTTTCCGCCACCATGGTCCACTTTTCTCTAAGTTTGACATAGACTTTTTTCTAATTTTGTTTTTCTACTAATCCAGGGTAACTAACATTATCTAACTCCAAAGCAGAAACAAAGTTGACAGATAAATATGGTATTTGTTTCTTCTTTAATTATGACCATTGTAATTTTTACAGAACTTCTTTGGATTCCACATGATGAATGTCAAGTAAGTACCCTAAACTGGAAGAGTTATGGATTTCCTGTAAGTCACATTCACTTCATTAAGTAGTTAATTCTGAGATTTCAAATACTCCAATTCTCATCTTGCCACCAGCTAGATTTCTCTTTCCCACTCAAAACTCTTAAGTGAACCCATTCTTAGCTTCATCAAAGAACATATGGAGCACTTAGCTAACAGTCTGCTGGGCAAACAATAGATATTCCTTTCTCTTCTCTGCTCAATCCCTTCCTATCAGTCATTCTGCCTTGCCCACCTCACCACAGGGTCACTCTTTACAGATGCTTTCTCTAGCCATTTAGTGGTCTTTACCTTCAACTCTTTCATTTTTACCTGTCATGACAATGTCCACTTATAGGGTTCAAGTGTGAGGCTGCCATGTATTGTGAGCAAACTATGACAGCAACAATTTAATGGGCACAGACTTTCGGTAAAGGAAGATGGAAGGGTTTCAGAGATGGATGGTGGTGATGGTGGCAGAACAGTGTGAAGGCACTGATGTCACAGAACTGTATACATACAAATGGCTAAAATGGTAAATTTATGCAATGTGTATTTCTTTAACACAATAAAAATTACTGCAACTAGAACAATTTCCACCATCGATTTATGCTGCCCAACCAAGCTGTCTCTGCTGTGCCCCAATCAGTTTGTCCATGCTTACAAATTCCCTATTATAGACCCTCTACTGCCCATACTGCTCCTTTGCATTTGTCTCTTTCTTCAGTATCTACACTAGACAACTGACCCACTCAAGGGCTGAACTCCCCCACTATGCAGGAGATTCTAAAATATCTATTTCCAGTACCAACCTCTCTTTTCAGCTTCATGTTCTCACTTCCATATGTCTGGAAGCTAACACCTTCAGTGAAGAAGAAAAGCTTGAACTTCATCTTGAAGGATAAGTGAGATTTCATTAGGCAGCAAAAGGTAGGGGCAAAAATCTTATTTCAGGTCTGTGAGTGAGGAAACCTGAGGTGGATTTGCAAACTTCATTATGGTCAGCAGAAATGTTCCTCCCTCACCAGCTGGTATCCTCAATGGCTGCTTGCTGCACTTAGAATGAAGTCCAAATGCCATACAAGGCCTGAATGCTCTGTCCCCTACTTACCTTTCTAGCCTCATCTCATGACACTTAGTTTTCGAAGTATGTTCCCAAATTATGCTCCCTCTATCAATCACCAGTTTTGAGAAGGAAGTCAAGAAAAATGTTTTCTTTTCATAAATTTCCACAGGAACCGAATTATTTTTTCCAACTTTGAAAATAATCATGTAGCTTCCAGAAAAGGATCCTCTGAGGTTTTAGGAAAATAAAACTTAGGCTTTGCCCTTGCCGGGTCAGGCAAAGGGTGAAAGCACACCCAGTCTGGCTACTAACTTGGGAGAAAAAAGGAAGAGCTTTCATATTTCTCTCTCTCTCTGTCTCTCTGTCTCTCTCATCAGCTGCCTCATCCAGATTTCTTTTAATGACTATCTTCCTTTCCCCAGGACCCTCACGTACAGCTTGCTGGTGTAGCAACAGCTGCTTACGCCTCTTGTGTTGGCCCAAATATTCTTAAAGGACAAATTCAGAATGTGGAGAGAAAGAGATGCCCTAAATATAACCAACACCATCCTATCTTTGCCAGTCATCTACTGCACCTATTTCTTGCCTTTTGTCTCACAGATGACAACATACTTAATCATGTACTTTCCTTTTTGAATCAATCTGAAAAATATATTCTTGGAATAAAGAAAGTTCCAAAGAAAGAAACCTGGATCTAATAGTGGATCCAGATTTCAGTAAACTTTTAGGCAAGTTTATCTAAGTTACTGCCTTTGTGGTAGGAAATAAGACCAAGGATAAAAAGGGAACTAATTTTTTTTAAAAAATCCCATTTCCATCCCATGGGCCTTCACTGATAAATGGGTACTTGAAAAATTATATGTGTATTTGCTTGAAAATTTCAAATTATTATTCTAGCAATCTAACAATTGTAAACTTTACCAATAATGATGGAACAAAACAGGTTTTCGATATTACACTAAGGATTACAAAATATCCATATAGTTTTTTAAAATACTTTAGGTTATACATTAATCACTACCAGAACTCAAGATAAATAATCTTATATTGGTAAACAACTCACTGTCTATGGAGTACTACAGATCTTTACCCTCTACACAGGGTAGCACAGGCTAATGTATTTAGTATCCAGGCCGATAACACAAATGGGTAAATTAAAGAGATACTGGTGGCAAACTGGAGGATGTTTTTTGCTGTTTTAATTTAAAATTTAAAACTCAGAAACATTGGGTGGATCAAAGAAAACTAGGAATTTGGGATCCTTCTGAATTGTTTGATCTGTTTATTTACAAAGAATTATTGAGCCCCTACTTGGCACACTGGTAGGCATCTGCGAATTTTTTAGCAAGTCCTGACCGTCATGTTCCCGTAGTCTCATTTTCCGCTGGCCACATTATCTTTTTCAGCTCCTATGGCCTTAAGGTCTTCACATATGACTAATCTCACTAACCCCTGTGAACTCCCTTTGAACACTTATTTACAACCGGAATTAATGTTTAATGTCCTTGTTTAGCATTCGTCTTCCCTACTATTCCCAAAACTTCTGGAAAGCAAGGACCATGACTGTCTTATCCATCATTAATGGCTCCAGGTACACTGTGTCAGGTACTTCATACAGCCTCATTGAATGGTCCCTTCCAAGGTGTCAAAGAGAGAACAGACAAGTAAAATGGTGATAGAGAAGTCTGGCAGGGGCCCTGTTACTGTTATACGTGCATAGAGAGAGTCAGGGAATGTTTTCTAGTACAATATCTCCAAACTTTTGATAGCATATCCCTTCCTCAGTATGAAATCTGGGTACTGCACTCCCGGGTATGTGTAATAAGTATGCATGCATGTACGGGGCCTGTCCAGAAAGTATCCAGTCATGTAATACGAAAAAGAGAGACATTTCTTGAAGGCACATCGTACAAGGCCCCAGTCCCCTTCAAAGTAGGCACCTTGGGACCTCACACAGTTCTCCCAACTGTCATCAGCTGCCCTGACATATTTTCTTGAATCTTATCGATGGTCTGAAATCTATACCCTTTCAAAGGTGATTTTAGTTTTAGGAAAAGCCAGAACTTGCAAAGCACCAAATCTGGGCTGTATAGGGGCTGAGTCACCTGGGTGATTTGATGTTTCGCCAAGAAACTCTGCACTAGACGTGATGCATGAGTGGCTGCTTTGTCGTGATGAAGCTGCCAATCACCAGTTGCCCATAGCTGCGGCCTTCTGAATTATGTGAATAGTTCCACTGAGGAATGTTCAAGTGTAATACAAATTTTGATACAGGTTTGTGGCTCTACTCGCTCAGTCATTTTGCATGCAATGGCCACACAGTACACATGTTCATTCAACAGCGTCTACCACCCCCACTGACTAGTACAGTGCAGTCAGCATTTTTCACGCATGCACATTCCAGTCCACTTGCCTTGGCTGCCAGTTTACACTGATGTCACACAAACTGTCCTTGTTACATTAACAATGGCTGGACTTTTTCTGGACAGACCTCATATGTATAAGTTAAATACAGCTATCACTGTACTAAAACGAATACTGTAAAACACAAATATAGAACTTAAAATAGGATGAGGTAAAGATAAAATACATTTTTGAGAAAACAATGTGATTCAATCTGCTTTGCTTTTTTTTAAATTCTTGGTTAAATATTTCATGCTACAGCTATCTGAAAGAGTAGATGGAAGTCAGTTTACTTCCATGCTTGGTTTTAACAAACTGCCTGAGCTAAGAAAAAGTCATCGTTCCAGAGGAAAGAAGTACGTCATGGGCTGTGTTTACTAAATAATGGTGTACATTTTAAAATCCTCCCTACCAGTAATGCAAAGGTTTTCCTTCAAAGTTTTCTAGTAAATTTCCATCTGCCTTGATGACTTGGAAGTTATTTTTTTTAATTTAGTCTAAAATCTACCAAGACTATTTCAAAGATTTTAAAAGAAGGCTTAAAAAGATGTGTGAGTTTGAATATGTGCACAGAAGTGAGGCTTTTAAAAATAAATGAAAACAATAAAAGATATACATAACAATTTTTGTGATAAAATGACACAATAACAGAAACATTTCCAAATAATCATTTCAAAAATGTTCTGTCCAGCGTGTGTTTTCCTCTGCTTTCTCACTCATTCCAATCTCACCTTTCCCTCAAAAGGACAGGCTGTGTTTGCTTTCTCAGATACATCCACTAGGTAAGTACCTGCTAAATATGTACTGACAGACACCTGTCTTCACATGAGTGGTTAGTGAATGGAGAACATCAGGTAAAAGTAGAAGGTAAAATTCTTTGGTCTGACAACTCATTTTAAGCACTGTGCCATTATATAACCTACAAATCTCCGGGTGGTACAAAAGAAAACACAGCATGTTTATTAAATGAATACCTGGACAAGGAGATAAATTTATCTAACTTTATAAAATGGATATTCCATTTGGTCTGTTCTCTAGTACAAATTTTATGCGCAACTTGCCTTCCCCCTTTCGGCCAATGCTCACAGTCAATAAAATAGCTTTTTTGGAAATATATCATATTCATGGTAATCAAGAAAAAACAGTTATGGATGGTTGAGGATGCCGAAGTACATAGCCATTATATGTGCTTCAAATCATCTGTCTTTCACTCTGTCCCCTTTTCACTTCCATCTGGCCAAAACAACTCAATTTTTACTAATGTTAAAATGTATATGTTTCTTGAGCCCCGGCTGGTGTGGCTCAGCGGATTGAGCATGGGCCTGAGAACCAAAGGGTTGCCAGTTCAATTCCCCAGTCAGGGTACATGCCTGGGTTGTGGGCCAGGACCCCAGTACGGGGCACGCGAGCGGCAACCACACATCGATGTTTCTCTGCCTCTCTTTCTCCCTCCCTTCCTCCTGCCCCATCTAAAAATAAAATAAATAAAATCCTTTTTAAAAAATGTATATGCTTCTTGGGAGAGAAAGAGCTGGACCTTGGAATAGCCTTTTTCAAAGCAAATTGTGCACTTTAGGGGGTCAGACTATTCAATTAGCTAGCAGTCTACCTGGTCCAGAGCTGGCTCTTCTGAGAGAACAAACTACTACTTTGACAATTTTCTATGATAAGAAGGCACTGACAAACTATACTCAAGGCCAAGGGGTCCTAAATGCTGCAGAGTCAACAGACACCTGAAGGCTGAAGCTCCGGGAGCGAGAAGTCCAGAGCACCGCACCCCGAGCCCACAGAGTGCTCAGGCCCTTGGGTTCGGGATGCACTCATCAAAGCTAGTCTAGAAGTTGTCCAACACAGGAGAGATTCGATGCAAGCCATGATCTGAGAGAAAAAGAATAAATCAAGGAACAGCCATATTGATCAGTTTTATGGCAATATTTTTATGCCTATTCCAATTTTTTTAAAGGGGAAATTAGTTTTACAGAAAGTGCTAAACTAAGTTTTAACCTTGAGATCAGCTTACTCTTTAAGGAGCTATGCCTTTTTCTAATAAACAGAAGGAATACACTTTTAGTGTTACTTTTACTTAGGTGAAAAGGCAACACACACACACACCAGTAAAATTGAAGGTCCTTGGTTTTTGTGTAATTGAGATATAGGGTGGTTGTGTTTTCTGCCATCCATACAGAGATGCAGAAGTGACCAGTCTGAGGGAAAGAGAGTGTGACAACCCTGGCTCAGGCTCCAGTGAGGCCAGATGAACTTACTGGTCCCTTGACTCTAGAAAATATGTTTTTATTGTTTCTATACATTTCTCTTCTCTTTAAGCATTAGTGGGATTCTTCTGTTCCTTGCAACAAAATGCTAAGATAACATTGGGTTGGCCAAAACGTCAGTATGTTTTTTTCTGAAAAATAAAAGACACGTTTTTCATTTTCACCAGTAACTTTATCAATTTGGATATTTTGAGTATGTCAGCTATCTCCCCCATGGTATAATATTGATTGTTCTCAATTAATGTCTTGATTTGACTGCTATCTATTTCAACTGGTCTACCCGACTGTGGAGCATCGTCCAGTGAAAAATCTCCAGCAGAAAACTTCACAAACCACTTTTAACATGTTCGATAAGTCACAGCACCTTCTCCATACACTGCACAAATCTATTTTTGTGTTTCATTTGCATTTTTACCTTTCTTGAAATAATAAAGCAAAATATGCCAAAAATGTTGCTTATTTTCTTCCATCTTCAATATTAGAATGGCAACACAAAAATTCACCAATTTGGTAAGTTTTTTAAAAATGCATACTGATATGACAGCTATCACACTACAATCTAACAAAATTGTTTCAAATGAAGTTAAAGACAACCAAGTGCTATTAGAGCCATCTTAAGGAAAAAACCCAAACTTTCTGGCCAACCCAATACATATTGTCAAATTGTTTTCCAAAAAGTTGTATCAATTCACACTGTCATCTGAAGCACATAAGGCTGCCAATCGAAAATATAAGCATTCAAGAAATTTTTGCCAATAATAAAAGGATATTTATTTTGTATATTGATTGCCAGTTATATAAAACTTTCTCATGTGTTAGTCATTTGTATATCTTCCTTTTTGAAGTATCATTTTCATGCTCTTTGATGATTGCTAACTACCTAAGAGTTTCTTAAAGACAGTAACTCAATTCTCCCCCGTCACCTCTTTGGAATTTTAACACTTCTGTACTTCTGCTATTGCAGTATTTAAGTTTCTTTTTCTTTTTTTTTTTTTTGCCTAGCTTAATGAAATGGTTTTCTAATTAAATAAAATTAAACATAAACACTAAGAATATAGGGTTGAAGCCAGAATGGATCAGGGCTTTTATTCCAGTTCAACATTTAATTATTAGTGAACTCAAAAATAGTATGTATCTCATAGCAAGAGTTTCATGTGTTCAATAAGGATAAATTCCATTAATTTCAAATGTTTTTTAAAGATTAAATGAAATGATAAATGCACCTTGCATTGTTTGACACAGACAAAACACTAACAGTTTAAGTGGCAATTACAGTAGTTGCACTATAAATGCATTTAAACTTGCTCAAATTGAACTATATATGCTTTGCAGACATAGAAAACAGCTGTATAAGGTTCACAAACACAGGTGCAATAGACTAAGTTGTTCAGGCAACTTGAGACCAATGCTTATGTGCCCCGTAGTAGGAATGAAACAGAGATCATGAACATGCTGCTCCTTTATATTTCAGGCAGCATGACACCTAAATGAAAACAAAGGGATTATTTCAACTCATGCCCAAGCAAAGCAGCAGTAACCCCTACCAACCCTGGAAGAAAACACACCTTGAGCTGGTCTTAATGAGAGAGTTGATTTCTAAAGCTATGCCTTTTTAAGGGATTTCTCAAGGACTTTTTTGACTGTGCAAGTTCTAGTTGATGTGCTGACTTTAGAATCTTATTATCAAGAATAAGCTCTGGCTGGTGTCACTCAATAGATTGAGCACCAGCCTGTGAACCAAAAGGTCTCCGGTTAGATTCCCAGTCAGTGCACATGCCTAGGTCGCAGGCCAGGGCCACAACGCTGGGAGCGATGTTTCTCTCCCTCACTTTCTTCCTCTGTTTCCATCTCTCTAAAAATAAATAAATACAATCTTTTCAAAAATTAAAAGAAAAAGAATAGGATTACTTAGCTGTTGTGGTGGTGATGCCAGAAAAAGCATTCATCCTGCTGTGGTTGAAATAGAAGATGAAGATATGAGCACGATAAAGAAGAATCTGGCCTGCCTTGGATATTGTTCCCTCCCACAGTTGCATCATTTAAACTGCCACTTATCGTTTTAGACCACAAAATTGAAGATCTATTCCTTGAATGTTCAAAACTATTCAAAGATTCTTCATTCTTCATAAGATACAGTAAAACATCTATGCGAGCCCAAACCTCCCCTCTCAAATACTGCCACACCTCACCTCAAATTCTGCACTCAGATACTAGCACTTCCCAGGCCCATCGTGCCTCCCTGCTTTTATGGCCTCAGACTAGAATTCTCAGCCCACTTTACCTGTACAGTCAATTACCTGCTCCTCTGCCCTCTGCAACCCCTCCACTGTGACACCAATCACAGGAATGCAACTGATTGGTCAACGGATTGTTACCTGAGCACCGAGAGCACAGGTCACATCTAATCATGTTCTTCATCTAGAATCTAGCAAGGGTAGATGGTCATAAAATTCTTTAGGGGGTGATGAATATGTTTATGGCATAGATTGTGGTGATGGCTTTGCCAGTGTATACTTACTTCCAACACTCAAGTCATGTACATTAACTATGTACAGCTCTTTGCGTGTCAGTCACACCTCAATGAAGTGATTTTTCTTAAGTTTCTTGAATAAATTAATGTGGGCATGAATGAATGAATGTGAGTGATGAGAGAGTGAATGGGAGAGATCAAAGAAAAATTTATCCTGTAGAGAGAATGCAAATAATACTCTAGGCTTTCACTGCCAACAGTAGCAAAGAGTTTAACATTCATGTTATTATTAGTGATGCCTCTTACAGGGAACATTACCACTATTACCATTATCTTTGGCACTAAATGGGTTTTGGAATATTACCTCCTCTAATATCAATAACAACCTGTGAGTTCTAACAATCAGGGAAATGGGATTAGAGAGGTTAAGTCTTGCCCTGGCTGGCATGGCTCAGTGGATTGAGTGCTGGCCTGTGAACCAAAGGATCACTGGTTCGATTCCTGGGTTGCAGGCCAGGTCCCCAATTGGGGGCCTGTGAGAGGCAACCACACATTGATGTTTCTCTTCCTCTCTTTCTCCCTCCTTTCCCCTATCTCTAGAAATAAATAAAATCTTAAAAAAAAAAAAAAAGATGAAGACTTGTCACTTGTGTTAGACACCTCCAGGTGGCCAGTACGTGAGAAGGGACGAACTCTAGGTCTGCTTGTGCTCTTAACCACTGTACTGGCCTTCCCCATGCTAGCCCATTAAACTCTAATTTTGAAAAAGAATATACATTCAGTACGAAGTCCTAAAAGAAAAGGCAAAAAAAGAAACAAAAAAGAAAAGGCAATATGTGGCATGGTTTTGCAGCATTAATTGAACACGGAATGATCCTAATGACAGGCTTTCCTCACTTTTCACTTGACTAAAGTGGAGATAACACCACCCCCCTACTCCTGGATTCTTAGCATTTGTGTCTCAGCTTACAGGAGACCTCCCTGTAAGCAAGGTAAGCATTTTCTGATGACTCACTCTATAGTTGGCTGCCCAAAAATCCCTCTTTACCACACGTCATGTTTTGTCTTCACGTACTTGACACTATTTGAAATTACATGGTTCCCTTATTTGTGTACTATGTCTCTCCCCTTTATTAAGTAAGTTTTACTAAAGACCTTGTCCATTGTGTTCTGTGCCTTATCCCCCAACGCTGGTCACATGGCCCGGCAAAGAGTACAATGTTCAATCAATATTTGATGAATGAATGCAAGGTTAACACTGATAATAGAAACAGCCAAAGAAAGAATGTCTCCATAGCTGGTAGGGTGGTCCAAGGTAATCCCAAGTTAGAGCAGGTCGGTGGGGTGAGGGGAGCAGAGGAAAGGGAGACCCGGCAGGCAAGCACAGGCTGTATGTCCATCCAACACTGTCCACAGAAGGGGCTGCATTAACCCACAACAGGAATGTACTATGCATGTGACGAGTGTGCCCGAAAGTGGAACACGTCCTTCAGGCTGTCCTTCCTTAGTGCCCTTCCCCCTACCTGCTCTGAGCTCCACAAGCACCAACCAGTATCATCACCGTCCTGTTACTTCCCCTATACATATGGATATAAGGGAGAGAACACGAAAACTAAAAAACACAAACCTCTAGCTGGTTTGGCAGTTAAAGTTTTTCAAGTGTAGGCATTTATAATGAGAAACAGGTCTGTTGCTTATGACCTTGGTTCCTGAGAGGATCATCTTTAAAAACTGCTCTCCCTCTAGGCATATACTGAAAATCACACCTGTGAGACTTAGGGGGACGCCCCAATGCTCTGCTCCTCCTAAGGGTGACAACGTAGGAAGTCGGTTGACCTTACCCCATATCTTCACATTCAACATGCAACACTCAACATTAGCTGTTTCTGCAATTCAAGTTTTGTGACCCTGGACAAGTTGCTTAATCTTTACAGGCCTCAGAGTCTTTTCTGTGAAAAAGAGTTAAAAATGAGATGATCCTGACAGATCTTTAAATAAACATCCAGCAATGTATAATAGGGATCTAGAAAATCCAATAGATGCCATCTGTTTGCCTTATGGGAATATATCTTGTCACATGATTTCATTAATGTGAGTTCAGAACCAGGAAATTGGTAAAAAAAAAAAATGTAAAGAACACAGGACTTAAGCAGACAAGAAGGAAGAAAGGAAGGAAACAACTGTTTATAGGGGAAGTCAGTAACTCAAAACACTTGTTACCAAAGAACAATTAGTCCCACGGAGTGGGCGTTATTCGCAAAATATGGAACTTTTCTCAGAATAAGGTATTGCTAGACACCCTCATACAAGTTCATCAAGCCATTCCTGGGCTTAAAGTGGTGGCGACTGAGTGAGAAAGGAGTAAGCGCATTACACCAAACTGTTCAAGGATCTGCTGCTGCCTACACGGACCCATTCACTGCCAATTTATAGAAAGTCTGCCTTTTCGAGTTATAGGAAAGCATGGGAGCAGCTATAAAAATAGAAGAGGAAGCACCTCAGAAGAAACAGCTTCTAATAATCAAATATATGGCACACTCCTCTAGAGAGAAATCCTATGTATTGCTTTTGGGTGACTACATCGTCCACCTGCACATTTTGTAGGTTTCATATTCTGTAGTTTTATATTTAACACAGCAATGCAAAATTTCACTAATGCACAAAATGAACCTATTCTAAGCATTTCTTGAAACCATGGCAATATGGAATTGTGGGAGAGGGCAATTTTCAGTATATCTACTTCTAAAAGTCACGTAGAATGCCAACAGCTTCAACCCCACAGACATGCGGACATAGCTGCATCAGGAAGGACAGCATCCTCAGATTCTCCTTTACTTCAAATCCCTGAAAAGCCTGCCTGTGAGACTGAGGGTGACATCCACCGTTCCGCACCTCAGGAGGGCAACAATGCAGGAAGTCAGTTGACCTTACCCCATATCTTTGCATTCTATATGCAATACCCAACATTAGCCGTTTCTGCAATTCAAGTTTTGTGAACCTGGACAACTTGCTTAATCTTTACGGGCCTCGGATTCTTCTCTGTAGAATGAGGGAGTTAAAAATGAGATGATCCTAACAGCACAGACAGTTCATGGGCCAAATGGACCACATCGACCAAATATACTTAACTTAAAAAAAAAAAAAAGGATTATAAATCTGCATCCCAAAAGCAAATAGACAGAAAGAATCAATTTAGAGGTTAGACAGAATGTGGCAATAAAACACAGGAAGAAAAATGTAAGATTTAACTGTTGGTCATTAGCTCTGTAGTCCACTTGTTCAATTCTAAATCAGGTCAGGCAGCATTCCGGCTTAATGTGTCAAAGGAAGAGGCAGAAACTGACTACTGGCACTGAACTGGTGGTGCGTTGATTTGCTGTCTACTCAAACAGTTATGAATTTGAATCACTACTAGCACTTTATTCAGAGCTTCTGATTTGTCTATAAACACTTTTATAAGAAATAACTCGGAATAAGGGTAGCTTTACATATTTACAAACACAAATGTAAACTTGTTATGTAGTAAAATCTTAGAGTTGGACTGAAGGACTGAAAAGCATGAAGCCATCAGTCTGAAAAGATGGCAGAAGTCTCAGATTCACTGAAACCTCGCACCTTTCCCCACTGTCACAGACAAGACAGTGAGAATGAGAAAGCAACACGTTCTCAGCAGACCCAAGAACTCAGTATATTCTAAACTCATTACCACAAGACCGTAGACACATGGTAGTGGGTCTTACTACTGACAATGTTCATGAATGGAAGTGAGCACCTCACCATGGACAATGAGGAACATCAGGTCTGAAAGCCACATCCCTTCAAGCGAACTACGTCACATGGCCGTGCACTCCCCACTTCAGGAACACTGGCTTGGGTCACGGGTGCTCCAGGGATTGTCCCTGCTGCCTACTCCTCTTCACTCATTTGAGAAAGTGTAACCCTAAGTTTGTTGTCAGTGGCTATGAAACAAAGTGTTTTCAACACATCTTGAAATCTTGAACATCTTAAGGTTTCATTATTTAATTAGAAAACTCAAAGGGTATATTAAGCAATATGCTTAAAAGTAAAAATAAGTGACTGAGTTCCTGTCAAATATCCATAAAACACTGGGATAAAGTGACAAACACTCACTTAAAAATACACGATCAAACTTTAACTCAGTAACAATAAAACTAGTAAGGAAATTCCCAAACACTAGAAAAACTGAGAAGTGTACAGACTTACTCAGCCCAATTCACCCGCTTAAGTGACTGCAACCCAGGCACACAAATGTTCACGCACTTCACACCCATTCACCACAGGCTTTTTCAGGTTTGCTTGTCACTGGATTTTTAAAAAATATTATCTTGTTTCCTTCTGAAACTTATATTGCTTATGAATGATTGACATGTATGGTGACAATTTCATCCCAATAATACAAGGTTAGCTTAAAATTTTTTTACAGATGCTGCTAAGGAAAATTTCAGCCAGACATAATGTTTGTTATTGAAAAATACGCCTTTTAGAGCTAGTATATACCCAACCTAATTTTGCATATTAAGAAACTTAAAATAGTATTAATTATAATAATGTATATAGGTCGGTAAGCCCAAAACATAAGAATTTTAAAGTCAACTACAATTAATACCAAGAACCCACAACTGACAGTCCTAAAAACCTGGTCTTGAAGTAAGACCATGAGTCCTTGAGCAATGCAAGGTTATCTAATTTAATACTATCATTTAAAAGAGAAAGTCAAACAAGAGTCTGTTAGCAATGCCCTTTTCTAGCGCTCTGAGCCACCACTGACATGAATGTCCAAGATGACAGCTGAACAGCACAATTAGGGCTAAGGCTGCATGAGCAAAGACTGTCCTTGCAACCCTTCCTATAGCGAATAAAAATGGCAGACCAGCTAGACTCACGGAGCCCTGGCACTGTGGTTTAAATGATAGGAAAACTTACACAAAAGAAGTAGCCAGAGTATAGACAGCACTCTTTTTGTTTTTTACTTTTATATTTTAGGGCACTGTTTTGAGGAAGGGGACACAATGCTGCCTTACAAAGGACATAGAAGTCCCTTGTTCAAGCTACCAACCTCTTAGCCACACAGAAAAATGTCAGTCATCCATTTGTTAGCACCAAAATCTCCTTCCACTGCTTACAATATGCATCACACATTTTAAGGGGCTGTTGAAAGAGGAAAACAAAGGAAGCCCTTGAAAGAGAAGCAGATCTCCCTAGCTTTGCCCCTTCCTTTCTTAGTGAGCCTGCATGCCTGTGAAAGCACTGTCACATTGTTTCCACATGCTCGGGCCCTTGAAACTTGTGCAAAAGCATTGCAAAATAAAACTGCATAAACATCACATTTCAAAACATGAGCTTGTGATGGTAGGTCGGTCTTATGGGCTACGATAATCATTAATTAAACCATAACCTACAAATGTCCCTGACCTGACCCGAGACCTTTTCTTGTTTGAAGAACAGACATTGAACACGTGGCCATGGGCGTATTTCAAAAAGAATTATCAGTATAATTCACTCTGAGAAACCATTAGAAATGACTGTCTTTTTGCCACTTTCAGAGGACATAAAACAATTTCACAGGCACAAAAATTATAAAAGATTAAAGAATAATTCTTTCATTTTTCCAACATTAACATGTACTTGTACAGGCATATGAGCTGCTTAAAATCAATAAAACAGAAGTATATAACACTAGAAATTTCTTGCAGAACAGCTGATAGCTCCCTTTCCTTGGACCACATGGAGATAATGCCCCACACCAAATATAGTACAAACTGGATACACAGTACCACGGTTACTTACCTTATAAAAGCTGAATTTATTCCTCTTGGTTAGTAGTCACAAATGATAGAAGCAAAACTCCCTTCATTTGTTCTTCCAGCGAGCCAAATCTAGCCTCCCATTAACCCAGTCCATTGCAGATAATTTCACACGGCACATGCTCCCCTGCTTCCCCCAGTTCGCAGCCCAGCAAGGATAATCACATTCCGGCGGGGAGTGAACAGATGGTGGATTCCATGGTAACCAGCCCTCCTAAGGCGATTGGTAGAAGTGTGTGACTACTGCTTATTGGGTAACAATCGCTGTCTTTGTGCTCCAGCCTTGCAAATCCTAAAGAAAGGAACGTATAGCCCTACTCACATGCGCAGGGCTTGCCTAGCAGGTGTTTGGCTATTTAAACAAGGCAATGTAGGCCAATTAAAAGCTTTCCAGTGAATCCATCATTGGTGGTACAAAGTCCTAGCATTTCAAAGGGTGTCTACTGCTACTTCAAGGAGAAAGGTCACAAGAAGCTTAACTTAACAAACAGAAAACAGAACTTGAAAGTTAACTTGAAAATTTATGGTAAAGCATTATAGAAATCTATGGTGAATCAGCAAGTCATTTTCTGATTTGAAATCCACAGCAGAAGCGAAATAGGTTTGTATTTAAAAAGACTTTTCCAACAAAAATAATTTTCAAATTTGCAAAATTATGGTGTCTTAGTTTGAAAATAAAAGTTTTCAAAAGCAATTGTTTTATAAATCATATAGTAATTCTTTCTGAATACTTGTAGTATAAATTCATTTTTACTCTGCTGATGGGTGGCGAATAGGTTATTCAATTTTTAATTTTCATTAGAGCCCTACCCAATTATAGGATTGAAATCTTTTGGTTATGTTCTCTCTACTAGGTTTTTTTCCCCTGTATCCATGAAAGTCAAATACTGTCTCAGCAGGAGAGGACCTTTGCTCCAACCATAATGATCCAGCAATCGGAATAAGTCCATGGAAGAGCAAAATGGCTAGAAACCAAATACAGCACACCAAAACCAACCATTAGGGATGCTCGCAAATATGAAACAGATAAGCTTTAGGTGCTCAAAAAATCCATCAAAAGTGAATTCTTAAAAGTGCAAGGAAAAGAATAATTAGGACAAGCCTAAAGCAAAAACAAAAACAAAAATGGTAAGCTGTGATTAGACTTTTAGGTATTAATTGCCACCTTACTTTGCTTCCTTACTTTTCCCATCTTAAATTTAGGATTCCTTTTCTCGGCATGCACAGAAATGAGACTCAAATATCGAAAGGAAAAAGACAAAATTATTACTTGCAGGTGATTTGAGTCTATTAGAAAAAAATCAGAAATCAAGTAGGATATAAGTACTATACTATAGTACCAGAAGTTTAGTAAGTAGCCAAATATATCAACGTACAGTGATTTCTTTAAAAAAGCCAAACCTATCAAAATGCCAATGAAAAAGGGGTTTACTAACAATGCCAACAAAAATTATATAACACTTGGACATGATATTATCAAGAACTGTGTGTGATACATGTGGGGAAAAAGAATGAACTCTTATTGGGAGGAATAAAGGGAAAACTAAATGGGGAGACATAATGTGATACTGGATACAAAGATCCATTTTAAAGACGCTGAGTCTTCCCAAAAGATTTCCAGTTTCCTAGTAAATATATATATATAAAATATATATATAAGATATATATATGGCAAAAGCAGGTTTATAGTTGTGAGTATGCAAAAGACAGTTTATTATTGTGTTATTGTTTATTATTTTCCACACAAACAACAGTAAACCTACTTTGCCTCCATTGTGTAAAAAATTTTTACAAAGGGACTCTGAAGTTTATTTGGATTTTTTTTTTTAAAGATGAAGATCCCAAAGAAAATTCTATATGAGGGGTGTAATGGCTAAAATAACTAATCAAATTTTAAAAACATGTTATAAATGCCACAAATATACTGATACACCCCGGATTTATAACTCCTAGTATCCGACGTCTACCTACCTATTGCACATCTCTACCAAGCTGTTTAATAAATGTCTCAAACATAGCATATGCCAAAGCTCGGCTCCTGATTTTCTCCCCAAGCCTGCTCCTCCTACCTCCCTTCTTTTTGCAAATGGCAACTCCACCCTTCCGGTCACTCAGGATAAATCCCTGGAGCCCACCCTTGACCCCGCTCTTTCTGAGACACCTCACGACCAGCCTGACAGCTCACGCTGTGGGTTACTTCTTCCAGTCTGGATGCTTCTTACCACCTCCATCACTCCCGCCTGATCTAGGCCATTCCATCTCTCACTTGGATTCTTTAATAGCTTCTTAATTAAATTCTCTGCTTCCACCTTGACCCCTACAGGCTGTTAAGCCTAAGCAGATAATGCCATTTCTCTTTTCAAAACTGAATTTCCCGCTGCACTGGGAATGAAAGCCCCACTCTGTATGATGGCTTGAAAGGCCCTTAATAACTTGCTCCCTACTTCATTAACACACTTAACCCATCTTCTGCACCCTCTCCCACCTTGCCTAAGCTCTCCAGGCAGAGGCTGACATTTTGTTCTCTCTTCTGCATTTTCTCAGTAACTTGGACAGTGATGTTGTTTACCATACAACAAGAGTAATTTGTACACATCTCTGTCCGCAGACTGGGAGCCCCTCAAGGCCAGGACTGCGCCTCTCTGAAGACTGTGCCTCCAATGCCAAGCAAAGGTCCAGGCTTATTGTGAGCACTTACTGAGTCTGTTGACTGAATAACAGTTTGCTGCAGAATGCTTTACTCTACTGCAAATTTAGAGGCAACCTAAGAATGTAATCAGAGAGGAAGAGTTATACAATTAAGAATGTATACAACTTGGTGGGATATCATGCCGTTAATTAAAATATGGCCATAAAGACTATATGGCAAAAGGGAAATATTAATGGTATATTAATAACAATGTACTATTTATTGAGTCCCTACTATGTGCTAGGCACTTTAATAAGCACTTTACAAATATTTTGTTAAAATTTCACAGGTACTATGAAGTAGGTATTAGTATTCTAATTTTTTAGTTATGGAAACTGAGACCCAGAAATTAAACTCTGCCCTACAACTCATCACTGAGACCAGAACCTCATTTGAGACCAAAGCTTAGGTCTAAGTCATTACACTACACTACCTCCCAAAAGTGGAGGGAAAAAGGATATATAACTGAATAACTTACTATGAGCAACTACATAAAAAAGAAAAAGATTCCTGTCCTTGCCGGGTGGCTCAGCTGGTTGGAGCATCATCCAGTACACCAAAAGATTGCAGATTTGATTCCCAGTCAGGGTACATGCCTAGCTTGCAGGATCGGTCTGGTCCGCAGTCGGAGTGCATATGGCAGAGAACCAATCAAGGTTTTTCACTCATATTGCTATTTCTCTCTGTCTCTGTCTCTATCTCTGTCTGTCTGTCTGTCTGTCTCTCTCCCTTTCCCTCTCCTCCTCTCTCTTCCCCTGTCCCTCTCTAAAACACACACACACACACACACACACACACACATACACACACACATCCTTGGCTGAGGATTAAAAAAAAAAAAAAGAAAGATTCTTAGGAACAAAAGTCTAGGCTTACCTACCACAGAATCTTAAAAGCAGCTGTAAGAAAGAAATACTGGTGATATTTTTCTTTCCTGTTTTCCAAAATTTTTAATGTCATAAATGATAACTTTCTAAAAATATTATTTATGCCTCCTACACATTTTTTCAGTGTTCACTGTGTTCTTGAGTGAATCTACTAATTAGCAAGACACGATAAAAAAAAAACCTAAAAAGAAGTTGGCTCATAGTTCGTAGAAAATTCATTCTATGGGAATTACTCAGAAAGAAAAACAATGGCAGGTCTAAGAAAGGCAAGTAGGTGTTCTCTTTAGCCCCAAGTTCGCCTCTGGATACTCTGACGATTGTCCCCGCAATAGTAAGCCACACTGCCCAGAACCTCATAAGTGGGTCCCCAAATGTAAGCTGCAGGGTATGTGACAAAGAGCCAATAATCCCCACAAAGGTTCTCAAGATAGAAAGGTATTGAGAAAGCAGAGAAGCCTGATAATTTATCTTCTTCAAATACTGGGCGGGCAGCAACTTTGTCTAAAATCTGCTGGAGCAGCCATTGTGTCAGCTAGAAACAATCAAATAACCTTGGGAGTGCTGGTCTACCTCCCCTCACTATTGAATACGGTCAGTTTCATTCACCCTTACTCAGCCCTTCCTTTCCTTGGCAAAAAGCTTTACACAAGAAGATACACTAAGTCAGCCCTTAGCATCTCAGTAACTTTTTCACGACACCCCAAGCCAAGAGAAATGCCTAAGAGCTCCCCTTATTAAGTTATTTGGTATAAACACTTTAATAACTATTTTGACCTAGCAACTTAGCACCATATGGAAATATAATAAAAAACAAGTGCAAGAAAAATTAATGTTTTTATTTCATTCTTAAATCACTACCACAGCTCACTAGTGAGATTTGGGTGCCTATTGATCCCTCGCAGCCTCTCACACCAAAGGATCCTATTAAACATTGCTATCCTCATTTTTTTTCCCCACATTGATTTTCACCAGGTACTTGCTTGTTATCACAGTAACCCGCCAAACCCCCAGCTCAGCAAAAAGGTGTCATCAAAAGAAATACAGGCAATCTAATACTAAAACTTGAACCACTCAGACCTAATAGCTTCCACAGTGGTCAACAGCTGTCCATTTCCCTTGAAATTTTAAAATATTCTGCAGCTGGCACCCCTGTGAGTTGGCAGTGGTGGCCCAGAGCACCTAGGCACATATTTTGGGAATGACGTTTTTAAGCCCTTAGCTTTTGTGAAGCCCAATGATAAAAAGACTCCCTGATGAGAAATGCAGAAACCTAGACTAGTCCCTGCTTAGCCATCCATATGACACACGCAGGCCAGTTACCCTCTGCAGTCCTGCACTTCAGCCACAAAATGAGGGAGCTAAGTTAGATCATCTCCAAAGACCTCCTCCATTCTAAAATAATAAGAATGTATGTTAGAGGAAGGAGGGTTCTTGCTCATTCTTACTGGTTTCAGAGGAAAAGGAGAAAGGGTAAAAGCAGCAAGGACAAGAACAAATATTTACTTTCCAGAAGGAAATGGTAAACTAAAAAGTTCTGGGTACAACCCTTAGGTATAGTATGACAAAGATTCGAGCAAGAGGTGTTGCTGAAGTGCCAGGTGAGACGGCAATCGTACCTGCAGAAAGATAACCTGTTTAGGGTACACCCTGAGTAACAGAGCCGCCTGCCCTGCTCTTTCCACGTTCTCTTTCTCCTCTTGTTGAAACTCCTTCTTGACAATTGGTTTATATTATGAAGTGACTGGACAGTGTTATGGTATAGAGTCTGTGACATAGACTCAAATGACCTGTCCTAAATGGAGATCAAATTTACCATGTAAGCTTATAAAGCACCAGAGTAAACAACGGAGTTAACCAGTCACAGATACTGAAACACAAATATTGCACATCTGTAAAAGAGGTGACATTTTACTAGATTTTTAAAGTATTTTACCATGATTGTATTGTATAGTATGTTGTATTTTTATTTAAAGTTGTATGTAAGTTTTTATTCTAACTTGATGGGGGTTTTTTCTTTTGAAATTAGTTTTAAAAAGATGATTTAGAATAAAAAATGTATTTGAAGGATACAGAGTACCTTATAAGTAAAAGAAAACACATTATCTCTGTTGTTCTTTACTAGCACTTATCACTGCCCAACATTATATTAAATGTTTCTTTTTCTCTCATTTTATTTTTTGGATCTAGAAGATAAATTCCATGAGGATAGGGGCTTTGTTTTGTTTACCAGGGAATGCCCAGTGTTTGGCGCAAAGTAGGTGCTCATTGCATCTTCGTTGAAAGAACAAATGAGACTTCCAGCCAAGATGGAGGTGTAGGTAGATACGCTTTGCCTTCTCGCACAACCAAAAGAAGGACAATAACAAATTTAAAAGCAAAAAACAACCAGAACTTCCAGAAAATTTAACTGTATGAAGTCCAACAACCAAGGAGTTAAAGAAGAAACATTCATCCAGACTGGTAGGAGGGGCAGAGATGGACACAGGAAGCCAGAGTGCAGGGGAATGTGGCAAGGTGGCAGCTGGAGGACCAGACGGGCAACACAACAGCTGTCAGTCCCCCATTTGCTTGCAGATAAACCAGAAGAAACAACAGGGGAGTGATACAGACCATGCAACCCAGGATTTCAGTGTGGGAAAAGAAAGCTTCAAAACCTCTGGTTATAAAAACCTGTGGGGAACCTGGCTGTGGCTCTATGGATTGAGCACTGGTCTGCAAACCAAAGGGTTGCTGCTTTGATTCCCAGTCAGGGCACATGCTTGGGTTGCAGGCCAGGTCCCCAGTGGGGGGCATGCATGGGAGGCAACCACACACTGATGCTTCATTCCCTGCCTTTCCCTCTGTGTAAAAGTAAATAAACAAAATCTTAAAAAAAAAATGCACACAACCTGTGGGGGTTGTGGCAGCAGGAGAAACTCCCAGCCTCACAGGAGATTGGAGGGGCCCTAAGGTTCCTAGAATGTACACAAACCCACCCACCCAGGAACCAGCACCAAAAGGGCCCAGTTTGCTTGTGGATGGTGGAGGAAGTGACTGAAAGCCAGCCAAGATCCGAGCAAGTGGCACTGTTCCCTCTCAGGTCCCTCCCCCACAGAAAGAGCCACAAAGTAGGACATGGTTTGCCCACCCTGGAGAATACTTAAGGCTCCACCCTTTACAACACAACAAGTGCACCAGAGACAAAAAATATGGCCCAAACAAAAGAACAGATCAAAGCTCTCAAAATAGAACTAAGGGATGAAGAGATGGCCAACCTATCAGAGGCCGAGTTCAAAACACTGGCTCACAGAAATGGTTGAGTATGGTCGCAAAATAGAGGGAAAAGTGAAGGCTATGCAAAGGAAAATACAGAAAAATACACAGGGAACCAACAGTGAAGGGAAGGAAACCAGGACTCAAATCAACAATTTGGAGAAGGAAGAATAAACATTCAACCAGAACAGAATGAAAAAACAAGAATTCAAAAACTTGAGGAGAGGTTTAGGAATCTCCAGGACAACTTTAAACATGGCAACATCTGAATCATAGGGGTGCCAGAAGGAGAAGAGGAAGAGCAAGAGCAAGAATTTGAAAACTTATTTGAAAAAATAATGGAGAACTTACCCAATCTAGCAAAGGAAATATACTTCCAGGAAGTCCAGGAAGCTCAGAGAGTCCCAAAGAAGTTGGACCCAAGGAAGAACATGCCAAGACACATCATAATTACATTACTCAAGATTAAAGATAAGGAGAGAATCTTAAAAGCAGCAAGAGAAAAGGAGACAGTTACCCACAAAGGACTTCTCATAAGACTATCAGCTGATTTCTCCAAAGAAGCATTACAGGCAAGAAGGGCCTGGAAAGAAGTATTCAAAGTCATGAAAGGCAAGGACCTACATCCAACATTACTCTATCCAGCAAAGCTATCATTTAGAATGAAAGGGCAGAGAAAGTGCATCTCAGACAAAGTGAAGTTAAAGGAGTTCATCATCAACAAGTCCTTATTATATGAAATGTTAAAGAGACTTATCTAAGAAAAAGAAGATCAGCCCCGGCTGGTATATCTCAGTGGATTGAGCGTCGACCTTTGAACCAAACGGTCACTGGTTCGATCCCCCAGTCAGGGCACATGCCTGGGTAGCAGGCCAGGTCCCCAGTAGGGGGCACTCAAGAGGCAACCACAAATTGATGTTTTTCTCCCTTTTTCCCTCCCTCCCCCTCTGTCTAAAAATAAAATAAATAAAATCTTTTCTAAAAAAAGTAAAAGAAGAGCATCACAACTAGGAACAGTAAAATCACAATAAACTCACAACTATCAACAACTGAACCCGGAAATAAAAACAAACTAAGCAAACAACTAGAAGAGGAACAGAAATCACAGAAATGGAGATCACATGGAGGGTTATCAGCAGTGAGTGGTGGATAGAGACAGAGAGAAAAGGTACAGGGAATAAGAAGCATAATTGGTACATACAAAACAGACAGAGGGAGGTTAAGAATAGCATAGGAAATGGAGAAGCCAGAGAACTTATATGTATGACCCATGGACACGAACCAAGGTGGGGGTGGATGCTGGTGGGAAGGGAGGTGCAGGGCAGAGGGCATAAAAGGGGAGAAAAAAATGGGACAACTGTAATAGCATAATCAATAAAATACACTTAAAAAAAAAGAAAGAATAAATGAAAAGAATAAAAAGTGTCAGGGAATGAATGAAGACAAGGCTTAGTACCAAGGAAGTGGCCATGGTGCCAGGTCACAGATACATACGAGGAAGTGGGAGTGGGTGACAAGCTCTGAAATAAGTTAAGTGGGAAGCGTGATCTTTAGTCTCGAGGAACCAGCAGGCAGGAAGCTATGTTCCAGGACGAATAAACATTACTTGTCAAGATACCACAATTTCTCTAGGACAAGAGAGTGGTGTTCAAAGGGAAGATGCTTGGCCACCCAGGAAATAATGAGGTACCCTACAGAGGTCACGACGTTCTGGAGGCTTTCTGGGGAAAACTGAAAAAGAGAAGTACACCTTAGCAAGACTATAAGTTAAATGAAAAAAAAATTTTTTTTTTGCCTTCTCTTTGCTCTTCTCTACTTCCTTGCTCTCCAGGGTGGTTAGACAATGATTGCCTGGCAACACTGACACTAGATCTCCTCTTTCCCTGTCTGGGACCCAGACTTTACCCTCATGACCTAAGCCTGGTAGTCACCTAAATCTCAACACTATTCCAATGAACTCATGTGGAGTTTTCCTCTTGAAACAGAAGCAGAGTCAGCAGGCCTGGGCACCGATTCTGGCCAGTCAGGCTATCTGTACCCAACCACATTCCCTCCTCCGCCTTCACTGCCTGTCACTGGAGAGCAGGGCTGCCTGTGGTTGGGCACACCAGCTTTCTACCTTTGCTAAGCCTGGAAGAAATGCTAACTCTCATGTGTGCTTTAAAAAAATTATAAACTAGTAATGCATGTTTACTGCAAAAAAATGTTTTAAAGAATAAGCAAAAAGAGAATGAATTCGGCTTACTCCTATCACCCAGAGATAACCCCTATTAACAAGTTGGGGTACTTGTTCCAGATGTTTTTCTGCTCATTCATGTCCTGTAAACATGGATATATCACAAATATTTTATTTTTACAAAAGCAGTATATTATACTTCCTGATTTACCTTTTTTTACTAAAAACTATAGCAATTTCAGATATATATTCTGTTGAACACATTTGTAAGTATATTTAAATTACTACAAGCAACTAATTTTAACTGTTATGCTTACTCTGGGGAAATCTCTACTCTAGTTAACTCTTCCAAATATTTCCATTGCCAATAAAAATAACTAAATGACTAAAAAAGTAATGTCTTTACAAATTTGGAAATTACAGAAATAAAAGAAAATTAAAACCTATAAAACCACCATGTAAAAATGATCAGCATTTTTGATGCATTTTCTTAAAAGCTTTTGTATAACACACATCAGGATTGGGTTTTTTCTCAACATTGGGTTCCGTAAGAAATTTTATGAAATCATTTCAAAAGAAGAGTTTGCTTCATTTTTTCCTCAATCATGTCAGGGTATTTGGGGTTTAGAAGATGACTTTGATATATAATTAAGCTACTTATTTAATAGGGGTTGGCATTAATCAGGAACATAATCTCTGGAATGGTCCAATAAATATTAGTACATTTACTTCAATTTCTTTAAGTAAACAAAACTTCTGCCACAAAAGATTTGCCATTTGATTGAAAGGGGAATTTTTTATTTTCAGTTGAGGTACAGTTTTCTCCTGCTGGTAGAGCTAGTCATTGTTCAGAGTCACTGTCTAAGTTTCTAATAAGGCTCTCCCAATAGCCTTCTAAATATTGTTCGCTTTACAGGTTTTTCAACTGTTGGCCGGATGCTGGATGAAACGCATGGATTTTAAGAAATAATTGGGATGCTATAATTTGGTTCTTTCTTGTAAAATGGACAATACAGCGTTCAGCAGAAGCGTAGTGTCAGGAAACACACATAATTGACCTCCTCTCCAAAAAAACAAAAATCAAATTACCATTGCTAGAAAAAGGGTTAATATTACTTCTGGTTTAATTCATGTAAGACTCTAGCACTTATGATTTTAAGTGAAAGTAGCATATACCTGGGAACAACACCACCCCCACTTATACCCAACATGACTTAGATGTTCATCAAGGAAACCCCGAGGTATTACTAATCATATATTGGTTCACATACACAAGAAATTTAAAGCATTCTCATTTCAATAGGACCTATACGTTTTTCAAAATGAATCAGAGAGAAGATCAAAGTTTCCGTACCAAAGAAGGAAAGTGAAAAAGTGTTCAATTTCTCAAGGGAAGGGAAATTCTCTGCTTAGATTGATGTCATTCAATCAATTTAATTCTATTTAACATTTACCAAAAATGTTATGTCCCATCCAGATCATAAAAAGAGCTGCGGAAGTTACTCCTTGCACTCGTGGATCTCACGGCCTAACATAGTGTGGTTCCCGGGCCAGTAGCATCCTGCCATTCTTTGTTCGAAGATTTTTAACTGCAAATTCAACTTTTTATCAGGTCTATTCAAATTTCTATTTCTTCAGGGTTTTTGTTTTATTCAGTTTGTCTTCCAAGCATATAAGGTTTATATGCCTGCACACAGTGGCTGTGTATCTTTTTCCTGTTTTATAGTATATTTTTTTCTTTTTTTAATGGCAGGAGGGTATCCTAGTATACATTATTCCATTTTGGCCAGAACCAAAAGTCTTTTGCGGAATCCTTTCTTAGAGCTTACTTAAAAATCAAATTGGTTATTGAGAAGAACAAATAAAACAAATGAGGGGGGAAAGGTCCCCACTGTGGTAAACTATGTAGATTTATTGTACACATAGAGCACATCAGATAGTGCAGCTAAAGAACTGTTTTGAACAAGTAATTTCTCACATTTTCAATCAAGTGAGAGGGACTACAATCCAAACCTCTCTAGTTTTCAGTGGAAAGAAATTTATGGGAAAAGTGAAGCTAGGAAGGCCTGAAAACAACACACAAACTGCTCTCACACAGCAATAGGAAACCATTTCCTCTACCTTCCCCTGCGTGGTGGACACCCCAACTGCTGCCTTCCCATTATAAAAACCTTTCCATGACTGATAAATTCTCTACTCTTTCCTATAATGTTCACAGAGCCCTACACTAGATGAGATGAGGTAAAACAGGAAACACAGTCCCTGTCTTTTCAATAAATGGTGCTTAATTAACTTGATATCCACATGAGACAAAACATGAATCTTGACCCCTACCTCACACCTTGCATGAAAACCAATTTCAGATGAACCATAGACCTAAATGTGAAAGATGGAATAATAAAGCTTCTACAGAAAGCATCTTTATGATTTTCGGATAAGCAAAGGTGTTTTAAAAAGAACGCAGAGACCTAAAGTTAAAGGAAAAAACTGAAATTGGACAAAAGTATTCAAAGGACAACACTACATATAAAAAAGGAAGATTTACAGGACAAAAAATAGCTGTAACTCAAAATTTAGACAAAGGACTAGTACCCAGAATATATAAAGAACTCAAACAAAAAGACAACCCAGATTTTTTATAATAGGTAAAAGTCTTGATTGGGCACTCACAAAAGATCTCTGATAAGCATATAAAAAATCATTAATCATCAGAGATGTGCACATCAAAATCACAAATTGATATCACTAGACACTTGCCACATGGCTAAAAGTTTTTAAAGCCAATAGAAAATATTAGCAAGGAAGTAGAACACTTAGAATATTCACACATTGGAAACATTATGGAAAACTTTTAGGTGACATTTGAACACATGTACACTCTGTGATGCAATAATTCCACCAAAAGACATATACAATAATGTTCACAGCACCTTTCATCATAATAATCAATGTTCATCAACAGTAAAGTGGAAATAAAATACTATTCACAAAAAATATATATTAATGCTATGGTGTGTAATGGACAGTCCACGAGCTTTGAGAACAGATGATCCTGAACTTGAATTCCAGTCCTACTATTTACCATGTAATACTAAATATGTAGATATGAATATTTAACCTTATTTAGTCTGCTTTCTGCATCTGAAACATAGGCTCATATCACCTCTGTTATAATATTATTCTAGGGATTAGATATAATGTGCATATAACATAAAGTACTGGATAATAGGTACTCAATAAACAGTAAGACTAGAATTTAGGAAATATAACTTACATTACTCAGGATCAATTATCAATCCCTTTTATACACAAATTCCCCTCCTGTAAAATAAAGATAATGTTCCACCTGACCTGCCAAATAAATCTGTAGTATTTCTGAGTTGCCAACTCAGTCATCAGTGAAACTATACAAGAGCTGGGTCATGGCCTTTTATTCTTCAGCTACTTTATGAACCCCATATGCAATTGCAGCTGTCAGCTTTCATGCCAGAAGATCAAATGAATTGGAAAGATTAAACAAATGGACAGGAAAAGTGCCAAAATGTGTGTAACTGCTGCAGGGGAGTCCAACTGGTTCAGTTACAAAGTTGATCCTCAGAACACTGTGTGCACTGTGTACCCACTCTGAAGAGCAGCATATGCAGCTCGGGATGCCTGAAATACAAAAGAAAGAAAATGGGGGCACAAAAGCCCTGGGACGACTGCAGTTTTCAGCCTACTTCCATGTCTCCTTTAGTCTTATGTATATTCATAAGAGAATAAAACATACAGGTTCTATAATAAATTCTACTTCAACTTCTTTTTAATGTAAATATATATACTGGATAGCAACCAGATCCTAAATTTTAAAATTACAATAACAATTAGGAGAAAAGAGGCTCGCGGGGGAAGGAGAGAGGTAGGGTATCTCCCTGAAGATGAGAAGGAAGGTCAAAATAAAACCAGAACCGAGGAAGCAGGGCATCCAGCCAAGGTGGAGGCAGACTCACTTCATCTCCTCACATAACTAAAAGAAGGATACCAACCAATCTAAAAACAAAAAACAATCAGAACTGCCAGAAAATCAAACTGTATGGAAGTCTGACAACCAAGGACTTAAAGAAGAAACATTTATCCAGACTGGCAGGAAGGGCGGAGAGGACAGCAGTGTGATACAGCAAAGCAGTGGCAGCCTGGGGGTTGGGTGGTCCCACATTAACGTGCGGTGAATAAAAACTGAGAGGGACAACTGGGAAGTGAGCGTTCCCAGCCCCAGGCCAGACCACACAGCCCATGGTTCCAGTGACGGGAGAATAAAGCCTCATAACTTCTGGCTGTAAAGCAGTGGGGGTTGGCACTTTAGAAGAAAATGCCGGTCTCTCAGGAGAGAACCATTTAAAGGGCCTACAGCATCCTAGAATGTCCACAAACCCACCCTCTCTGGGAATGAGCACCAGGGCAGCAACTAGAAGGGCGCCAGATGCTTACAGGAAGTGGGGGAAGTGGCTGGGAACAGAGCAAGAGCTGGGCAAGCAGCACTGTTACCTCTCTGACCCTCCCCGACATACAACACCACAAAGTGGCAAAGTGGACTGTCCTGCCCTGGTGAATACCTAAAGCTCCTCCCTTTACAACATAACAAGTGTGCCAAGCATGGAAATCAAAGCAGCTCTGCTTAATACACAGAAACACAGGGAGGCTGCCAAAATGAAGAGATAGGGAGATAAGGCTCAGATAAAGGAACAGATCAAAACTCCAGAAAAAGAACTAAGCGACGTGGAGATGGCCAACCTATCAATGCAGAGTTTAAGGCACTGGTGATCACGATGCTCAGAGAAATGATGAGTGCAGCCACAAAATAAAGGAAGAAGGGAAGACTATACAAAGTGAAATAAAGAAAAATATATAGGGAACCAAAAGTGAAGGGAAGGAAACTAGGACTGAAATCAATTATTTGGAAAAGGAAGAAGAAATAAACAGTCAATTGGAACAGAAAAAAGAAACATGAATTCAAAAAGAATGAGGAAAGGCTTAGGAAGCTCTGAAACAACTTTAAACATGCCAACATCCAAATCATAGGGGTGCCAGGATAATGAAAGAAAACTTCTCAAATTAGGTGAAGGAAATAGACATACAAGCCCAGGAAGCAGAGATTTCCAAACAAGTTGGACCCAAAAAGGATCACAACAAGACATATCATAACTAAAATGCCAAAAGTTAAAGATAAAGAGGGAATCTTAAAAGCAGCAAGAGGAAAGAGGAAAGTCACCTACAAAGGAGTTCCCATAAGACTATCAGCTGATTTCTAAAAGGAAATCTTGCAGGTAAGAAGGGACTGGCAAGTATTCAAAGAGATGAAAAGCAAGGGCCTACATCCAAGATTACTCTATCCAGTAAAGCTATCATTTAGAATGGAAGGGCAGACGAAGCACTTCCCAGACAAGGTAAAAGTAAAGGAGTTTATCATCACCAACCCCTTGTTGTATGAAATGTTGAAAGGACTTATCTAAGAAAAAGAAGATCAAAACTATGAAGAGTAAAATGACAATAAACTCACAACTATCAACAATGGAATCTGAAGCAAACAAAACAAATTGGGCAAGCAACTAGAACAGGAACAGAATCACAGAAATAGGGATCACATGGAGGATTATCAGTGGGGAGGGGGAGGGTGGAGAATGGGGGAAAAGGTACAGGGGATAAGAAGCATTGTTGGTGGGTACAGAATAGACAGGGGGTGTTGGGAATAGTATGGGAAGTGGAAAAGCCAAAGAGCTCATAGGTGCGACCCATGGACGTGAACTAATGGGGGATATTGCTGGGGGCAATGGGCATACCTGGCAGAGGGGGCAAAGGCGGCAGAAATGGGACAACCATAATAGCATAATCAATAAAATATACTTAATAAAAAATTAGGAGAAAAGATTATTTTTAAGTGTAACATGTTCTCAATAAAATTTTACTCATTAACAAAGAAAAGCCAGGATATTGACTTGTGTTACCATGTAAACTAACAAGGGGAAGACAGAGGTAGGGCAACGAAAAAATAAATCCCATGACATTTTGAACTCAACTTTTATGACCCAAAATAATTACGGAAGAATAAGTCTCCAAACTTCCATATTTTGGTTACCCTAGCTCTTTCTCCTCCATTAAAATTTACCTTCATGCCTTTAAACAGAAGATGTAACTCAAAGTGCTCCTAACTTCAATTCCACTCATTCCACCAGAAAGGTCAGTGTTCCAGTCTGGTGCGAGTCTGGAACACAGGCACTTCATACAGTGGGAATGAGGAACAGCAAGCTTTATCTTTCTTCTGTGACTGAATTGTCGGGAGAATCGCAGGCCATTTGTAACCTAGTGAAACAAAGGAAAACTTTGGCCAAAGCCTTGTGAATTTGTTTTTGAGGCACCAGTATTTTTATAGCCCGTGCTGGATTTACCTTGTAGGCATAGATCCAGTTTTCCATTCATGTGAGGTTTTTGGCATAGAAGAAACTTCCTTGGTCATGGAAGTCCTCTTACAATTTTCCTCAATGACCTCTCTATTTACAAAAGTTCTATAGATCCCACTTTAGTCTGTCTCTATGAAGAAAGCATTGTAATTCACATTTTTAAAAGCTAGTATGTAGGCTGTGCGTCACATAGAAGTAAGTTCGAAAAAGTGGGGTGGGGAGAGATCCATAAGTTTAAACAAACATGGCACCCAACAGCTTTGATTAAAATTCTAATTCAATGTTTGTCCTTAAAATTCTAAGTTCAGGCTATTAATCTCTTAAATCAAGAACAAAGTACAATAGAATTTTCCCCCCAAGGCACCTTGCAAGATAGTTTTTTAAAAATGAGACGATACTCCAACCACTGAGCAACCCGACTAGGGTTCTTCTCAGAATTTTAGAGAAGAATCCATATATTAATGGTTTGGATGTTAGATGTCATCACCTCATAAGTGATGTTGGTACATACCATGCTGTAAAATTGCTTCAGAAACAATACAGCATCATTCACTTAAACGTTATGTTTAATAATACAGGGCACTACATACGAATACAACTCTGAAATTCCTAAGAATGACTGAAAACTAGATTGGAAATAAAGATGGAAATTTTTTGCTGCAGTTTTATAAATGGATTCATCCCTAGAGACGTTAGATCTGGGTGACTGTGATCTGGGAATGCGAAGTGTGATGATAGCATTTGCTACAGTCCTAACTCAAACCTAATCAACTACACAAGTAAATCTAAACCAACCTACACTGTCTGGTGAACAGGAAGATTCAGTCCACAGCTTATCTAGGTCACATGTTAAAAGGAAATCACTGCCTTGTTGAACTAAACATGAGCAAGCATGATATAAGAAATTGTGGTCTAAAACAGTTATATGATGCACTGTATCTGAACAAAAGCCTCGACTACCTTGATGTCTGCTGAAATAAAATAACTTGTGATAGAATGCTGTTTTGGATGATGTGTTGAGATGCAATACTCACCTGGAAGTAATAGATTTTTTTTTTAAGGGAATAGAAAATGCAGAAGCAAAGAATCTCAGTGAAACTCTTGCTTCACACAATAGGAGCTTTAAAGCAGTGTTAGCAGTCAGTTAACAACACAAAGCACGAAAGACTTGTTGCACTTTCTCAATCAATGAAAACAAATCCCACGCTCTCTAATATCTACATTTGGGAAACAAGCTTGATGACGCCACATGTGTAGCATATTCAGACTTCATTCAAATGGGCCATCAAATGACACACAATACAGACGTAGAGCTATTTGTGGTGGATGGATGTAGGTATCTTGTAGAAGTCTCCAATGGCCTTAAAAAGACCAGTAGGTCAATAGCTATGAAAAACAAGCGCTAAAATAATTTTCACACATTTGTCTTACTATGTTCACAGAGATTAATATTTTATTGCTTATTAAATTTCTTGCATAAATTAGAACAAGTAGCTTGTCAACATGTAAAAGATATGACTATATTAAACTTTGTATAACTACTCACTAAGAAAGTAAATTAAATTAAAATGTTGGTGTTCTCAGTTATTTATAATCCAAAATCTTGAAGAAATTGAAATATCTAACAATAGAGGACACGTTAACTAAAATAAAGTACTACTTTGTAACAGAATATCATACATCTATTAAATTTTTAGTAAAATGAAATAATTGAATGTTATATGGGAGAAGGAAATCATGATTTTTTGAAAAAATTGATGTACAGTATAACCACAACTTTGCAAACCAACAGATACAAAAAGAAAAACACATCAAAACATTGCCAACAGTCATACCTGGATATTTAGTTTCTTTCTCCTTACTACTCAACAAAAATTAGATTAAAAATGTTTTTCTGAACAAAGACATTCACCCAAAATGTTTTTTCAGTTAAATATTAAAGACCACAGAACATTAAGGGCACAATGCTAGAAGAATCTAGTCAAGTCAACTAGACTTCCTAATCTAATAAGTCATATATAACCTCATGAAGTCATTGTGCATTATCAATGTACCTTGTCGGGATTTTATTCCCAAATAGTTGGTGATTGAAAGAATATTAAGGGCACAAATAAGGTCTAAGAAACAGGCTGAAGTCTACCTCATTTATCAGAAACAGAAGAAAGGAAGAGAAACAGAAATTAGAAATAAGGAGAGGCTATAATAACAAGTCTCACATAAGAAAGGTCAAGAGTGATTGTACTTAAAGCATAGCTCACTTTCTCTACTGTCAGAGAACAATGCTAGGCAATGAATCCACAGGGAGAAACACCACCGCCTCAAGTGATCTTACGTGAACCATGAGACTAAGAAAAGTACAGCTTTGTACTAAAATCAAACATAAAAACATTCTAAACAAGAGCCATAATAATTTTGTAATAACAATAGAAATTACTTATCATTCAGTAGTAAACAAACAGGCAAACACCAGTTACTTCATCTGCTCCTCATATACTTTGTATACTCAAAAGTTTCAAATGTTTTTAACCCGAGAGATTTAAGCAATGGTAATGGCAAAAATAACAGTACTCACAGCCCCCCATAGAGGATTCCTTTCAAACAACATCCAGCAGTGCCTTTTACTCTTCTGATTAATCATTATTTCTTGCTTGCGAAGGAATTATCTGGATAAATGATTTGTGAGTAAAATCTGTAGGCATTCTGTACTTAGATATCAGACACACGCACGACGTCTGTTAGACATGGTAAAGAACTAACTAAATAGGAAGTGCACAGCTAGGTTTCATAACTTTATTTCTAGCAGTGATGGAGGCTCAAAGAACTACGCAAACAATGCATTTCAAAATCCCATGAAAGTATTTCAAAATATAGCAAGAAAGCGCTGGGAATACTGTGGTGGAGCCGGAAAACATGAGACCAACTACATGTGACTTCATGGTAGCTGCGGCCTTTAGATGTGTAACAAACTATCCTTCCAAATTCACTATTAAAGGATCTTAGGATTTTTTTCTCATGGTGACTAGATAGGTATAAGAAATACTGAATAATGGACTCCTAATCAAGATGGAGATGTAGGTATACACACTTCACCTCCTCGCTCAACCACAAAAATTATTACAACTAAATCTCAAAATAAATAACACCCAAAACTGTCAGAAAATCAAATTGTATGGAAGTCTGACACCAAGGATTTAAAGAGGCCACATTCATCCAGACGGGTAGGAGGAGCAGAGACATGGAAAGGGGGCAGAGAACTGAGGAGATGCAGTGTGGCGCCGACAGGTGGCAGTGCAGGTGGAACAGGCAAGGACGAACCTACATTCAGGTGTGGTAGATAAAAAGCAGAAGGTGTACCTTGGGAACAAGCGATACCAGTCCCAGGCCAAACTGTACAACCTAGGGTTCCAGCACCGGGAAGATAAATCCCCATAACTTCTGGCTGTAAAAACAGTAGAGGTTGGGGCAGCAGAAGAAACTATCAGATTTTCAGGAAATTTCACTTAAAGTGTCCACACAGTCTTAGAACATATGCAAACCCACCCACTCTGTGACTCGACACCAGGGCAACAGCTGGGAAGGCACCAGATGCATACATAGGGTTGGTGAAGTGACTAGAAATGGGGCCAGTGCAAGACAAGCCTCCAGAAGCCAGGCAGCAGCACAGTCCTCGGCTGAGCCCTCCTTCCACACAGAGCCACAAAGCAGTGAAGAAGGTTGTCCTGCCCTGGTGATTATCTAAGCTCTACCCCACACAATTTACAGGTGCCTTTTCTATAACAGGCCATGATACTAAGACAGAGAGTCAAAACAGCTCTATCTAATACAGAAAAACAAGCATAGGGAGGCTGCCAAATTGAGGAGACAAAGAAATATGACCCAAATGAAAGAACACAAAAAAACTCCAGAAAAAGAACTGAACGAAACAGAGATAACCAACCTATCAGATGCAGAGTTCAAAACACTGGTGATCAGGATGCTCAAAGAACTCATTGAGTATGGCAAAAACATAAAGGAAGAAATGAAGGTTACACTAAGTAAAATAAAGAAAAATCTACTGGGAACCAACAGTGCAGCGGATAAAACCAGGATTCAAATCAACAATTTGGAACATAATGAAGAAATAAACATTCAACCAGAATAGAAAGAAGAAACAAGAATTTTTTAAAAACAAGGACAGTATAAGAAGTCTCTGGGACATCTCCAAATGTGCCAACATCCAAATCACAGGGATGCAAGAAGGAGGAGAAGAAGAGCAAGAAATTGAAAACTTATTTGAAAAAAATAACGAAAGAAAAGTTCCCTAATTTGGTAAAGAAAATAGACATACAGGTCCAGGGAGCACAGAGAGTACCAAACAAGTTGGACCCAAAGAGGACCACACCAAGACACATCATAATTAAAATGTTAAAGGATAAAGATAAAGAGAATCTTAAAAGCAGCAAGAGAAAAGCAGAGTTACCTACAAAGGAATCCCCATAAGACTATCAGCTGATTTCTCAAAAGAAACTTTGCAGGCAACAAGGGACTGGCAAGAAGTATTCAAAGCAATGAAAAGCAAGGACCTACAACTTAGATCACTCTATCCAGGAAAGCTATCATTTAGAATGGAAGGACAGATAAAATGCTTCCCAGACAACATAAACCTAAAGAAGTTCATCATTACCAAGCAATTATTACATAAAATGCTGAAGGGACTTATATATATAAAAAAAAGAAGATCTAAACTATGAACATTAAAACGGCAACAAATTCACAACTATCAACAACTGAATAAGAAAGAAAGAAAGAAAGAAAGAAAGAAAGAAAGAAAGAAAGAAAGAAAGAAAGAAAGAAAGAAAGAAACTAAACAAAGAAAGAAAGAAGAAAGAAAGAAAGAAAGAAAGAAAGAAAGAAAGAAAGAAAGAAAGAAAGAAAGAAAGAAAGAAAGAAAGAAAGAAAGAAAGAAACTAAACAAACAACCAGAACAGGAACAGAATCATAGGTATGGAGATCATTTGGAGGGTTACCACCTGGGAAGGTGGAGGGGGAGAATGGGGGAAAAGGTACAGGGATTAAGAAGCATAATTGGTAGGTACAAAATAAACAAGGGGATGTTAAAAATAGTATAGGAAATGAAGAAACCAAAGAACTTATATGGATGACCCGTGGACATGAACTAAGGGAGGCCAATGCTGGAGCGAAGGGGCGTACCAGGCAGAGGCATGCATAGGGGAAAACTTGGGGCAACTGCAATACCATAATTAATAAAATATACTTAAAGAACTTTAAAAAAAGAAATACTTAATACTGAAACTGTGTTTAAGCTCTCCATCTGCCCCAAAATAAATGGGCTTCCATTTCCTTCCCAGGTTCTCTAGCCATTCCAAATAACTTCTTCATAAAAACATATCAGGATTTTAAAGGAGGAAAGGCACCAATAAGCAAATTTCTCATTCTTGCCGTGTTTATAAGAGAAAAATCACTGGTTAAAGACAATGTTTCAGTTAATATATCATATAACGTAGATTTCTCAAAACACCTAATAGTTTATCATTATATGAACTGAATGAGTGTTTACATAATTCAAATTCTCATTTCCCTTTTATGTGATACATAGATGTCGTCAAAAATCAAACTATAATACCTGGACTCGGTTCAACTTAGCAATATCACTTTGTCAAATTACTGAGTTTCTGAAAGAATAACAAACTGAAAACTACCTTAAAGTACTTGAGGAAACTTTGATGGCTTAAATTTTAAAAATATTTAATGGAGCTTATAAGTCAACAAGTGGAAGCACAGAAGAAGCTATTTGGGGAAATACACACTTAAATCACAAAGTCTTAGAAATTTAGAAATCTTCCCATTGTATGGGTAAGAAAACTGTGGCCAAGAGTGTTAAGGTAAGATAGACATAGCTATGTTGATATTAATGAGACATAATATTAATTATTTTTGGTTCAATGTCCATGGCATTACATTTCTTTTTCTTTCTTTTCTATCTTCCTTTCATCCTTCTTCCTTTTTTTTTTTTTTTGCAGTTTTATAACGTTATTCAACAATCAGCAGTTAGTTTTTATCCACCTTAACTAGATTTTTTGAAAGTGGTGGCAGGTTCATAGGTGACCAATGTATAGAGCTTGTTTGGTGAATCTTCAGCCTCATTACTTTCCTGAACAAGCGTACCCGGATATGGTATGGGACATTCCTCATTCCTCTGGCTCAGGCAGATTTGTTGAGCCTGGGGTCAATGTGTATATCTGGAGTTCCCATCTCCTTTACGGCAAATTTCCAGATCTCTTTGAGTGCCCAAGGGGTACACTTCTTGAAACCCACTCCATGGATATGCTTATGAATGTTGGTCTGTTCACTACCTCTTTGATGGTGGGATGGCCCTTCTCCTTGCCACCCTTCTTTGTGGGAGTCATTATGCTGGGTACAAATTAAAAAGAAAGGGTATTATATTTCTAAATTAGCTCTTTCTTAAATATGTTGTCAGTCAGCATACTTTCAAGAGGTAGTCATATTGAGAGTGAGTAACCTGCCTGCAATAATCACTTGCTCTCAATGAATGTTATGATAAGTTTGAAAGCTGATCTCTATGAAGTGAAAGGTATAGTAAGAAAACATGGCATGTTCCTATAATGTGGTACCCAACTGAGGGCTAATGCTTCCCAGGCTTCACTAATCCAAGCCGCCATCCCCAGACCAGATCAGCTGAGGGCTGGGGCTGTCCTCTGCAGAGTCAGAGTGGGCTGTGCACAGGAAGTGTTGGTATATGCACTCAGGCATGAGTGATGAAGTCAAATGAGGATGTCAGCACTTTTGGTTCCCTCTCTATCTCAGAAGGAGTACAGCAGGAGACTTCAAACTGACCACACGCCAGTGAGCTATTCCCTAAAGCTGTCCCGCTCTGCTGCAGCGTACCAGGGCTGGCAGGATCCTAATGAGTATGCCGGCTGTGGTTCTCAACCTCTTTTGTCTGGGTTTTAGCAGTTGAGTAGGCAAAGAAAAAGAAAATTCATATGGAATAGTCTCTGATCATTTGACACTGTACATTGTAGATTTTTATATACATTTACAAGTAACCAAACCTTTTCACTGCTCATTCAGATACCATGTGGCTATAGCTGTAGAAACATGCTGTAAGGATCACACTAAAATAAAATTTCTCTCGTAAATATATGATTTTTTTTAGTTTGCTTCTTATATTTCAGTTTGCTAGATTTTATAAAAATGGATTTATTTGTCTTGGCTTTAAATCAAGTAATTTTGATCAATTTAGTCATATACATGTTTAGATAAATTTGAAAATGGCTTTAAGAACTGTGATATCAACCGATTTGCTAAAATTAGTAACCCCCCCAAAAAAAGTATGTGGCTAAAACTAAATCTTCATAAAGAGAGGAATCAAAGCTATTTTTCTATCCCCAACACTATCATCATTTTATTTAATACCTCAATAAAATTAAAATTATTACCTGTAATTACATCTGTTACTTATGATGTACCTTTCTTATAACAACACTAACAAATGGTGTAATTAGTTCCATTTATATAGGTGGTGAAACTGAGAACTAAAGTTAAATAACTTCCCCAGAGAATAAATGGCAGAGTTGTAGTTCAAACCCTGGACTGTTTAACTTCAAAACCAGATCTTTAAAATGGAAAATGTCTGCTTATTTTCCCAAAGATTTCTCAAAATTATTAACCTGGGATGGAATAAGAAAAACATTTACCCTATATTTCAGTTTTCTTACTTTTAACTCCCAAATTCAAAACCTTTTAAAACTGGTAAACTTCCTCTTTCTATATCATATGACTCTTTTCATAACTAAATTCCTCAAAACTTTGTATTTAATCTACTTGTAAGCAAATATTTTTACATATAAACTAAAATAGTAGAATCATTTTAGAGTAACTTAGAGTTCACCTGAGCAATCGTCAGTTTTATCTTAATTTGCTTCTTGGTTATAAAAATGAGAGTAAATTTGTAACTTCCTCAAGGTCAGTTTGAGCCAGAAATAGAATTCTGGTTTAAAGTCTGGTTGCTAAACCACATTTCCTCTGCAGCGGTAAGCTGTCATTTGTAAGCTGGTCACTAAGAAACAGAAAATAAGTAGAAAAAGTACAGGATATTTAAAATACTGTTCCTGCTGCTATCTCTTTCCCCTATTGTCCATCAGTCTATTTTGCCCATTTCCTCTTTTGTAGGTTCTATATTGCAGTTATGGAAAGAAACTGCAATAGCCGTAGCAGATACGGGGAAAAAAAAACAACGTTATTCCTTTTTCAAACATGAAACAAATGTTTCATTTTCTTTTCTAATTTAAATATGGGATATAGCCTCACCCTGACCGGTGTGGCACAGTTGGCTTGACGTTGTCCTGCAAAGGAAAAGGCCGCCGGTTCAGTTCCCATCAGGGCACATGCCTAGGCTGCAGGTTTAGTCCCAGGTCACGGTGAGATTGATGTTTCTCTCACATTGATGTTTCTCTCCCTCTCTTTCTCCCTCCCTTCCCCTCTAAATAAATAAATAAGTAAATAAAAAGATGGAATATAGCCTCAAAACTTAAGGTCCTTTTAAAAATTGTCTTATTAAACCCATTTCTTCTATTTAAATTTTATTGGTGCAAACTATCATTGATTTATACATTTAAGGCATTTCACTAAGAAATGTATACGTTCCTGCACACAACACTTGACATGGACGGAGGCTTTGCCTAACGCAGTACTACCAATTTTTTAAACAGTATTTTCAGTTTTGTTACAAACATGGACACACAACAAAGGCTGCCATAAGTCGTTTCTGGGCTCTACCTGCATTCAGTACTTGCTCTTGAGCAGCTTTCTTTGCTGTCACCATCCCAACAAATTCATGATCATTTCCTGCAGCCTTCTTTGTCCTGCCAGTGTAGATCACTTCTGCGAGTTTTCCCCCATCTTTCAGGTTTACTTACTGGTACATTTTCAAAGCCTGTTCCAAAAGCTTCTGTTCTTCCGTTGTCCAAGGGGTGAAATCTGTGCACGGACATTTGAATCGTTCTGAAGGTGTTGCATTGTCTGCTTGAGGCACCACACCCTGTTCTTTTAAAAATTTATCAAAAGCCTTTTTGCTTATGTCATTTTCTCAAAGAGGGGCAAGTGTTTGCAGACTCTTTGCTTTGCTGGTAACATTTTTGGCAGTTCTATTGACTCCAAAAGAAGAATATATATTCATGTAATTAGCAGTAACTTCCCATCTTGAATTTATTATAGCAGGGAAGAGGCTCACAGCTTGAATTAGTAAATGCAGATCATATTGTGACCAATTTCCATCTCCACCACTTGATTTCTTAGATGCTGGTCACATACAAGCCTCGGCCTCCTCTTTCTCTTTTCTAACTTACATACATCTTTCTGTTTTTCCGGAGCAGCCCTTTCTACTTCTTTTGTAGATGATGTGTTTCATTCGAACACTGTCAACTTGCTAGTTCAAGGTGATGACAAAGTTTTTCCACTTCTTCTATCATTTTAACCCACTCTGCCTCATTGTCAGAAAAGTGATTTCAAATCTTGCATGAGTTTTGAAGTCTTTGCCTTTTCTTTCTAATGGCTTTTTTCTGGATGTCGTTTTTCTTCTTTGCAAATGCTTGTTGTCTAACTTCCTCTTCTTTCTCTTTAGCTAATGGAGTAGTTTCTAATTGAGGTTTTCTTTGTTTTCTTTAGCTTCTTGCTCCTTTCGTTTTGCTTCTTTCTTGGACTTTTCTTCTTCCTTAATTTTTTTTTTTAATTTTTGGATCACAGCTACAGGTGTTGTCAAATAATGTTCTTATTCTGTTCATTTCATATTTTTATTGTGCCCTTGTTGCTCTGTTCTGCTTTTCTTTTTTTTTTTTAAATTTAATCTTTATTGCAATTTTTCCATTACCAAATGGAAAAATTCCCTTATATCCCCCAACCCCCAGCAATCCCCACACCGTTTTGGACGTCCATGTGTTCTGCTTTTAATCTTTCTCCTCTCATCATGATATTCTGCTTTTTCTTTTCCTTCTTCATCTAAATGAGAAAATTCTCTCCTTGAAAAAAATAATGAAAGAAAGCTTCCCTAATTTGGTAAAGGAAATAGACATGCAAGTCCAGGAAGCTCAAAGAGTCCCAAACAAGCTGGATGCAAAGAGGCCCACTCCAAGGCAAATAACAATGAAAGTGCCAAAGGTTAAAGATAAAGAGAGAATCTTTAAAGCAGCCAGAGGAAAGCAGTTAGTTGCCTACAGGGGAGTTCCCGTAAGACTGTCAACTGATTTCTCAAAAGAAACTTTGCCAGCTAGAAGGGATTGGCAACAAATATTCAAAGTCATGAAAGGCACGGACTTACAGCCAAGATTGCTCTATCCAGCAAAGCTATCATTTAGAATCAAAGGGCAGATAAAGAGCTTCCCAGATAAGAAAAAAGCTAAAGGAGTTCATCATCACCAAACCATTATTATATAAAATGTTAAAGGGACTTATTTAAGAAAAATAAGAGATCAAAACTATGAATAAAATGGCAAAAAATACATATCTACCAACAATTGAATAAAAAAACAAGCTAAACAAACAAGAAGAACAGAGACAGAATCATGGATATGGAGAGCTTTGATGGTTGCCTGATGGGAGGATGGCGTGAGGGAATTAGTGAAGAGGTGAGGGGATTAAGAAATACCAATAGGTAGTTACAGAATAGCCATGGGGATGTAGAGTACAGTATAGGAAATGGAGTAGCCCAAGAACCTATACACATGACCCATGGACATGAACAATGGTGTGGAGATTGTCTGATGGAGTTGGTGGTGTTGGGTGGAGGGGGGCAAAGGAGGAAAAATCAGGACACCTGTAATAGCATAATCAATAAGACAGAATTATAAAAAAAAGAAAAAAGAAAAAAGAAAATTCTTTGCAAGAATCAAAATTATGCTAGAAAGAATAAAATATATCTACACCTTCAAATGAACTATTCATATCATCAAGTCTGGGACAGTTTTAAAATCTGACCATCTGGAATTCATTTCTAACCCTGGGGAAAAACACTTCGAAGAAACTGTCCACTGCTTTACTTTTAGAAGAAACTGAGTTATCAAAAGTGCTTCGATCTGTCTCTGTGCAGCTTTGTACCTTACATGGCCAAGTCTAAATACTGTATAATAATCTTGGTTCTTCCAGTCCTGGGATCAAGTGTTTTTAGCAAGGGAATCTCTTCTAACTACAATTCTTCATCTTCTGATTCCTCTGATAACTCTTTCTTATCCTCCAGTTCCTGAAAAGAGGCAGTAGCTTTTCTGTTTCTCCTCACAACAAAAGCTTCAAACTCTCTTCCCACAAGTTCAACTTTACAGAGTGGTGAGGCTGTGATTGAAACAGCTGAGGGGCTTCACTGCACTGCATGGAATAAATCACAGGCCAGCACATGGGAGACAGCGGTGCACTGGGCACCCACGGCACCTGGCAGGAGCAGTGTGATGGCCCAGGGCCAGCCCCACAGGCACAGCGGTCTGTGTCCAGGAAAGGCACTTAATGACCCTCCCAGCTCTAGCAGTCCTGGCAACTGACCCTTCTGCAGTGATGTAAATGCACTATATTTATGCTATATAATAAGGTAGCCATGTGGGCACTTGAAACATGGCTTGTGTGAACAAGGAACAGAAATCATGTTTTGGTTAAATTTAAAAACAACCTGTCTCTAGTGGACAGTACAGGACTAAAGCCTGGCTATATCTTTTATTTCGAAAACTTCTTATTTTAAAATAGACTCATACGCACTTGCCAGTGTGGCTCAGTTGTTTGGAGTGTCATTTTGTATACCAAAAGTTGTGGGTTCTTCCTGGTTGGGGCACATATGGGGGCAACCAATCGATGTTGCTCCCTCGTATCAATGTTTCTCTCTTTCCCTTCCCCTCTCTCTAGTATCAATAAACATATTTTTTAAATTAAAAAATAAAAATAAACTCATAGGAAGTTGCAAAAATAGTACAGAAAGGTCTAGTTTCCCCTGATTTTGTAATACTATATAAGTATAGTACAATATCAAAACCAGGAAATTGATACAAGCACAATGTGTGTTAAGGTTTATGCCATTTTTTCACTTGCACAGATCTGTGTAACCACTACCACAATCAGGATACTCAACAATTCCATCACCACAAAAAACTCCCTTGTACTGTTCCTTTATAGTCATACCAAGCACCCTTCTTCCCACCATCCTAGCCTCTGGCAGCCATTAATCTATTCTCTATCATGTTGTCATCTACAGAATTCTATAGAAGTGAAATCACAGTCTGTGACTTTTTCAGATTGTCTTTTTTTCACTCAGCATAATGCCCTGGAGATCCATTAAAGTTCTTGCATGCATCAAAAACGTGGTTTCTTTTCATGGTTATATGGGATTCCATAGTGTGGATGTACCACAAAAGTTTAGCCATTATGTTAAAGAACATTAGGTTGTTTCCAGTTTTTGGTTTTTGCAAATAAAACTCCCATAACCATTCTTGCACAAGTTTTAGTGTGGATTTCATTTCTCTGGGATAAAGGCTCAGAAGTGCAAGCACTAGATTGTATGATGAATGTCCACACATGCTTATTTTCATTTGTCATCAGTACATTCTTTTTGGTCAAGTGTGTCCTCATGTTGTTTGCCCATCGTCTGATTACATTGTTGGCATTTTTAATGGCTGAATTTTGAGAGTTCTTTATATATTCTAAACAGAATACTCTGTCAAATATAAGGTTTCCCATATTTGTTCCAATTTGCAGTTTGTCTTTTCACCTTTATAACACTGTCACAAAGCAAGTTTTAAATTTTGATAAATTCTTATTTATCTTTTTTTTTCTTTTATGGTTCATGCTTTTGGTGTCATGACTAAGAACTTTTTGCTAAGTCTTAGGTCCTCAAGATTTTCTCCTGTTTTCTTTTCAAAGTTTTATAGTTTTATGGTTTACATTTAACAGATGACCCATTTTGAGTTAATTTATGTATTGTATGCAATCTAAGGTTTAGGTCGAAGTTCATTTTCAATTCGTATGTAGATATTTGATCGCTCTAGCACCATTCATTGAAAGGACAAACTATTACTTTTGCACCTTTGTCAGAAATCAGTTGGCTATACTTGCGTAGAGCTACTTGTGGGTTCTCTGTTCTGTTGCATGTATCTACTTGTGTATCCCTCTGGCAATATCATAGTCTTGATTACTATAACTACGTAATGTCTTAAAATTGGGGAGCGTGATTCTCCCTACATTCTTCTCCTTTCTCAAAACTATTTTAGCTATTCTAGTTTTTTGCCTTTCCGTGTAAATTTTAGAAGAATCTAACCTATACCTACAAAACTCGTGCTCTAATTTTTTTGTATATTTTATTGATTATACTATTACAGTTGTCTCATTTTTTCCTCCCTTTTGTCCCCTCTGCCCTGCACCCCAACATACTAGAATTTTGATAGGAATTGTGTTAAACCTATTTATCAGTTTGAAAGAACTGTCATTTTTATTATATTGACAGTCTTCTAATCCATGAACATGGTAAGTATACCTCTCCATTTATTTAGATTTTTGATTACTTTCATCATTAATTTGTAGTTTTCATGGGGATGCCTTTTAAAAGCAATTCAAATAATAAACTAGAAATAGCTTATAAATGCTACCAAAATAAAAAGTGATAGTCCAAACAAGTTTTGAAAGTCAAAATTATCTTAATTAACTAAAATTAAAAATCAAGAATAACTCAAAACCAGTATGTCCTTTTGGGGCAAATAAGCAGATTTTTCTCAAAGGCAGTCTTTATAATTTACAAAGAGATGAAAGGGCCCCACCAGTAATTTTGCGATTAAAACAGTAAACAGAGCACATTGGAGGTATAAATGAGAATAGAGTAAGAATCTTCCAATTATATGCAGTACTGTTTTCCACCCTTCTTCGGATTATTATTCATTCTGTGTATCAAATCTGTGCATTACATGTGCAATGTTAGTGTCAGATAAGGGCTCTAAATTATATAATTTCAAAGGTCCCTTTGAAGTCCTACATTGTATTACACTATAAATGATATTTTTAAAGAGTAAGTGGTAGAAAATAATGCTTTATGAATTTTGCTGCTTAGATATCTACAGAAGGAAGGTCAAATAGAAAAAATAATTCTGTTGAATAGTAAAGGTATTAACTACTTGGACAATTTACTAAAGCTATGGAGAAAAGTGAAATATGAGAAAATCCAAGGAATTAAAATTATTCAGCCCAGAAATTAGAATTCTGTGAAAATACCTAGAAGGGAATCATGAGGTTAGGTATCTACCCAAGGAAAATAAAGGATAATTTTTAAACATTTCCAAGAATACATTTTAACAATTGGAGCTCAAAATAATGAGAATGCAGTAGGTTGTACAAATCCTGAAGTAAGGAAGGTCCTATTAATGAGTGAAGTACAGTTGTGAAGGCCTGAAAGAACCAAAATAACTCACAGATCCTCCCAACATTCTACAAGTGTATAATCCAAGCCTTCAGAAACCATTTGACGACCTTTCGAATCTGACTGAGAAAGAAGAATATGAAGATGAGAGACTGAGGAGCAAATAACAGTGACCACTCTCTGTTTAACTCTGTGTCTTCCAGAATGCTTTATTGTTTCACACACAGTAATTCCTTGGTAGACTGATGAAGATGAACCTAGGATAGCCCAAAACAAATGAATTACAATTTGTGGAGAGAGAAAAGGCAATTTCTGAAAATCAAGAGTGTGGAAATCATTTTCTAAACTACTGGTAATGTTATCATCCCAGAGAAATTTGACAGTGGATGGAGAGAATCAAGAAGAACCTAAGATTTCTCATACAGAATGAAACACATGTATCATAATCATCTCATCCCAACTACCCATAATCTCATTCCTAAATATATCTCACCAAAAGAATTGGTAGGTTATGAGCTAAATAAAAAAGGAAAGCATGGGAGACCCAAAATGACAGTGAAGTAGGTTGAAGTTAACTAACCTCCTCCAAGGACCAAACTGGAATTACAATTAAATTTTAGAATAATCATCCAGAATAACCAACTAAGACTAGCTGGAGAGAAGTCCTATACCAAGAACTTACAGGAGAAGCCTCATCACCACATCAAGACTGGTAGGAAGTGTGGAGGTGTGAGAAACCTGGCTGGATTCCACAAGCAGCACCTGAAGTTGCAGGGGGATATTTCAGCAGCCAGGGGGTTCCTCCTGAAAATTGTGGAGTCTAAACCCAGACAGGCTCCCCAGCCTAGAGTACCGCAACTGAGAAAAGCACCCACATAATATCCAGCTGTGCCAAGCAGCAGCGTTTCTCTCCACTGGGGAGAGATGGCTAGAGTCACAGACACTCTCTTAAAGGGCCAACACACAAAATTTCATTTGCAGACACTTACCTTGGACTTTATCACAGGGAGCACAGAGCAGACAAGAACAGCATGAGTAGAGTCTGGGGTTGGTGGCTCGGGGGAGAGAACTGAAGGGTCAGCCACAAGTATCCCTGTGATCAGTCAATCCCCATACTGCAGAAGCCATCTTTCTCAGGCAGAGCAATCCCCTCCATGCAGCACGAGCCTGGGGGAAGCAATTGCCCACCCCCCTGCAGAAATCCCTCTTGCCCCTCCCTGTTGAGCTTAAGCCATGCTGAGGAGTATAGTGGAGGCTCTTTCAGTGATAAGCCTAAGCAGCAGCTTAAGAGACAGCCAGCAGGGAGAAGCCAATATCTGGGAGTTTTGAGTCTTTAGCTGAAACAGTCCTTGGCCTTGTGCTGGTAAAAGCAGGCCTTAGTGTCCAGTTTGGCTCTTTTTGCATGCACATTGGCCCAGCACAGGGAGCCAAAGCTGTGGATTGCTAATAGCTCCAAACAGGTTGCCCAGGGCCAGTCACAGGCAGCATCTGACATAGGTAGGAATTAGAGTCTTTTCAGATCTACCTAATACACAGAAACAAAACACAAAGAGGTAGCCAAACTAGGGAGACAAAGAAACAGGCCCCAAATTAAAGAAAAAGAGAATTTTTCAGAAGAAGAGCAAAATGAAATGGAGTCAGGAAATTTGACAGATACAGAGTTTAGAGTAATGATTATAAGGATGCTCAACAGCATGAAAAGACAGAGTAACCATAAAATAGAAACAGTTAGAAATAAAGAATGCAATATCTAAAATAATAATACACTAGAAGGAATACACAGGTTAGATGAAGCAGAGAATCAAATAAGCAATTTGGAGGACATAGTAAAAAAAAATATCAGACCAGCAAAAAGAAAAAAGGATTTTTTGAAAATCAGGATAGTTTAAGTGACCTTCGGGACAACATGAGGCCTAACAACACCCACAACATGGGGATATCAGAAGGAGAAGAGAGAGAGGACATGATATAACCTATTTGAACAAATAATGACAAAAACTTCCCTAACCTGCTGAAGGAAAAGGACACACAAGTCCAGGAAGTGCAGAGAGTCCAAAACAAGATGGACCCAAAGAGGCCCACACCAAGATACATCGTAATTAAAATGGAAAGCTTAAAGACAAGAAGAGAATCATAAAAGCTGCAAGAGTAAAGTAGTTAGTTAATTACATGAGAGCTTCCATTAGACTGTCATCTGATTTCTCAAAAGAAACATTTTAGGAAAGAAAAGACTGGCATGAAACACTCAAAGTGATGAAAAGGAAGGACCTACAACCACAGCTACTTTACACAGCAAGGCTATCATTTAAAATTGAAGGAAATAAAGAGCTTCCCAGACAAGAAAAAGCTAAAGGCATTTGTTACCACCAGAGTATTGCAACAAATGTTAGAGGGCTGGCTTTAAGAAGAAGAAAAGAAACAAAAAAAGAGAAGTCCTGACCAGTGCGGATCAGTTGGTTGGGCATGATTCTGCAGATCAAAAGCCAGTCATTTGAAAAATGGCACATGCCTGGATTACAGGTCCAGTCCCCGGTTGGGGTGTGTAAGAGAGCCATTCGATTAATGTTTCACTCTCATATCAATGTGTTTCTCCCTCTCTTTCTCCCTTCCTTCCCCTCTCTCTAAAAAAATAAATAAAATCTTTAGAAAAAACAGAGAAAAATAGTTAAAACAATAAAATGGCAAAACATATGTATGCATTAATAATCACTTTAAGTGTATATGGCATAAATGCTCCAATTCAGAGACATAGGGTAGCTGAATGGATAAGAAAACAAGACCCATATATATGCTGTCTCCAGGAGACTCACCTCAGAACAAAAAATACACACAGACTAAAAGTAAAGGAATAGAAAAAGATATTTAATGCAAATAGGAAGAAAAAAAAGCTTAGGTAGTAATACTTATAGCCAACAAAACAGACTTCAAATCGAAGGCTATAGTTAAGAGACAAAATAGGACATTATACAACAATAAAGGAAACAATCCAACAAAAGGATATAACTCTAGTAAACATTCATGCACCCAACATAGGAGCACCTACATATGTAAAGGAAATCTCAATGGACATAAAGGTGGAGAATGACAGAATACAGTCATAGTAGGGGATTTTAACACCCAATTGACTTCAATGGCTAGATCTTCCAGACAGAAAGTCAACAAGGAGATGGTGACCTTAAAGGACACACTAGATCAAATGGATTTAATTGATATCTTCAGAACATTTCATTCAAAAGCAGCATAATATACATACTTTTCAAGTGCTAATAGAACGTTTTCTAGGGTAGAGCACATGGTAGGACACAAAACAAGTCCTGATAATTTTAAGAAGATTGAAATCATACCAAGCACTTCTCTGGCCATAATGCTATGGAACTAGAAATCAATCACAACAAGAAAAATGAAAAATACACAAAGAAGTGAAAGCTAAATAACATGTTACTAAACAATAAGTGGGCTAATAATGAGATCAAGGAAGAAATCAGAAGATACCTTAAAACAAGTGAAATTGAGAACACAGCTACCCCAAATCAGTGGAACACAGGAAAAGCAGTCCTAAGAGAAAAATTCATAGCATTACAGGCCTATCACAAGAAATGAGAACAACTCAAACAAACAATGTAACTTTACACTCAAAGGAACTTGAAAAAGAACCATAAACAAGGCCCAAGTGAGTAGAAGGAAGGAAATAATAAAGTTCAGATTAGAAATAATGAAAATAGTCTTAAAAAAACAAGACAAAAGATCAATGAATCCAAGAGCTGGTTCTTTGACAAGATAAACAAGGCTGACAAACCTTTAACCAGGCTCATCAGGAAAAAAAGAGAAAGGACACAAATAAATAAAATCAGAAATGAAAAAGGAAAGGTAACAGCTAACAACAAATAAAAAGGACTGTAAGAAAATATTATGAACTATAGCCCAACAAATTAGACAACCTGGATGTAATGGACAAATCCTCAGACACATACAATCTTCCAAAACTAAATCAGGAAGAATCAGAGAATCTGAAGAAACAGTTTACAGCTAGTGAAATTGAAGTAGCAATCAAAAAACTCCCCAAAAAACAAAAGCCCTGGACCAGATGGCCTCACAGGTGAATATTACCAAACATTCCAAGAACTAACACCTCTCCTTCTCAGACTATTCCAAAAAATTCAAGAGGGAAGACTCCCAAGCTCATTTCATAAGGCCAGCATTATCCTAAACCAGATAAAAATGCTACAAAGAAAGAAAATCAAGGCCAATATCCTTGATGAACATAGATGCCAAAATCCTCAACAAATATTAGTGAGCCAAATACAGCAATACATAAAAAGATTATACACCATGATCAAGTGGGATTTATTCCAGGTATGCAAGGTTGGTACAATATTTGCAAATCAATAAACAGTATACACCACATTTAAAAAATGAAGGATAAAAACCACATGATCATATCAATAAATGCAGAAAAATCACCTGATAAAATCCAGCACCCATTTATGATCAAAACTCTCAGCAAAGTGGAAATAGGGAAAATATCTAAATGTAATAAAGGCCATATATGACAAACTCACTGCCAGCATCATACTCAACAGACAAAAACTACAAGCGTTCCCCTTAAGACTGAGAATAAGACAGGGATGCCTGCTTTCACCTCTCTTACTGAACATAGTACTGGAGGACCTAGCCACAGCAGTCAGACAGGAAGAAGAAATAAAAGACATCCAAACTGGAAAGGAAAAAGTGAAACCATCATTATTTGCAGATGGCATGACATTGTACATAGAAAACCCTAAAGATTCCACCAAGAAACTACTAGGACTGATAAATGAATTTAGTAAAGTAGCAGGATACAAAATTAATATCCAGAAATCAGTTGCATTTTTATATGCCAATAATGAATTATCAGAAAGGGAAATAAGAAAATAACCCTGTTCACAATTGCTTCAAAAAGAAGAAAATACCTAGGAATGAATTTAACCAAATATGTAAAAGACCTATACTTGGAAAATTATAAGACACAGAAGAAAGTAATTGAAGAAGATACAAGTGGAAGCATATACCATATTCATGGATAGGAAGAATTAACATCAATAAAATGTCATACTATCCAGAGGAATCTATAGATTTAATGCAATTGCTATCGAGATTCCAATGACGTATTTCACAGAGCTAGAACAAATATTCCAAAAATTTATAAAGAACCATGAAAGACCCTGAATAGTGACAGCAATCTTGAGAAAGAAGAACAAAGTTGAAAGTTGGAGGAATCACTAAATGGTATCAAACTATTCTATAGAGCCATAGTAATCCAAACAGCATGGTACTGGCATAAAAATAAACACATAGATCAATGAGACAGAAGAGAGAGGTCAGAAATACATAGATCAATGAGACAGAAGAGAGAGGTCAGAAATAAACCCATGCCTCTATGGTCAATTAATATCCGATAGAGGAGGCAAGCACATAACCTAAGCTAAAGATAGTTTACTCAATAAATGGTGTGGGGAAAATTGGGTGCAGAAAAATAAAACCAGACCACCTTCTTTCACCACACACAAGAATGAATTCAAAATGGATTAAAGGCTTAAACGTTAGACTCAAAACCATAAAACTCCTAGAAGAAAACATAAGCAGCAAAATCTTGGACCTTTCTCAGAGCAATATTTTTTTCTGATACATCTCCTCAGGCAAGGGAAACAAAAAAAAATATATATAGGACTACATCAAACTAAAAAGTTTTTGCACAGCAAAGGAAACCATCAACATGATAAAAAGACAACCCACTAAATGAGAGAACGTATTCACCGATACAGCTGAAAATGGGTTAATATCCAAAATATAAAGACTTTATAAAACTCAACATCAAAGAAACCCCAAACGATCCAACCAAAAAATGGGCAAAGGACCTGAATAGACATTTCTCCATGGATGACGTACAGGTGGCAAATAGACATATGAAAGATGCTCAATCTCACTAATCATCAGAGAAATGCAAATTAAAACCACAGTGAAAAATCACCTCACATGGGTCGGAATGGCTATCATCAATAAATCAACAAACAATAAATGCTGGCGAGGATGTGGAGAAAGCGGAAGCCCTTGGCACTGTTGGTGGGAATGCAGATTGGTGCAACCACTGTGGAAAGCGGTATGTAGTTACCTCAAAAAATTAGAAATGGAACTGCTTTATGACCCAGTGGTACCACTTCTGCGAATTTATCTGAAGAAATCTGATACTCTAATTTGAAAGAATACATGCCTCACTGTGTTCACTGCAGCATTATTTACAATAGCTAAGATTTGGAAGCAGCCCAAGTGTCCATCAGTAGATAAGTGGATTAAACAACTATGGAATATTTATACAATGGAATACTACTCATCCATAAAAAAAAAAGAAAATTTTACCCTTTGTGACAGCATGGATAGACATGGAGAACAGTATGCTAAGTGAAATAAGCCAACCAGAGAAAGACAAATACCATATGATTTCACTCACATGTGCAATCTAATAAACAAACTGAACTAACAAGCAAAATAATGACAGACTCATAGAGAACAAGCTGACAGCTCTAGGGGTGGGGGTGAGGGGTAGAGTGATCGGAGCAAAAAAGAAAAACAACTTATGGACAACAGTGTGATGATTGCTTGGGAGGGGAGGACAGTGGGTAGAGGTGGAAGACGGTGTAAGGGGGGTAAATGGTAATGAAAAAAGTACAATAAAAAATAAATTATTAAGGAAGAAAAGGAGAAAAACATAAATAGAAGAACTGAGGTAAGAGAGAGAAAAGGAGGAAGCACATTTTTAGTCAGACTTGACAACTTCAGATGTTAGAGAATAAAACTAAAAGCCAGAGAAACTAGTGTTGCCCTCAAAACATTTTTACAATCAAGTGAAAGAAAAATATTCAAATTACCTCAATACTGAACAACTTATCAGTGCCACATGATTATAACCAAACTCAAAAGCATGAAACCAAAGCTAAAAACAGGAATGAAAGCTAAAGGTCAAAGATTTAAGATCCCTCAGATTCAATGAATCATAAAGCTATAAAATGTATTTAAACTCCATTGAATCACTATTGTAATAGAGAATTAATTTGATTTTTTAAAAGAGTATCGAATTGGATAGGGAAAAATTTACTAATGTAAGTGCTTGACAAATTCAGGAAGCCTTTTACTAGCCTGTATGAGCTAATCAAATAGACGACTGGGGTGAATAAGCGAAAGTAGAAGCAACTCCTGCTGTCATCTGTTTTGTCCTCTCTTGCTAATCTAGAAACAGCTGCACCCAGAAGCTCCAAATGACAGAAAACCTTGGGATTCTTTCATCCCATTATCACCCTCCGCCTTTACCACAATCATTTCTACAATGCATCTGAGTCTGCCTTTCATTGTTCACAACTCTTAAACAGCATTTAGTCCATATTTTAAGAAGGGGTTATTACTTTGCATTTGGTAATATACGGTATAAGGCAACCTTTACTAAAAAATAAACAGTTCAGTATTAAGATACATAGGTGCACTCAGATGTCCTCATGACATGCAAATCTTGACACAACCAAAGGTGCTAGGGAGTGTTACTCTGTTGATGAGGAATTTTAAACTTTAAATCTACCAAAGAAAGAAAAATGATTTCTGGCCCTGGCTGGTGTAGCTCAATGGACTGAGTGCCAGCCTACCAACCAAAGGGTCACTGGATCAATTCCCCAGTCAGGGCACATGCCTGGGTTGCGGGCCAGGTCCCCAGTAGGGGACTTGCGAATGGCAACCACACATTGATGTTTCTCTCTCTCTCTTTTTCCTTCCCTTCCCCTCTGTCTAAAAATAAATAAATAAAACCTTAAAAAAAAAAAAGAAAGAAAAATGATTTCTGCCCATTGGTGAAATATAACATTTGAAATTTCCACAGATTCTGTATACATAAGTGTTTCCTTTTAAACCTTCCAGAGTTTGAACCTTTCTTCAAATGATGAACACATGACTTTTTACCAACTCATAAATTTAGCCACGAGTGTCTTTTCAGTATTAAAAAACAACAACAACAACATCAACAAACCCTTAACCTAGGGAGGGTTAACAATAGCCACAAATTCTTTGTCACTACTCCCAAGAGATGGGGTCTATTTCTCCACCTCCTTGAGCCTGGGCTGGGCCTATGACTGTTTGTCCAACAGCAAATGGCAGAAATGACATTGCACCAGTTCTGGGCTAAATCTTTAGGGGCTGCCGACTTCTGCATCCTCCACTTTGGCATCCTGCTGATAAACTGTGAGAAGGTTCGAGCAGCTACATGCATGAAATAGGCCTACATGAAGGAGAAGTAAGGCCCCAGCTGACGACTTCCGCTAAAATCCCAGAATCAACTTGCCAGTCTTCTAAGTGAGTTATTTTGGAAAGAAATCCTACAGCCCTAATCAAGTTGTCCCAGCTGACAACACACAGACCAACATGAGCCATCCTTATCAAACCCTGGCCAAATTCCAAAATTTTGAGCAAGAAGATAAATGTTTTTTTTCAGCCCTAAAATTTGGAGGTGATTTGCTATGTAATAATAGATGGCTGAAACAAAATTTGTTACCAGAAGTGGGGCTCTACTGTCAGAAAAACCTATGCTATGTACGGGTTTGGGTCCAGGTGGTGAGCAGAAAATGGAGGAAGCGTCCTGAGGAGACTGTTAATAAAGATTTGAAGAAGTGAAGAAATGTTATTGGTGGTTGAAGAAAAGGAACCTACATTACGCACTGGTAGAAAAATTAGCAAACCCAGTGCATGCAGTGATGTGGAGGGTGAAAGGGTTGCCCAGTGAACTCATGGATCTGACTAAGGAGAATTCCAGGAAGAATGTTGAAAGTACCAACTGGCTTTTTTTAGATGTCCATGATAAAATACAGGAGTAGTGAGACAAACTAAAAAAGAAACTGTTTGGTTTTTTTCCGAGCAGAATTTAGAGGAAATAAATATAAAGGAGTCAGACTCGATGGGTTCAAAAATAAAACTACTCCTCATTTCAGCATCTTAGCAAAAGACCCAAGAAATAAGAAATAGCTCAGTGCAAAGATCAAATCCTGCGCTGCCAGGAAAATGTAGCCTCAAGGATGTGGTTATATAACCCTTTGTTGAACCTCATAAAGATTCTAGGTGGTTCCTCATAGACTCTTTCCATTTAGACCAGTGGTTATAAAACTTTGTGTGTGTCACGCGTAGCTTGGGGGTGGGGGTGGGGGTGGGGGGTTGCTAAAATCTGGATTGCTTGGCTGGATTATAAGGTCTGACCTCTGTAATCAATTCCCGGGTGATGTTAATGTTGCTGATACAGACACCACTTTGTGAGCCACAGAGGTAGACCAAAAGGCTTTAAAGAATTTTAAGGGTTCATCTTTAGGACCATCTCTACCAGACTCTAGAGCTTCTCAGAATCTTAAAGGCAGTCCAAGGTAGAGAGAACCCTGTCTCAAAGAGATTGGTGGAAATGGTTTTTATTTAAGGCTGCGAACCCTAAAGGGATACATGGGAAAAACCAAAAAGACTTTGAGAAATATATCAGTAGAAGCCTTATCAGCCTGGACTCAAAAGACAGAACAGTTCAAGATAAAAAATATCAGGGCCTATTCAGATGGAAAGAGTCTGTAAACAGGAACCACTTCTTTCATGAAGAAAGACGATTCAGAAAACTCAGCCAAGAACCTAGAGGATGTAGACAAGAGCCACGCAGAACCATCCAAGTTATAAACTGGTCCCTAAACAAGGAACCACTGGCAAATACCAAGCTGGATTTCAGAACTGCTGTGGATCGGGGACTGCTGTGTACCTCCCAAGTCCCCCTTCTGCCTTTTTAAAAATTCATATACTATACAATTCACCCCAAGTTTGCAATTCAAAGATTTTTAGTATATTCACAGATAATACTACACTTTAAAACATTTTTATCACCTCAAAAAGAAATCTGTACATTTTAGTTATCATCTACTCCCCCCCATTCATCTTTCCCACCAGCCCTAAGAAATCACTAATCTACTTTCTGTCTCTGTAGATTTGTCTCTTCTGGGTATTTTCTATCAATGGAATCATGAGAAACGTGGCCTTTTGTGACTGACTCCTTTCACTTAGCATACTTGGAAGGTTCATCCATGCTGTAAGTATATACTAGTACTTCATTCCATTGTATGGAAATCCTAAATTTTATTTATCCATTCCTCAGTTGGATTTTTGAGTTGTTTCCTCTTTTTGGCTATTACAATGTCACTATGAACATTCATGTACAATTTTTATATGGATATATGTTTTTCATTCTCTTGGGTACATGCTTAGGTATGGAATTGCCGGGTCCTATGGCAACTCTGTGTTTTAACCTTTTGTGAAACTGCCGGAGTGTTTCTAAAGTGACTGCATCCTTTTACATTCCCACCAGCAATGTATCAGGATACTAACTGCTTCGCAGCTTCTAACACCTTTTTGAAGATGGGTGTCTGTTTCAGTCTTTGTTGCAATTTTCCTGTCTGTGCCTTACTAGGTTGGGTGGGGAGGAGCATATCATTTGTCCCTTTAGTTCACAGCTGTTCATTTTGAGATTAGCTGTACTCAAGAACCTCTCTGCACCTTGACCGGATTTAGAGGATGAGATCCTGAACTCAAGCCAATGTAGTCATAGAGTAAGACTGTGAAGGTCTTGCATGTGGGTCAGCATACTTTGCATGTATGAGGGCCAGAGAGCATACCCTGGTAAATTGTTATTTTGGTGATCACCTCCAATGAAGTACACTTCTGGGTATTCATGTCCTTGTATAGTCCCTTCTCACACTGACTCTGGTATGGGCCTGTTACTGATTAAACCATTAAAATATGGCAGAAACAATGCAGTGCAAATTCTGGGCTTAGCCCTTAATTGGTTGGGTAGCATCCACTTCTTCCCTTTTGAAACCCAGACACCCAAAGCAACACAAGTAGCTAATGGGTCCCAGGTAAGCTCCTATCCAAGCCTCAGAGGATAACAGCCATTGCAGCATCCAGCTAACATCACATGAAACAGAATTCAGTGGTCAACCCACTGAATCCTGAGGTTATAAGTTGCTGTTTTAAGCTATTAAATTTTGGGATGGTTTATTACACTGCAATAGGTAACCAAAACACAGGTCCTTTTTGGTATATTTTGAACTTCAATTCTTTCTATTCCTGATAAGCTAGTTACTTATGAAGAAATGTAATGTGGAATAAATTTTTTTCCTGCCCAAAATGTAATGCATTATACCTGGGATCAATTTAATAAACATTTAAGCAAATGAAATATACTTCCTAAATCTCAGGAGACTTTTCTTAGAGTCTATCTTAGAAACAGATCTTAAGAGTCCAAAATGACATAAGTTTTCATTTTCAGTAGAAAACAATGAGCAGCTACACAAGCCATCAGATGGCCACGGATGGAAGGTTGCAGGATTGAGTGACACTCCTTGGTGTTCGGCAGGGCACCAGGGATACAGACAAATCCAAGGAAAGGCTCTTTACATAAGGTAAATTCACAACAGGAATTTGAGAGTCATCAGGGGATATACAGAAGCAATCTGTGGCAATAGCCAGGGAGTCGGCAAGGCACGGTCACAAGGGTTAAGGTGGCAGGTCTTCTGAAGCCCGTTGTTATGGTAACCAGCAAAGTTTTTTTAACATCAGTAACTCTAATATAAATTTGTAAGCTCTGCTTTCTCTTATGCTGACGCAGCTTCTATCCTCCGGTGTAGCTGCTTTGTATTTAAAGGGCCCTCACATGTCTGATCCAGGCGCCATGTCTTTCAGCCCATCCGGTGGATGGCCACGATGGCGCACGGGGAGCTGGGGGCTTTCTGCAGCTCGAGGATGGGGCAATCAGAGCAAACCCCTCATAAGATGGTAGAATTATTTTTCTAATTTTCACAGACTAGTGCCATTAAAAGTCCCGGACATACTAAACTCTCTATATTACACTAGCAACCTATTTGTTAAATTATGTGTATCTGCTCTAAAAATGTCTTTCAAGGAAATAATTTAAACATAAGAATATCATATCACAAGTCTATTAAAAAGTAACTGGTTTAAACAAGATGTAGTACAGCCGTACAGTGAAATGTTATGCTGCCTTAAGAGATAAGAAAATAAAGGACAGCATTTCAAAAGAATTAATGTGGAAAACTCTTACATATAAATGAAAAACTGAGTTGAAAAACATAAAATTCCACTTTCAGAATAATTGTATACTGTTTGTATATGCATAGAAAAAAATCTGGTAGACACCACCATACTAAACAGATATCATAATTTGGGTAGGAATTTCACTTTCTAAATAATATATTGTTATAATTTTTTTAATACTAGGTACAGATGACTCTTATAATAAGAAAAAACATTAATGTAAAGCACATAAAAATCCTTAAAACATAACATGCTTTTACCTGAATTTGTCCATACAGTTTTCAATGTTCATTCTTTTTTAGCACACGAGCTGCTCCAGTCTGTTTTTAGAACAGTGTCAGAAGCTGCTATATGAGCTGTTTCCTGCATCAGGCAGCTATTTTTAATTAATGAACACTTTGTTGTAAGAGTTTACTGGAAAATAAAAACACCACCATTTCTGTAAGTTACACTAAAGAAAGGCTTACTCTCTTAAACACAATGAAAGATTTAAGTTAAAAAAAAAGTCCTCTATTTTATGTAGTATTTGATGATATGTAGCATTTAGTGTTAAGCACTTTATTTCTACAGTGCTACTGAGATAAATTAATCTCATTAAAAATTCCTCAAGGAGCAGATCTAAGTTCTATTTGCTTAATTTCTCCTAAAAAATTAATACAACATAGTAGGCACTCAAATGTGAGCTGTGGGACAATCAGAAGTAAGAGAGATGAAAGAGAAGAATATAGGAATAAAATTTCTTTTAAACCAAATATTTATTAAGCAATTATGTGCAAAACACCTGTTCTACACTTACCGGAAGAGTTAAAACTGGTGTTGCTGTATCTGAAAGAATAAATTGCAGCGTGATCACCCCCTCTCTCAGACTGCACCAAAGTCTATATAAGATAATGTGGCTCAAAAGACAGCTGCTATAAAAAATAAATTATATTTTTTCTCTCATCTATCCAATTCTTCAACGCATGGGTTGCACAGCACTGCAAGTCCTCTGAAAAGCCAGCAGCAGCGAGAGTAGGTGAGAATTCAATGGCTGCATAGCAAAGCCTGATTTTCAAAGGTCCCACATCAAGCCATCCTCCCATAGAATGGAGCTGGGACTTTCCTGTAGATCTAAGAGGCTCTATGAAGGTCCCCACTGTCCCGTGTATGGCAATGTGCATTCCAGTCCCCAAAATGGGTTTATTGTTCTCTTGCCGCGCTATAATTCCCATGACAGGGGGAAATCCACCCAATTACGCTAAACTCTATTTTACAACCTCTTCACTCACCACTGCCCTAAATTCCTTGCATGTGTAAACTGCTTCAAGATTTTTAAAGTGTTTTCTTATCCATTAATTTGATTCAAACAGGTTATAGAATTTTTGCCTAATACATTTAACTAAAAATGCTGGGATTTGAGAGAAATTCTGAGGTTGGGGTGGGTTCAACCTATGGCTCCCATGGGGTGATGAAGGCTGATGTCCTTTAAGGGGATCTTACATCTGTAGCACCTCCCTTAGTGGTGCTGTGATGGTTAATTCTATGCACCAACTGAAAGGTGTTTTTGAATGAGATTAACATTGAAATCGATGAACTTTGAGTAAGCAAATTGCTCTCCCTAATGAGGGTTGGCCACATTCAATCGGTTGAGACTGAACAAAACAAAGACCAGCCTGCTTGAGCAAGGGAAAATTCTCTAGCAGACTGCCTTTGGATTTCAACTTGCACCACTGTCTTTCATGGGTGTTGAACCTGCTGGCACACACTGCAGATCTGGACTGGCCGGGCTCCACAAACATGAGCCAATTCCTTATAAAATACTTGCATGCGCGAACAAGCACATACATGCATGCATGTGTACACATGTGTGTGTGCGCACAACACAGACACCCTATTGGTTCTGTTTTTCTGTAGAATCCTAACTACTACAGGTAGCCCCTTAAGTCATAACCTGGCTACCAGCAGCTTAATAGCCACACAGGAAGAGTCATTCGGTGAGGTTCAAATGGCCCCCTGCTACTAGGGTACGCCTAAACTTTTTTTTTTTATTTAAATATATTTTATTGATTATGCTATTACAGTTGTCCCAATTTTTCCCCTTTTGCCCCTCTCCAACAGTACCCCCCACTCCCTCTAGCAATCCCACCCTTAGGTCATGCCCATGGGTCATGTATGTAACTGTTTTGGCCACTCCATTTCCTATACCGTTCTTAACACCCCCCTGTCTATTCTGTACCTACCAATTTGTGCTTCTTAATCCCTGCACCTTTTTCCCCGTTCTCCCCTACTCCCTCCCAACTGATAACCCTCCAAATGATCTCCATATCTATGATTCTGTTTCTGTTCTGCTCATTTGTTTAGTTTGTTTTTTAGATTCAATTTTTGATAGTTGTGAATTTGTTGCCATTTTAATGTTCATAGTTTTGATCTTCTTTTTATTAAATAAGTCTCTTTAACATTTCATATAATCATAGTTTGGTGATGATGAACTCCTTTAGCTTTACTTCTCTGGGAAGCACTTTATCTTCCCTTCCATTCTCAATGACAGCTTTGCTGGACAGAGTAATCTAGGTTGTATATCCTTGCTTTTCATCATTTTGAATGCTCCTTTGGCAGTCCCTTCTTGCCTGTGAAGTGTCTTTGAGAAATCAGCTGACAGCCTTATGGGAACTCCTTTGTAGGTAACTCTCTGTTTTCTCTTGCTGCTTTTAAGATTCTTTCTTTATCTTTAAACTTTGGCATTTTAATTATGATGTGTCTTGGTGTGGTCTTCTTTGCATCTATCTTGTTTGGGACTCTCTGTGCTTCCTGGACTTGTATGTCTATTTCCTTCACCAAATTGGGGAAGTTCACTGTTTTTTCAAATAAGTTTTCAATTTCTTGTTCTTTCTCTCCTCCTTCCAGCACCCCTATGATTCAAATGTTGGTACATTGAAGATGTCCCAGAGGCTCTTTAGCCTATCCTCATTGTTTGAAAGTCTTTTTTCTTCTCGCTGTTCTTATTGAACATTTTTTTCTCCCTTATGTTCCAAACCATTGATTTGATTCTCAGCTTTATCCACGCCACTGTTGGTTCCCTTTAAATTTTTTTTATTTTACTTAGTGTAACCTTCATTTCTGCCTGGGTATTTTTTAATGCTGTTGAAGAACTCAATGAGTAATAACCAATGTTTTGAACTCTGCATCTGATAGATTGTTTGTCTCTATTTCATTTACTTCTTTTTCTGGAGTTCTGTTCTTTCACTTGGGCCATATGTCTTTGTCTTCTTATTTTGGCAGCCTCCATGTGTTTGTTTCTGTGTATTAGGTAGAGCTGCTTTGACTCCCTGTCTTAGTAACATGGCCTATAGCAGAAAAGCGCACTGGTAAGTTGGATGGGACAGAGCCTTAGGTAATCACCAGGGCAGGGCAACCCTTGTCACTGCTCTGTGGCTTTGCGTAGGGGAGGGTTCAGTGAGGGGACTGTGCCACTGCCTGGCCTCTGGAGTTTTGTCCAGGAGGAAGCTGTCTCCCAACCCTCACCCTGATACAAGAAACAAACTTCAGTTTCTCCCCATATGCCACTGGTGCCCCTTCAGCTGTTGCCCTGGTGCTGAAGCCCAGAGGGAGTGAGTCTGTGTAAGTCCTAAGGCCACTGTGGGCCCTTTAAGAGGAGACTTTAGAGAATCCTGCAGTTGCTTCCACCATCCTATCCACCACTGGTTTTTACATCCAGAAGTTATGGGGACTTATCTTCCTGATGCTGGAACCCTGAGCTGCGTGGTCTGGTGTGGGGCTGGGATCCCTCAGTCCCAAGGTATCCCTCCAGGTTTTTATCCACCACACATGGGTGCAAGACCACCCATTCCACGTCTCCACCCCTCCTACCCAACAGGATGAATGTAGCTCCTTTAATTCCATGGTTGTCAGATTTCCACACAGCTCAATTTTCTGACAATTCTGGGTGATATTTGTTTTGTAGTGCAGTTATAATTTTTGCTGTGCCTGTGTGAGGATGCGAGCTGTGTTTACCTACATCTCCATCTTGACCAGAAGTCCTATGCCTGACCTTTCTTCCTACCATGGTATTGTCCAGCAAACCATGTTGTGTGAGACTGCGTGAATATACCTGAAGTGGGTATAGGTAGGCATACCTTATGATCCCTTACTTATCAGATTCCTAAGAAGAGAAATTGTTCCTGAAAGCAATTCATACTCTGCTCAAAGCTTAAACACACAAATATAAAATTCAGATAATTAGATAAGCCTGAGCTATGTGAGGTCATTGTGGAAATGAGGAAAAGAGGAGAGGAAACAACATGACAACAGTAGAAAATACAAAGACCCTAGACTCAGTGCATCATTTATATTATTCTGCATAACAAATGACTGACTTATTTATGCCTGCCCCAAAGGACTCAATATTAACAAACATCAACCTAAATAGTGATGGACCTTCTCTGTCTGGTTCTCACCCCCTTCACCCGCAGCTGACCATCTGTAAATGTGCCACTTTGCAGTTGTGTTTCATCCTAACTTCCCACATCACGTCAGCCTATCTCATCTTGCTGCTGTCCAATCTAAGCACCCCCCACCCCCGCATGCAGCAGCACCCACAAGGTATCCCTTTACCTTCACCTTCTCATCACTGACGGTCTCCTTCTCCAGGCTCTATTTCTGGTCCCTGACACTTATCTTCCCACGAAGATAGTGCCCATAGCCAAACCTGGAAATTATATTATACTTTTTTCTTACCAAACTAATGTTTTGAAGTATTTCTTACATATAAATATTTTAAGAATATACTTTCTACCATTTTCAATTGTGTTTACTTTCCCCTCTTTGCATCCCATTTCCACAATGTTTCCTGCCTGGTGGCCACTATACATCTCTAGCTTCAAACCCTATCACAAACTGAAGTTGTAGGTAGAAGAATTATTATTATATGCAATTTAGAGACGAGGAACAGGCAAAAAGAGATGAAGCAATTTGTACAAGTTCAGATTATAAATTAATGATAAAACTATAATTAGGACCTGTTTTCTATTAACTTTTAGTTTCATGTTGATTTTGCAGGGAGGCAATATAACAATTGCTAAAAGCACAGAATCTCATGTCAGATTACACTTGTTCTACCACTTATGAAACTATGAGCCTTGATATTAAACTAAACTATTAGTGGCTTGGTTTTCTCACCTGAAATAATAGTATGTATCTTCACCAGGATTTTGAAATTTCAGATATAATGTGTAAACCACTTTGAACACTACATGAAACACAGGAAACTCTCAACAAACTTTATCCATTCTTTTTCTTCTTATCTAATCAGCCTTTCAATGGTTATTTAATGTAAATGTACTACTCACCCTTTTCCTTTTTCTTTAATCTTCTGTGGAATCAAAAATTTCAGCTTGATGAGGTCAAACCCATTTAGAAACTACGTCTAACCCAGTGGTTATGTATATGGCAAGCTTCACTGGGATACATGCAAATTAAGTGCTTAGCAAAAGTTTAACAGAAACTGGGGACAGAAAGGAAAATCATAACTTAAAGGATATTTCTACTTGTTGAGTTAACTACTTATTGGCTTTGTGAAATAGCCAGAAAGTGCAGAACTTTACTTAATTTTTCTCTTATGGAGCTACTGTATAGGATGCTGACAAAACAGTCTTGATATGGCTATATTCTAAACCCAGGAAGAAAATACAATGTGTGGTCCCCTTCCTTTGCCATTTTTTGACATTAGGCTTTTACTCGAAGCATTCGATTATTCTGCCCACATGGAGTAATGCTTCTGCAAAGACATGGGCAGTTGTTAGAACACCTGAGTTCTCCTTCAAATTCTCCCACAACCTTTTCAGACCTCAGTGTTGCCAACAATGATACCACTTGCCCCCTTATTTCACGGGTTTTTCAGAACAAAAATATTGCCCCCTTATTTCACAGGTTCCAGGTTTGCTGCACAGACCAAAAAAAAAAAAAAATTGTGGAGACTGTATCAGTGTTACTTCAATGGAGACTTCTTGAATATTGGAAGTACAAAGTCAAGATGAGTGAGTTATTTACCTTTAAACAATGATGTATTTCTTGTGCTGTATTCTTTCAATTAATTTGTCTCCCAAAGAATTCCTATTTAGCATTAATCCACAAAGGTGCTCTTTATATTGACATTTTAAATTACATTCTGCAAAGAATTTTGGAAATCAAGATCTCTAGTAATAAGGCAGAGCTGGGTTGAAGCTTTACTTTCACTTACTAGCTATGTAGTAGGTTAGCAAGCGAGCTAACCTTTTGAAATCCTCAGGTTTTGTTTGCTTATTTGGTTTTTGGTGGTGGGGGGTGGTTTGAATGAAGCACAAATTAGATCACACACACCAAGTTATGAGCACGCAGGCACCGGTCAGTATCGTTACACCCTGCTCCATCAGCAGCTAGGGCAGCAGTGTTTCCTTCAACAGTTCACACCTGAATTGCTAACCTTGTCTGATGTGGATTCACTAGGCAATGTGACTTAATACAAGCCCACTGATCCAAGAATGCAAGAAATGAGGTTAAAATTCACCCAGAGGAGACATACAGGGTTAGTAAAAGTTTTAGCAAAAATGTCAGCTGTGACTCACAATACTTACGCTGCATTTTCTTTCTGTTCTCGCTGCCTTTAATCATCGCTATGACACAAGTAAGTGTGGTGTGAGCTGAGAAAAATGTCCGTGCCTCCCTGGGATCCAGCCCCACATCTCTCAAGAGATATAACCTTCTAGTTTTCAATTTGGCCCTGGGTGTTGCTGACCTAGAAAGTCTTTAGTTAAGACAGAAAATCAAGTCGAAAGAATGTTTTCTTATTATGTTTCTAAAGCAGAAGATTTTTCAAACTGTTATTCCACCCCATTTAGTGGGTCTGATAGAAAATAGCAGAGTGTGTAAGTACATAGGGTAAGTTTTATTTCAGACGCAAACACAAACATACACACACCACATACATATGCACACACAGTACTGTACTAAGTTGTGGTTAAGAATTTGGAAAGCCATTATTTGAAAGCATAGTTACTGACTGCGCTACTGAGAATAAGTGAAAAAGTATTTACATATTCAGTTTCCATGGCAACACTACTTTTTAAAAGTCCATTGGTATGAAAGAAAAAAAAGACAGTTAGAAATGATGAACTTCTCAGCACTCTGGTTCCAACTGATCATTAGTATGCCTAGGAAACTAATCCATTTTCAAGACAGGAGACAAAGATATGAAAAGATTTACTAGGGAGGGGGCAGATGCAGAGGGAAAAACATTTTATTAATTCCAGGTATTGTACTAGATTATCTGCCAGGCACACATACAGACTTTCTCCTTTAATCCTCACAATCCTACAAGTATCGCAATGTGGTAGCCTCTACAACTTTATCGTTCTGTGTGTTAAGTGATGACATAATAAAGATCATATTCTTGTAGTTATAGGACTGGCAAGTTTGATCATTACCAGCTATTGACTAGCTGTGTCTGGTTGTGGCTGAACAGGTCCTATATTCAGGATTAGGAACAGGCAGAACGTGGAATTTAGAACATCTTCCAGATTCCGTTTTTTCCCATAAGCAGACTGCACTCAAAACAATACCTTAATTGGCACAGAAATGAAATCCAAGAGCAAGAACAGCCGTGACTTGCTGTGAGATCTTGCAAAGGCCAGCTCCCATGGAGTTCCATTTGTGCATCTATGAAATCGAAATGACTGTGCCTTACCCCTCGGATGGCAGAGCTTTGCAAAGTTTCGACAGCTAGGATTTTATGATTCATGCCTTTAAGATGACACATGTTAAGAAATAAAATTCCACCGCCAGAGGGGGAATTAAAATAAGTAGCAGAGAAATCCACTCCAGGGCGCCAATTCTGCCCCGTGGCATCCTGACTGGTCTCTCCCTGCCTCCCACCCCTGCTGGTATGGTTGATCAGGCTTCCTAATTTTATGTGTCTGCCTAGAATTCTTGCCTGTCTTGCCACCTAGTGGCCCCAGAATTCACATGACTAGAGTAATGTTGACTCCTTGTGTTCAACAGGCAGAGAGGTCCGGGGCCGTTCCCTGAGCCAACCAGGTTCTTTCTCAGCCACAGGAAGGAGCCATAAGACTCCAGTGTAAAATGGGGATAATACAGCCTATAACGTTGACTAAAAAGCTAAGCACTGTGCCTGGCATGTGGTAGTGACATTGTCTCCCTTATTATCATCTGGTTCTACTCTGTTGAAACAATGGGGAAAGAGAGGGGGCTTCTCAGGCAGCTGCGCATAGTCCCAAGCATTTTTGCACTCACAAACTGCTTCCAGTCTTTTGTCTATTTTTAGAAATGTTTGGAAACCTATTTGGATAAAAATTAAGTTTTGTTTTAAATAAAAGTAGCCCCGGCATGCGTGGCTCGGTGAATTGAGTGCCGGCCTGTGGACCAAATGGTCGCCAGTTCGATTCCCAGTCAGGGTATATGCCTGGGTTGCAGGCCAGGTCCCCAACTGGGGGCATGTGAGAGCCAACCACACAGCGATGTTTCTCTCCCCCCTTTCTCCCTCCCTTCCCCTCTCTCTAAAGAGGAATAAATAAAATCTTAAAAAATAAAATAAAAATAAAGGTATATAGTGGCTTCCCCATAGTTGAAAAGGAAATAGGCAGAAAGCAAATGTTAGTGCATGGTAGGGTTTCAACAGCATTGATTTAAAAGGTGAACAAACCCTGGAGAGAAGACATAAGTGAAAGTGAATGGCCTTGAAACAGAAAAGGGAGAGAGTCAAATACAGGACAAAATAATAGCATTTAATTATCGAATACTTAGAAGTTTTGTATATGTCACTGCATTTGACACTAGAAAAGCCAAACCATGGAATGAGCTGTGCAGGCATATAAGGCTGCCCCATAAAGAATGGAAAAGTAATTTTTCTGCCAACTTTCCTATGACACGGATGTAGTGTTTACTTGTCATTAACAACCTGATATTCTGCAGAAAAAAACCAAACCAAATTCCAAACCAGAAAGGTCACGGTGAAGACCTTTAAAAAGCCAAAACAAAGAACAATAGTCACAGGGCAAAGAGCATAAACCAGGAACAACAGACGCAGTTAATTCCATTTTAAAAATGCACAACATTCTTGAAATTTCCCCAGGAAGGTTTATGTCTGTTTCCTAGCATCTCCCAGTCAGTGCTCTGTGCAAATATGTGGATTCAAATTCCACTCTGTGAGTTTTATAAATTCACAGCAAATAAACCACCTGGCAAAAAATCGCTAAAGTAGTCAGAGAAACAGATGAATAAATGGAAGTATTACTACTAAACTCGTCAGGCAAAAACCTCTTAAGCACTGTGGCACTTTCCTTCACCTTGCTGGCTTCTAAGGCTGTAGGAATCATCTGAAAACTTTTGTTACGAGCCTAGAGATACAAGAATCAGAAGGAGCCATGGAAACCTTTATCTGAAAAGGGCGACAACAACAAAACAATCAGTAAATTTTGTATTTACACCAGTTTTCGCTGCTTAAATAGTTATGGCTTTTCCCACATTCTCCGACTTCAAAATATAATCATTTCCCAAGAGAAGAACAGTGTCTCCTAAGTGAATATTCTTTTACCAAACACAGACTTAGAAGAATCATCATGAACTTTGGGCATGCTAAATAAGTTATGGACCCCCAGACACAGAAACAAGTAACACACGTCATATATGTATTAAGATGTCTCAGGTAGGGTTACTATAAATAAAACTTTATAAAAATTTCACTAGTAATATACTGGAAAAAGTGAGTTACTTGTATTCTTTATCTCAGATTTTCTAAAGCCCAGTTATTCAATGGAAACAATATTTAGAAAGACTGGGTTTTCAGGAGACCTCAGCTGAAAAACTGAATCCACGGTACAAAGCTATGATCACTAGTTATAAAATGGCAATATCTATTTCACAGGATTACCATTAATGCTATGTCACACAGCATACGCTAAAAAGTAGACCATGGACTTTGGTACCTAGTAGAAACCAAAAAGATCCTCACATGATGAACCCCTCTTTGCCTTAGTTTTTCAGCATCTTTCTCTAAGCCAGTCACCTCCAATTGTTTTTATTATGCAATCCATAAAAGCTTTTTGACTCTGCACCCCAGGATATGAACATTTATAAATTCTATACATATACCACTGTACTAATATATTACAAAATACACAAAATAGAACTTTTAATGAGATGAAAAGTAGTGATCTCAAGGCATAATAAAACTGAAGCCAAAGTTCATTCTTACCGACAGTGGATGTCAATTCAGATTTCAAAGAATCTTCATGATAATTCTGATTTTATGTTTTTTGGTCACCTTCTCATTCTATTGTTACCAAACTCAAGGATTTCCCAGCTTGCAGCGCTCTATTCAAAAATGAGATGTGGTTGTCTCAAGGCAGTTTTATTTACTTGCATCAAGTATTCACAGTCAAAGCTCTGCTTCCCAGAAGGGAGGCTTAGGCATTGCTTATCGAGGCTGTTTGGTCATTGGACCAGAGCTAGAGAATGGGAGCACTAGACACCCTCCGAGATCCCTTTCAGTCCAGGGACTCTGGTTTCCACTGAAATTTGCATTTGATTAGTATACATACTGTTCTCAGCACAAATAACAATGTAATATTTTTTAACAGTACCTAATAGGCTGACCATTTTTAAAATTTTTTAAGTATTTTTCAATTATAGTTTACATTCCATATTATATTAGTTTCAGGTATAGAGCATAGTTATCAGACATTTATATAACTCATGAAGTGATCACCCTGATAAGTCTAGAACCCACCGGGCACCATATACTCATATAGTTATCACAATATAACTGACTATGTTCCCAATGCTGCACTTTATACCCATGACTGTTTTGTAACTGCCTATTTGTACTTCTGAATATCTTCATCTTTTTCACCCATGATCATTTTTAATGAAATAACCTAGCCCACACAATGCATGCACTCACACATAAACACACCAAAAAATACAACTTTTGAGGTCTGGGTCCATTGAGGACAGCCTTGAAGTTCACAGAATGCTGTAAAAATACCTAATTAATTTGTCAAACCAAGCACAGGCTGTCTTTTCTTACAAAAGACCCTAGCAATTAGATATTAGAAATTTCCCTCCACATTCTACAGATGCTGTGGTGTATTCAGGATGGTTTCTTTTGACATGCATTGGATGGCCTAGTTCCAAAATGAAGACAGCTGTAATGACAAGAGAAGTTAATCTAGCTCCTACAATTGCCCATCTTAAAAGGATTGTGACATCTTTAGGCTTTATTATTTTAGGTGTAGCAGTCCTGAATTAAGTTAATGGGCAAAAATGACCCTCAACACACTGGCTAAAATATAAAATGTCTCACATTGATTTTCCTTCATTACTACTAATTGCTAGTTTAAAATAAAAAATGATAAGCAAGATTAAACAAAATACTTTTTAAAATACACTTTTTTTTCTTGGTTGAAACGATGTGTTTGCCAATAAGTAATTTTCTAATGATATAATAAAGAATACATGAAAAGTAGAGAATAGGAGTCCTATTTTGCTTCTTAAAATCTAAAGGCTTCCAAATACTTTAATTATTTCATTAAGTACACACCTGCCCATTATGGAGCTCAGAACTGGTTATACCAGTTCATGTTCTCTCATTTCCATTTTGTCCCAAATATCATCCTGTTGGTTCGAAAACAACAAACATTTAAGCAAACATTTATTTTTAAAAGAAGAAAAAGAAGGAGGAGGGGGGAAAAGAAAAGAAGGGGGAGGAGGAGAAGGAAGAGCAGAGCAGGAGGAGGGCAGGAGGAGGACCCAGCTCATTAGCTGACTGAAGACCTTTGTGTCTCAAAAACAAAAGCGGAGGCAGACGTCTCAGACAACTCATACCAAAAAAATGGCAGATTATTTTTTCACAGGGGTTTCCATTTTAAAGGACTGCATCCCTTTATGCAAAAAGAACTACTGGACTTCTCCAGAATATATGGCAGTGCTAATTTTTCTTAATGTTCATCAGTTCTTTCAGATTAACTTTGGATTACGTACTTCAGTTACATCTCTCTGGATTAAGTACATTCAAGGATAAAAGAGCATGACCTGAACGTGAAGAGGTTTTGGTTGAAACAGGCCCAAAACTAAACTAATGACAATAATAATAATGTCAATCTTATAAATAAGGTTATAAATAAATCCTCCCACCAGTTCCTTTGCCTTTTGAATCAACCTTTGAGTTTTGAACCGAATAAGTTCTCCTAAAAGTAATAAATTCCGGAAGAGTCAAGGGGCATTGTTCTTTACTATAATACTCTCTTCAAGTTGCTAAATAGCAATTATTCAGGTGCCAGGAGAACAGGAAGAAAAACAGGCTACAGGAGGACTGCTCGCCCACTGCTCCCTTAAAACGCATTCACAATCCCTATTTTCCTGAAGCCAGCAATAGTCACGGCATGAGTACATTTTGATCACACCCAAAAGTATCCAATTACAGTGAAAAACTGGCATAATGTATTCCCTGAATTTCAACTAATTTTAGATAGTTTTTAATAATAGCTATAGGAGAGCTATAACATTGCTAATGATTTTATTCAAATTATATTTAAACAAACTTAACATAGTATTTTAGCAAAACAACAGCTAGAAATAAGAGACTCAAACTCACTGTTCAGGACAGTAATGCTCATAGAGCATTTGCACAAAAGAACTGTGGTCAACAAATGGACAAGTACCCATCCATTTAAATGATTAATTCCTTTTACTTTCTCAATCATTAGACTACTGCTATGGCAATCACAATAATTATTCCTTTTAAATACAAAGGAAATAACACAATCACCAAATCTTATTCTGTAGAATTCTGTGACTCTCAGCTGTTGTTTTATTCATTCCCCGTGTAACATTGTGATTCAGAGGACAAATATTTTCATGCAGGCCAAGTCTGTAAAATGAGAAGGGACTAAGCTTCCTTATTCAGAATCCAGAAATTTGAACTAGATTATGCTGCCTCCTAGAGGCCAAAGGCACATTAATACACTTCTATATTCATCACAATGTCTACTTTTAATGAATATTACATATCCTCAGATTCATCTTGATAATGACCAAATAAAACATGCCCTGCTTATTTTCTTCTCTTAAGTGATTCTTTTTCTAATTTATAGGTAGATATCTACTTGCATTAAAAAGCTAAAATGGTTAGGGAAAAAGTCCTCTGCAAAGGGTCCAACCATGAAACGATAGAGCACGTGACATAGATATTCTGCTGTCAATCACAAAAACAGACTATTAATAAATGTGAACATTTAAAATTGTATACTGTTAAGTTTAAATACAATTACCCTGATAGTTTAGAGCCATGTGCCTAAAAAAAGCTCTAAGTAACAAAGTAAAATTTTATCTGTAAGTATAATGTCCTATTAAACAAAATGGATGAAGGTGTGTTTCTCAACCCAGCAGACACTGAGAATAAACATACATGGCAAACAACTGTTGCTGGGAAATCCTTGTTCACAATATTATTGTTAAAGAATCTGTAGAAAACACTGCGGATGAATAAAATTTAATTCAAGGAAGTCAAGTACAATGTAACCTTCCTCACTTCTTTTTTTGGCTGCATGCTGCTTCATTGTGTTGGTGTAATGAAAGATCTGACAAGTGGGAAGTTTCAATGCATTCACAGGGGGCAATTCTGTAGCAGTTACCCTGGGGATTCCAGCACAAAGAATCATTCTAAGTAGGTCAAAGCTCTCCAAACAGTATTTAGATCACCAAAACCTTCATAAAAGACATTAATGCTCTGTCACTTTACCCAGAAAGGAAGAAAACTGCAAAGAATCACAAGATACATTGTTTGAAACAAGGACATCAAGTACTTGAAAAAGGCACCTATTAAAAGAATTTTCTGAGATTCTTAATTGGAGTCTAGTTAATTTATTTACTGGCAAAGCACTTAATCAAAAGCATACTTACAATCCTGTTGAATTAAAAGAAAGTAAAATAAAACTACTAGATTAGAGAGATAGGCAAATGGAAATCAAAACCTGTTTAAAACAGTCATTTGGTTTGGACTCAGAAGCTGGAATCTATCACATTGACTCTGTTTTTAAAACACTAGTGATTAAAAAAAAGATTTTAAAAATACTTATAAAAGACTAGCGATTGATGAAAAGACAAAATTAATATTCTACCTAATAAAAAAAATTTTTTTTGAGATGTTTTCAATTAAATTACAGTGGGCTGGAAAGTGGAAAAAAAGAGACAGGACAGTTGGCATGTTAGTAGCTAGGGGCCAGCCATCAAGGCTAGTCACATTCTGGAGCATATGTTGGAACTTGGAATTAACTTTCAGGTGGCTATCTCTGCTGTTTTCTAAAAGAAAAGACAGCCAGGCACCACCCTACCCCAGGAGCCTCTGCTGCTTGTTTACGCACGAACTTTCCAAACTGCCCACAACCAATCCGAAGGAGCAAACACTTCTCTCCCTTGCGGTCTCTGCCGAGCCTATCCCAGAACTAGCCCCACTTCATCTTCTTCCACCCCCTTCAACTATAGCCAAAGTACATCTTTTCAAAACAACTGACATCTTTCTCCCCTGTACTTTGTATGTAAAGATGGTCACCAAGGCCTGACCGTGGAGATTTTGCTGATGGTGGTTTAGACTTCATGCACCAGGACCTAGTCTTCTTTTTCTTGCCAGGAATGGCCCAATAAACCTTTCTTTTAAAAGACTTTCAACTGTGAAAACTAATAACAGTGTCTAACATATCTACTAACAACCAGAACATATGAATATCATGTGGAGAATGCTTGAAAATCAAATACACGTATGTAAAACCCTAATTTTTCCTGGACTCCAACTCCAACCATTGAGAGGTACCATTTTCCTCATTTCCTCAACGATTTCTGGATGCCTGGGCACATTACATGGTGAGAAAGGGCACTAACTTTAAAAGTTATAGTGTATTCCCTCCATGACTCAACAGAAATCCAAGGCCTTCATGTTCACCAAGGGAATATGATGGGCCTACAAATGCCAAATCTTCATGATTGACTGCTATTACTTCTGTTCTTATGCTTACATGTAACCTCAGCATTATTATTTACACTAAAATAAACAAGGATTAACATTTGGAACCGATTTTTTTTTTTTTAGTGGCAAGTATCCAAATACATGTAGGGTTAGTTTAAAAAGAGGTAAGTTTGTGCTAAAGACAGAACGGTATCTCACAGAATCCAAAAGCAGGACTACAACCCTCAGTCTCAGGAAATGGGAAGACCACCAGTCTCAGTCTCAGTCTCAGGATTTGGAAGACCACCAGAAATCAAGGGAGTGTCTGCTTCTGGCCTCTGTGTCTCATTTCTTGGACTCTTCATTCTCTTGCAATCTACTCTGTTATTCCGTCCCCCTGCCTACCACACTGTTGGGAAAATTTCCCAGCTGAGGAACCAGAGGAAGAGGCTGACAACTCTAACACATTTAAGAGTATATTAAGGAAACTTAGACTTACATACGAGGCGCCCGTCCTGGATGGAGGTGAGGTGCCATGGATATCCTCCCCACTGTGCAGCAGGTGCTAAGGCATTATACAGGATGAGAGAAGTTGGACAGGGGGATTGGGACATGACCCACTCCAGGTAAGGTAAAAACGTTTCTCATGCTTGCCTAGGGCAGAACTGCAGTCTGTTCCGGGAACCAACACAAACCAGCAAGCTGGAGGACATAGGGCAGGAGTCGATCAGCCCATCTCTGAGGGAATTTAGGGGAAGCAATCTCTGTTCTACCCTGGGTCTAACTGGCAGGTCCAGCAATGGAATAGGCAGTCTTTCCTTTACATACACAGGCCCCAATTTCACATATTAATATGATTTTCACAGTCTAATATTCTGATTGGCCCAGCTAAGGTCTGCCTATGGAATCATCTGTGCCCAATCAAACGGTACCTGAAAGCCTGTTTTGTGATGAATTCTGTTGGCTTGTGTATGCCTGACAATGTCTCAAATGTCTTTATTAATTACAGTTGACATACAATATTATATTGGTTTCAGATATACAACATAGTGATTCGACACTTATATACCTTATAAAGTGATCATCTTATTTAGTAACCATTTGTCATCATACATAGTTATTATAATATTATTGACTCTATTCCGTATGCTATACATTACTTTTCTGTGACTTATAACTGAAAGTCTGTGTCTCTTATTCCTGTCTCCCAACACCCTCCCCATTTTACTTTTATTTTTGAAAGATATTTTCAGTGAGTACAAAATTCTAGGTTTGTAGTTTGTTTCATTGCATACTATAAAGATATTCCTCCTTTGTTTTCTCATTCGCATTGTTTCAGAGAAGAAGCTGGTTGTTAACCATCCTTATTTTTATTCCCCTATATGTAATGAACCTTGTTTTCACTGGCTATTTTTAAGATTTTTCTCTTTATCACTGGATTTGATGTGCTTCTGTGTAACTTTCTTAGTGTTTCTTGTGCTAGGGGTTTACTGAGCTCCTTGGGGTATTGGATTTATTGTTTTCATCAATTTGGAAACAATTTGGCTATTTCTTCAGTTTCTTTCCTAACCACCATCCCTTTCTTCTATCCTTCAGGGATTACAAGTATACTATATCAGGCTGCTTAATGTTGTCCACAGCTCACTTATCCTCCCTCCCCAGGGATTTGTTTTAGATCATTTCTATTATGCCTGAAAGTTCAATATCCTTTTCTTCCACAATGTGCAATGTGCCATTAATCCCACCTGGTGCATTTTTTTAATCTCCAACATTGTAGTTTCCATCTTTAGTTCTATTTGGGTCTTTTTCTTTTTCTTTTTTAATGTATCTCCCAAATCCACACTTAACACTTTTTAAACATGTAATAAAGTTATAACCTGTTTAATGAACTTCTCTGATAATTCTAACATCTGTATTAGTTCTGGGTTGGTTTCAAGTGATAATTCTTCTCATTAAGTGTTGTGTTTTCCTGTTTCCTTGCATGCCTAGTAATCCTTGACTGGATGCCAAACATTTTCAATTTCACTTAGCTAGATGTTGGATATTTTTGTATTCCTATAAATATTCTTGAGTTTTGTTCCAAGATGCAATTAGAAATTACTTGGAACAGTTTGTGCCTTTCAGGTCTTGCTTTTATAATTTTTTAAACAAGTCCAAGGCATTTCTCAGTCTAGGGCTAATTACTATTCACTATTACTGTAAAACTACCCCTAGTATTCCACCTAAGACAGTTTTTAAAAAATATTATTTGTTATAATTAGAAATATAAGAGCTCAAATCAGTCTCTTCCAAGCAAGTTGGACAAGGTTATTAGTAAGTTTCAACACCATTTTGGTTCTCTGTAGGATGAGCATATAATTTATTAACCAAACTAAGACACTTATCCAGGACCAATGCCAAACAAGATGAGATGCCAGTATAAAAACCAGGGATGCCCCGGGGAAATTAGTATTATACAGAACACTGGAGATTACAATATCTAACTCTCATAGATATTGCTGAATTATAAACAAACAGGGTCTTCAACCCACGGACCACATGTTGTCCAGGATGGCTGTGAATGCAGCCCAACATAAAATTGTAAATTTACTTAAAACCTTTTTTTTTGCTCATCAGTTTTTATTAGTGTTTGTATAGCTAATGTGTGGCCCAAGACAGCTCTTCTTCTTCCAGTGTGGCCCAGAGACACCAAAAGTTTGGACACCCATTTAAACTAACTAACAAAGGGTTTGTCATATAAGAAGACTTCTGTTTTATTATAATTAGATATAATCTATAGGTTCCAGAGATCTGAAATATATCCTTCACAACTGCCATCCCACCCATTCTAAATTTTACCAATCCTTCAAAATTAAGCTCAAATACCATTTAGGGATATTCATTTCATGAAGTCATCTGTGATCATGCAAATCTAACAGCCAATTGGCAAAAAAAGCAATATGATCTAAAAAAACCAGATTCTGGAATGATCTGATTGGAGAGGGGAAAAAGAAAAACAAATTTTAAATCAAGACAAATAGAATTGAGTACTTGTACCACAGTACCCAATCTGTACTATAATGGGAGGATGTTGTGTGCTCTTCAAAAGGTTGTTTATGGAGATTCTGGAAAAATGGCAGAGCAGGAAGCACCAGGTGTCTGTCTCCCCACTTAGACAATGGCTGCACTGGCAGAATCTGTCTGATAGAACTATTTTGAAACTCTAGAATCTTGTTAACACAGGCCAGTTTCAGCTCTTAACAGTAGCAATAACCCAGTCCCTGCCCCAGACACTTGGCAGGCAGCTGTGCATATGTTCCTGGGGCAGCTGCACACAGCTCACACGAACTAGGGCAGGCAAGAAAGGACCCTATCCTCCGAATAATGAGGGTCTATGCTTTCATTGCTGCTATTGATCACAGAGGGGTGGACGAAAGGTGGGCAGCCATTGTTATACCTTTCTGTATTATCCGCCCCCACCAGTTGACGTGATTTACAGGGGATTTAAAGAGTAAGAGCCCTCTTTTCCCACTTTATTTTTCACGTTTTCCCCTTTCAGGAGGCAGACATTAAAGACTAGGATATTCAGTAACTTCTGAACATACAGGATAATTAGAAACTGACCCTTCACATGCTCACAGAAAGGCTCAGAAAAGACCTGAGAAGACCATAAGTTTATACCTCAGCCTGATCCTCAGCATGGAGACAGCCTACAACAATAAGAAAAACTCAAAAAAATAAATAAATAAACAAAAACAATAACAAAACACCAGAAATTCTTGGAAAGTGGAAAATCTGATTTTCTGTGTTAATATATTATTACCTTCAAATGTCCAATGTTCAACAACAGCAAAATCACAGGTATACAAGTAAACAGGAAAGAATAACCCATTCAAACAAACAAGAATAAAGAGAAATTATCCTTGAAAAAGGCCTAATGGCAGATATATGCTAGACAAAGACTTTAAAACAAATTTCATAAAGATGTTAAAAAACTAAAGGAATATATGGAGATAGTCAATAAAATGTGTGACAAAATGGAAATATCAATAAAGAGATTTTTAAAAAACCTAAAAAGATACCAAAATGAAATTCTGAAGATGAAGAGTACAATAACAAAAATGAAAATTTCACTAGAGGAATTCAAAGGCAGATTTGAGCAGGCAGAAGAAATAATCACCAAAGTTGAAGACAGAACAATGGAAATTATCAAGTCTGAGGAACAGAAAGGAAAAAACTGAAGAAAAGCAAATAGAGTCTAAGGACCTATGGGGTACATCATCAAGTAGACCAAAATACACATTAGGGGGGTCTGGAAGAGTAAGTTGACCAGTTTTGTCCTTTTTCAAGATTGTTTTGGCTATTTGAGATTCCTTGAGATTTCGATGATTTTTAGAATGGGTTTTCCTATTTGTAAAAAAAAAAGTCTTTGGACTTTTGATAGGGATTACATTGAATCTGTAGATTGCTTTGGGAAGTATTGACATTTTAACATTTTGATTCTTCCAATCCAAGAATATGGGATGTGTTTCCATTTATGTCTTTTTAAATGTCTTTCAGCAATGCTTTGTAGCTTTCAGTGTGCAAGTCTTACCTCTTCTTGGTTTAGCTAATTCCTAAATATTTTATTCTTTTTGACATTATTGTAAATGGAATTGTCTTCATAATTTCCTTTTCAGTTTATTCACTGTTTGTGTATAGAAACGTAACTGAGTTTTGTGTGTGGACTTTGTATCCTACCATGCTGAATTCATTCTAACAGCTTTGTGTGTGTGTATAAGTGTGTCTAATCTTTGGGATTTTCTACAGAGAAATTCATATCATCAGCAAACAGAGATAATTTTATGTTTTCCTTTCCAATTTGGGTATCTTTTCTTTAAAAAAAGAATAAAACTGGCCAATTCACATTTACTAATTTCAAAACTTACTACAAGCTACAGTGACCATAACAATGTGGTATTGGCATAAAGACAGCCATAGAGACCAATGGAACATAACAGAGAGCTCAGAAATCAACCGCCAGGTGTATGTTTGACAGGGTGCCAAGAGGGTTCAGTGGGAAAAGGACAGTCTTTTCAACTAATGGTGCTAGGAAAACTGGATACTCAGGTGCAAAAGAATAAAGTTGGACCTTTACCTAATATCATATGTGGAAATTAATTCAAAATTGCCCTGGCTGGTGCGGCTCAGTAGACTGCGTGCCGGCCTGCAAACCAAAAGGTCATCAGTGTGATTCCCAGTCAGGGCACATGTCTGGGTTGTGGGCCAGGTCCCCAGCTGGGGGCGTGTGACAGGCAACTGATTGATGTGTCTCTCACACATTGATGTTTCTCTCCTTTTCTTTCTCCCTCCCTTCCCTTCTCTCTAAAAATAAATAAATAAAACCTTTAGAAAAAGAAATTAATTCAAAATAGATCAAGAACCTAAATGAAAGGCCTGAAACAATAAAACTCTTAGAAGAAAACATAGGACAAAAGATTCATGACACTGGATTTGGTAATGATTTCTTGGATAAGACACAAAAGGCACAGGTAATAAAAGAAGAATGGACAAATTGAATTTTGTGAAAATTTTAAAATTTTGTGTATCAAAAGAATAAAAAGGCAGCCCACATAATGGGAGAAAATTTTTACAAATCTGATAAGGCATTAATATCTAGAATATATAGAGAACTCCTAAGATGACAACAACAACACCAACAACAAAACAAATAATGTAATTCAAAAACAGGCAAAGGACTTGAATAGAGATTCCTCTGAGGAAAATAGTAAGAATGGTGAATGAGCACACAAAAAGGTGCTAAATATCACTAGTGATCAAGACAATGTAAACAAAGCCTTCAATGAGATTCTATCTCACAACCATTAAAATGGTTACTATCGAAGACAGAAAACAAGTGCTAGTGAGGATCTGGAGAAAATGAAATCCCTGCGTACTTTTAGTGGGAATGTGAGATGGTATAGTCACTGCAGAAAACAGTGCGGTGGTTTCTCATCAAAACAAAAACAGAACTATCGGCCTTTCCTATGGTGGACACTGGGCTGAGAGGAACTTGGCCTTCTCCTCTTCCCACCATGGCATGCTGTCATTTACTGATATCGGTGTACTCTGAAAAGGGGGATTCATCTGGTCAAAATATCACTTTGTTGGCTGTGTTCAAGGCTCCCATTCAATCAGATAGTGTGAACTTTGTTAACCACAAGGTTGTGTGAAAACAGACAGCCCTATGCTGTTAGTGAATTAGCAGTATCAAACCAGTGCTGAGTCATGGGGTGCTGCAGAGCTGTGGCTTGAATTCCCAGAGTTCAAGGTGGTGGGACTCATTGTTCTAACCAGGGTGCTTCTGGCAATGTGTGTTGTGGCTGCCGCATGTCTGCACCGACCAAAACCTAGTGTCTTTGGTACCGCAGACTGAACACAACCCAGAAGCAATATGCCATCTACTCTATTCTGGCTTCCTCAGACTTATCATCCCTGTTCATGTCCAAAGGTCACTGTACTGAAAATGTTCCTAAAGACACTTTGGTGGCTGAAGATAGAGTTGAAGGCTACAAGGAGACCCAGGAGGCCGTATTGCTTCTTAAGAAACTTAAGGTCTAGAATGATATCAAAAAGATCTATGCCTCTCAGTGAATGAGAGCTGGCAAGGGTAAAATGAAAAACCATCATCTATCCAACACAGGAGACCTTGCATCATCTATAATGAGGACAACGGTATCATCAAAGCCTTCAGAGACATCCCTGGAATTACTCTGCTTATGTAAACAAATTGAACATTTTAAACTTCTCCTGGTAGGCACTTGTTTTTGCATTTGGAATGAAAGTGCTTTCCTCAAGTATTGCGTTAGCCAAAAAGTCCATAGGGTTTTTTCCATAAAATAAAAAATACATTTTTCATTTTCATCAATAACTTTATTGATTTGGATATTTTGAGTATGTCGGTTGTCTCCCACTATTGGTTTCTAGTGGGCAGAGGCCAGCAGTGCTGCTAAACAGCTTCCAATGTGTAAGACAGCCCCACAGAATTATTTGGTCAAAATGTCAATAGTACCAAGAAACTTCACAAACCACTTTTGATATGTTTGATCAGTTATAACACAAATCTTTTTTTTTTTTTTGCATTTCAGTTGCATTTTTACCTTTCTTGAAATAAAGCATAATACACCAAAAATGTTACATATCTTCTTCCATCTTCAGTACTAAAATGGCTGCAAAAAATTCACCAATTTTGATTTTTTTAAATACATACTGATATGACAGCCGTCACAATACAATCTAACAAAATTGTTTTGAATGAAGTTAAAGACAACTAAGCACTACTAAAGCCATCAGGTGGAATAATGTAAAAAACTTTTGACCAACCCAATAGATGTTCTATATGGCACTTGGTGTAAGGCTGCCTCCCTGAAGAATAACTATTGCACAACCCCTCCATGCACAAGATGCTCAATACAGACCTTAGTAGACTCTCGAAAAGCCCAGAGATCCAAAGAGCCCTTGAGCACAACACAAGAAGATTCACTGAAGAGTCCTTTAAAGAAGAATCCACTGAAAAACCTGAGAATCACTTTGAAGCTAAACCTGTATGCAAGGACCACGCCCCGGAATGCTGTTTTTCACCGGGCTGAGAACAAGCTCCAGGTGGGTAAAGCAGCAGCCACTCTAGACGCCAAATCAGATGAGAAGGGGTTCCAGTCAAGAAGTCTGTGGTAGGGAAGGAAGGACAGAAGGCTCTTGGTTTTACAAAGCAGAGGAAGCCTTTGGCGGGGGAAAAAGGCTGCAGCTTCCAAGAACCCAGCAGCTGAGGCTAATCTTGCAGAATAGAAACCCACCACAGAAGAAAAGAAGCCTGAAGCATACTCTTAAATTTATTTATTCCATAAATGTCACTTTAGATAGCTAATTTTGTCTTGCTTATATTTATTATTAGAGAGATGGGAAGGGAGAGAGAAAGAAAAGGAGAGAATGTTGATGTGCGAGAAAGAAACATCTATCGGTTGCCTCCTGCACACCCCGGACTGCGGATCAGGACCGCACCCCAGGCATGTGCCCTGATTGGGAATTGAACTGGCAACCTTTTGGTTTGCAGGACAATGCCAAGCCCACTGAACCACACCACTCAGGGAAAGACAGCTAATTTTGAATACAAACCTGATCAAAGTCAGTAAGAAACATCAAAAAAAAATTTAAAATGAAAGAAAGAAAAGAAACCAACTATCATATGATCCAGGGATTCCATTTCTGGGTATATACCCAAAAGAACAGAAGGTGGGGTCTCAAAGAGATATTTGTACTCACCTGTTCAGAGCAGCATTATGCACAATACCTAAAACATGGAAGCAACTCAAGTGTCCATTGATGAATGAATAAGCATCATGTGATATACACCTAGATACAGTGGAATATTATTCAGCCCTAAAAAGGGAGGAAATTCTCCAATATGCCGCAACACGGATGAAACCTAAGGACATTATGTTAAGTGAAATGAGGCAGTCACAAAAAGACAATGCTGTATGATTCCACTTACACGAGATACTTAAGGGTAGTCAAAAACATAAGGACAGAAAGTATACTTGGTGGTTCAAGGGGTTGAGTGGAAGAGAGAATAGGGAGTTAGTCTTTACTAGGTATAGAGTTTCTGTTTTGCAAGATGAAAAGTTATGGGGATGATGGTTCTGATGCTTGCACAACAATGTGATTGTATTTAATACCATTGAGCTGTACACATAAAAGCAGCTAAGATGATTAAATTTATGTTATGTATATTTTACCACAATAAAAAATGGTGGTGGTGCAGTGGGGCAGGGGACTCTCCATGGATGCACTGAACTGACAGGGGAGTAATGGGAAAGAATATCACAAAATCAAGATGGTGAGAAGTCTTGCTACATATATCTCCTTGAACTCTTAATTCATTCAGGTGACTAACAATCATCAGTGCTATAAGGATTTTGTTTTACTTACTATTGGTTAAGCCTATGGGAAAGTTTTCTCCAGAAAGAAATCCTAGTGATTTCACAAAACAAAGGGGGGAAATGTAATAAAGAATCCCAAAGGCAAAGGTGAACTGGGATCCAAGGGAAATTTCTCATTTGCAATATTATAGATAGACAAGGAATACACAAGAATAATTGTTTTAAATATAAATTACTTTAGTTCTGAGACTATAACAGGCTAAAAGTTATAAATTAGTCCCATTTCATTAAAAGTATGCAAAGGGTTTTTAAAAACACTTTATAACTTAAAATTATTTGGCCATATGTTGATAATTGTCAAAGTTGAGTAATGGAGTTAGACGTCATATTCTTCACTGCTTTGCATTAAGTTTGAAATTTTCCATAATAAGAAGTTAAATAAAATTCTTTATTTAGTGCATTCTTTACCATCAAGTGTTAAAGCACTTTTGGCTATTAAGAGTCATGTGGTTCCACAAGACAACAATGGACTAGAATGCAAAAGCAAGGAGAACGCTCTCAAATAAAATTATTCGCCCACCACGTGGTCACTGAAGTGCTCTACTTTTCGCTTCAGGATCCCAACCACTGAAGAATAGTAAATCTACCCAATCCAGCCAGTTGTATTGTTTTGCAGTGTGGTTGTACCTCACAAACTGGTGTACCTACTCTTACATTGATAACTTCTTCAGCAGCTTCCCACTTTTGATTCACCAAATTCCATTCTCAGACAACTAAATGTGTTTACTTGCTTTTGGATAAAATGTCATCAGCCCACCCAACTCACGCAACAGTAATCTCTAGATTCATAACAAAAAGATGTGAATGGTGTCTGGCATGTATTAAGACTCAGAATTCCATAAGAAGTCCCATGTGTCACAGGCACAGATATAAATAAACCCTTTTCCTATGAAACTGCTCACCAAATCACCAAAAAAAAAAAAAAAAAAAAAATAGTGAATACATCGAGTTCCCAGAAGTGTTATGTCAGGACAGACTTAAGAAAAGAAAATATGAAGAAGAAAAAATTTACAAGAACTTTAAAGTCAGCATGATTTTTAATGAATTAGAACTTTGGGGATCATTCAACAGCTGTTCAGAGTGTCCACATTTACACAGCTTCCTCCAAAATACATTAAGTGCACAAAAGAAAGAATGTTCAGGCAACTTGATTTTGCAACAAACTGGCTTGCTTGCAAAGAAGCATCTCCAAAGAATGCAGTTCAGAAAAAGTAAGAAACCCTGTTACTGTTATCTCTACATCAGCATGGCCTTAAACAGTAACTTCCTTCCCACGCATATGTGAAAGAAGAAAAAAAACCAGACATCTTTCTAAGGAATAACACAAATAGCAAAAAGAAACTGAAGCACCAATGGTAACGTCTTTATATAATTTTAAAATCAGAGAATCACAAATTTGTGCGATACTCTAATTTACATTGCAATCCATGGTAATAAGGATTATGGGTAGATATGTGGAACTTTTAAGCCAATTCTAACATCTTTATATTTTATGCTGCTGTACAAACATACGGCTTTACCACTTATGCCTAAAATATATCATATATAACATTTATGTAACACATCACAAGCTGTCCAATAATAAGGAATATAAGTATTGATACAAGATTCAAAACATCCACACATAAACATATTCTTTACTATTGTAGATGAGGACAAAACAGACAAAAAGATACCTAATTAGGTGGGGGGAAAAAAGTCTAACAAAATTAAGTAATTTAAGATTAAGGGAGTACAGGAAAGATATCAGTTATCCCTTCACAAAACTCTACCCAAAGTACAAGAGAATTAAACTAGACCTCTCATACCTGCCACACTTAAAACCTGAACCAAGCTCAACCTGAGTCAGGGGAGTGTCCACATGTGGGGTCAACCTGGCACAGTAGGTATCAGAGCCCAAGCGGTGTGAGGACATCTGCACCAATGGTGGGCAGCAGCAATGGGAGACTGGTTATGCACAGCAGGATTGACCAAATAATAAATATATGAAGGGTAACAGGAGCCAGGTTTCTTGCTCTCAGGAAAGGAAGTTGCAAATATGGTAAGGGCAAAAACTGCAATGAATGCTGTGGTGTCACATTAGGACAGGATAGATCTGTATGAATGACACACGGTTTTTAGATAGATAGATAAGTCTAAATGTGTATATGTACCTATGTACATATATAAGTGCATATGTTCCCTAGCTGAGAAGACGTAGGAACAGTAACACCCCAATAGCCATGATAACATCTAGCATCTAGGTCTTAGTTTCTAAATACCATTCTCCTTGGAGAAATGGCGAATTCCAGGACTGGGGCAGGAAAGAACAAGGTGACCCTAGAACATGTTGTGTCAGTCAGAAGTGCTCAAAGAATTATGGGGGGAAATGAAGTTAGAGGTGACGCTGGCTGATGGTAATGGGCCAATAGTCGATTTGCAAGAGGGAGCTGAAGATGAATACCAGAGGACTTGGGTCTCAGCTGAAGAACAGTATTCCAGCTACTGAACTTCTAGGAAGTGGACCCTTTGAAAGTCATGATCTTCCTCAAAAAGTTTTTTCTTGTGTACAAAATAAACTTTTGCTCAGTCATTCTCTTGAATTATCAGAAAAAAAAATTTCCAGCTCGCCTTGGCCAGAGTGGCTCAATTGGTTGGAGTATCATCCTGTAAACCACAGTTTCTATCCCCAGTCAGGGCACATGCCTAGGTTGTGGCTTTGGTCCCTGTTCCAGGGAGCGTGTGAGAGGCAACCAATTGATGTTTCTTTCTCACAGCAATGTTTCTGTCCCTCTATTTCTCCTTCCTTTCCCCTCTCTCTAAAATCAATAAGCATGTCATCAGGAGAGGTTAAAAAAGACATCCACCTCAATCAAGAGAAAATGAATTTTTCCATGTTGAGAAACATCCAGGATCTGTTTGATCCACTAATTGCAAATGGAATTCAAGGTAGTGCAACAGGTTCAGTGTCTTCCATTTCTTCAAAACTCAAACCTTTCTTTCACTGGATATTTGAGGGGTAATGATGGGACTACTGGATTTGGAGATATCCTTAATGACCTGTCACAAAGTGAACTAATTGAAAAACCACACATGATGGTGAAATGTAAACTTGGTTTACTGTAATACAGTGTGTTCATGGAAATGAAGGGCTTATATCTTGTTTATAGTCGCCTTTTTACTAAAATTTTATGTACACAACATTAAATGAATTGACATGTGAGAATTGTTGCCTAAAAAGTATCTGATCATTTGACATTATTCAGGTCTTTGGTTTATGACCATGTGACAGTTGAAAGCACTGAAGATTATTTGAAAACTCCTGATTTATATTAAAGCAATCGCCTTCTATGTCTTTAAAAAATGTTGCTAATGAATATTATAAAACTGCGAACAGGTTTTCAATTCAACCTAATTTCTAGGTATCCCATACGTTAAATTTTGAATAACCATTATCAGTATTTGAGTCTGCAGTCTTCATAGTAGTTGCTTTCAGAAAACCATCTATAACTGATTTCAGTGGTAACACTTCAAATTCAGTACAAAATCAGATATTTATATTTCACCTTGTTTCAGTATAGTCCATAGTACTCATAAGAATAATATTCACTTTAATGAAGCTACTCGAAAAGTATAGCTATTCTTAGCTTCTTTCAGGGTGAAGAGTATAAGTTCAGAGTTTTTTATTTTAGTCTTGTCTTTAAAGTGAAAAATTAAATAAAGCAACCAGCAGATGTCAATTAAAACAAGAAAGAATTACGGAAACTTGTCAAAAGGTAACAGAAGCCAACTTGAAAAAAAAGTAACAGATGTATTAGTAAATGTATTAGTAAATGATGAGTATGCACTGCTATAAATGAGTACATTTAAAGTTTAATGAGAAATGAGATTCTAAACTGTCAAAAGTACTTCTTCCTCACAAAATACTTTTTAACCAAAAAGAAAGAAAAATTATGTATTTATTTTTAGAGAGAGGGGAAGGGAATGAGAAAGAGAGGGAGAGAAACAGAGATGTGTGAGAGAAACATTGCATGCACCCCAACAAGGAGGCGCCTCAACCCAGTCGTGTGCCCTGTTCGGAAATTGAACCAGTGACCTTTAGCTTTGCAGGACAATGCCCGCCCAACTGAGCCACACCGGTCAGGGCCAAAGAAAGAAACTTTACAGTAGAACAAGCGTGGTAAAAACTACCTTAGCCAAGTGATTGACGTGAACAGTATCAGTAATAGGACAAAGACAAATCATGAGTCATCTCAGAATTAATAAGATCCAATCAGAAGAATCTAGCATCTGTTTTGTGATATTCCTGCCAAAGATGCCTAACAAATCTAATCATTAAGGAAACATAAGACAAACAAATTGATGGGCTTTCTCCAATAGCTGGCCTTTCATCTTTAGAAGTGTCAAGGTCAGGAATATCAAGGAAAGACTAAGAATCTGTTCCAGGCCATGGGAGACTATGTAAGTAGAAAAACTAAAAGCAATGCTGGGTTTAGATGCTTTGTGTCCCCAGGATTTTGCCATGTGTTAGTCAACAGGTGATTGTCCAGGACTTTTAAGGGGTGGAGTAGAGATCAGATCAGGTATGGGAGGCTCCACTGGGACTGCAGGGCAATTTGAGTTCATGACTGTATCCACCCTGTATGCCCAGGGCAAGGTTCTCTCCTGGGACAACACCACTGTGTTCAACCTCAGCGCTGTCAAATCTTTAGCAATTAAGGAGTTTTCTTTGAAGCCCAAGTATAACTACATTTTGAAACCAGAAGACTGTCTCTCTGAACCATGTACTATACAGAGCTGGACATAAGAGCAGTGCAGATCGCTGATCTGGAGACAATTAGAGGTAAAAAGTGCTTTGATATCTGCATGGATTTACACCTGATTCAGTGTCCACATTCAGAATCTCGAGGAGGATGAGCCAGAGCAGCTGCTAAGCATGGGACCGTTCCACCCCACAACCCACTGGAAGCAGATGCTCTTTATGATGGATGAGTCTGTCCCCGTCCACACAGGGGATGTGGTCTGGGCTCGACTGTACTGCAAAAAAAACCAGTATGGGGGAGGCATGTGTCTGTTGCTCCAAGCTGGTGTGTCACTTCCAGACAAGACCCCACATTGCAGTGTTAGAAAAAAAGTCTTCCTGAAAATGGCAGTTAAAGTTCTTTTTGGGAAGCCGTGTGAACTTATTGGTGGAGAACACAAAGGCGTCAAGGAAGTCACACCTGGATGTGAACATTCATTCTTGTGAAAGTCTGTGAATGCTCACTCTGCTTGGCAGGTGGTAACACCCTTCTCTGTGGGCTTCTGTGGAGAGCAGGACCAATAAAATGGCATTGGTCTGATCAACATAAAGTATATAAAACAGAGTGGACTCACTCATGCCAACCAAAATGGCTGTTAGTCAGCCATGACACTTTGCTTCAAGAGAGAAACGACCTAAGTCAGAGCACACACATCTGTCAAGGAGATATATATGCCCAGATGGTCAAAACAGGCATGTCTGGCAGGGAGACACACTTAAGGTATCTGCACACATGGTTAGAGTAGCCATGTCTGCAGACAGGACCACCCATAGTTAGGCTCCTGGGCAAATTACACACTTGCCAGCTCGGGTGTCAAGCAGAACAGCCACGTCCTGCCCATAGGCTCCTGGGCAAATTCCACAGCTGGCATCAGGGGTGCCAAGACACTTATCAAGAGACCCAGAAGGGTGGAGTGCACCACTTTCAAGATATAACTAAGGCAGACTCCAGACCACTGCTGAGACAGCTGAGCTCCACACATCAGAGCGCTGTTCCAGACCACACTGATCTCCCTTGGCATCAGCCGCCGGAGGCTCTGCCCTGCCAGACTGAGGGCTTCATCGGCCCTGCTGCCCACCTGGCTCCAGAGGTCCTTCCTTGCAAGAGACTGACAACTCTCTTGCCCACCATGCTGTCTCCCGGACCTGGAGACTAAGACTCTGAACTTGGGTTCATTATCCCCCATTGATTGCTGTGTCTGTGTGTGCTATGATTCTCTTAGACTGTCAGAGTGTGAGCACGACATTAATGTATGTTGCTGTCCTCCTTTGAGTGAAGCTGCATTCAACAGAAGCTGAGTGAACAGCATAGTCACCGTGTGTGACTCTCTTCTGTTCCCTGGTGCCGGGCCGCTCAGCAGGCAGCCAGCCGAGCAGTTGCCCGGCTGCCTCATAGGAAAAATTCTATCGTGAACATACACTCAGGACAGCTTCACAGACAAACATGCTTGGGCTGCCTTCACACTGTCACTGCCCTTGTCTGTCCTCCAGACATAGTCTGTGTTTCCAGGTGTCCACCCGTGATGTCCACAGTGCTGACCCATGGGTAGGTTGGGAACACAGTGTTCTACACTCATAGGACACATCTGTCAGTATTGTACTCCTGTGAAAGTGACTGTTCATGCATCGGGTATTAATGGTGTCCTTACTACCCTTGGTTCGTCCACTCGACATGCAGAATGTGGGTTGCACGGAGCCATGCAGGACCTGGAATGGAAATGCATGCGCTGGGGCTCTGCATGAGACAGTCCAGCTGTAGAGATGTCTCCCACAGAAATCAAGTGTTGACACATAATACATCTCAATAAATATATATATATATATATCTTTAAAGCACTAAATATTCAGAAAGATGGTGCATCAGGTAGTCAATTTACTATCAAATAAAGCAGGGGGGGAAAGTTGTATGTACTGTATTTGCAAATTTTTGTACGTTTGATATTTTTTAATTAAAAAGATATAGAACTTATACCCAGTGTAATTACCTGAAGCAATTATCTGACTTTGATTTCTCTACTTCAGTTTCTCAGCCTACCTCCCAAGAGTATTATTATGAAGATTAAATTGCATACAAATATACAATGAGCTATAGAAATGATCCCAGAAAGAATACAAATATGACGTTTACTGTACTTACTGGAAGAAAGTTTTATTTAATACGGAAGATATTAATTTCCAACCCTACTTAGCAGTATTCTGCATTGGGAGATGTCCTATGGCTTTGGGTGTTCCCAGTTTCCTTTTGCATCCCTCCCACACATCTCCTATCATTCAGCCCATAGGAAGTGATCGGGCTGCTCCTATATCCCCAGCCCCCTACCTTTTCCTTCCCTTCCATTCTGTTTCTTCCATTTACTTCCTTTCCCTTCCCTTACTCAATGCACATTCACATTTCAAGCACCCTTTCTTTAAATTTTGAGCCCATATGGCTCTGCTCTGTGCAGAATGATGGGCTCCCGTATTTGTTGTATTCCTTCTATATCTTCTACACACTTTCATCATAATATCTCTAACATCATATAGCAAGTGTGACGGTCTATTGTTCATATCTCTTCTGATGATGACCTCCTTGGTGGCATGAACCTGAACTCAGCTTAGTCACCATCATACTTAAGTCAGAGCTTGACACCAACAGGTGCTCAATAAATGAGTTCTGAATGAATGAATGAATTAACCAAAAAGAATAAGCAACTGAGGGCCTGAAAGGGGCCAAGGCAACCTGAAGATATGGGGACAGATCAGGCAGGCATTCACTTCCAAATTTACTGAACAGTTCATTGTCTTGTAGCTGTGTTCTTTCCCTTTTAAAGAGAGTTCGGTTGTCGGTTGTTTTTTTTTTTAACACACTCGTAAAAACAAATCCTGACAATATGTACCTTCTGCCATTCCTAACACCACAGGAAAAAATAAATATATTTCTCTTTACACTTCTCTATTTAGCAGGTGAAAAACAAAGCACATCACTCAAGGTGAGTGACTTGCCATCTATCCCCAAGCAAGCTGGTGGATGACACGGGACTAAAATGCCAAGCCTTTTAACCACACATTTAATTCTTAGTTATGTCAGATTATCTCTCAAATCTCAAATGGACAATGTCATTAAATATATAACACAACAATATCAATACCATAATGGTGTCACCTTAAATCACAAATCTAATGTTTAAATAAGGGAAGAGCAATGAACTTTAACCCTGGGAAAGTGAAAGAATAACTTTAATCGCCTTTATGTGAATCATTCAACCACACCCAGAAAGTATTCATAGAGAAATATAAAAGGTGATTTTAAAATATGAAAGCCTAGTGAAGAAAAACCAAAATTTAAGAGACCAAGTTCCTCCCATACTGAGCCAATACTTTATTCACTTGAAAGATGTAGGAGGATTTTATTTTCAGCCCAGTGACTGCCCCAGATGAAAAAATGGGTGACTATTTATAGGAAAGTAGCAATTCACTGTACAGAAGAGTCGTTAAGGATCAATAATCTGGTTGGGCAAAGGGACTTATCTTAAAGTTGATTTTTCTTATTTTCAAATTTTCATATTCTCTTTTAACCTATGCTGCACAATTCATGTGGGGAGGTTTGGGGGTAGGCCCCCACAGATTATGGGAAGGCCTTTGCTTTATCCTTTACTTGGAATATCTCCACAGACCAAGCTTGGTAGCACACTGAATTAACTGCTACTCACAATTATCGGCCCGTACTTCTTTCTCTGGGCAGAACAATCAGTCACCACTGACCCACCTCTAAATTTCACCTTCAGGGCCCCAATCAGTGCCTTTTCTTCCTCGGACTCTTCCTCGCTGCTCCCCAAAGGTCTTTGGCACCCTGTGCACTCGGGAATGATCACTTTCCAGCTTGTATTGAGGCAGAATAGTAAGAAGCTAGGAAAATGGCAAGTGGAATGGGGAAACTGGGGCAGAGAGCTGAACAAACTGGCTGAGCGATTTACAACCAGAAGGTCACCTTCCTAGAGATACTATCTAGGCCTCAGCTGTATTTCAGCTCCAGGCCCAGAAAAGCAACAAAACCAGGTGGGCGATACCAGGACCAGCTGCAGTGACTAATGACTCTCTACCCTGGTGCTGACCAATCAGTAGAGACCACGACCCTGAAAGAGCGCACCTGGAAAGTGGATGAATATTCCACTGAAATCCTCCCCTGAGACCTCCCTTAAGCTTTCTGCCTGCAAGAGAGAGATAAAAGCCTCAAGACAAAGGGCCCAATGAGTGTGCCTTCCCTCTGGGGCACATGGCCATGCCTTTCCTTCCCCCCCCCCCCCACCCCACCGCTTCTTCCCCCAAAGGCAGGTATCTCCTAACCTCTAAGGGCGCCTCAAAAGACTTGCAACCAGGGGAGCAATGGGCAGTGGCAGCTCATCCTGGGCTAACCTCTGAACCTATCCCCAAGGCCCCCTTTTCTCTGACTTCCCAGTGACCTGAGGCAGCCCAGCCTGGGCTCTCCTGTTGCTTCTTCTATGCTAAGCCCTTCCTTGTTTCCCTGCCCCCAGCTTTAATAAATATACCCTCATAGTCACCTAGACTCGTGTGGTAAAATCTTTCCTGCAGGAAGTCAAGAACCCATACACTACCAGATGGCCCTAGGCAGACCCACTCCGGGCCAGGTCCTGTGCGGTAACAGTATAACAGATAGCGACGTCTCTCCACTGAGGGTGGACGCATGCCTCACACTGCCTAGGCCAGAGTGCACATGAACAAACCGCCCATAAGCAAGGTTTGTCTGGTCCACAAAACAAGGTAACATTTTTTCACTTGTTGCAACCATTGAGGCATTTTACATTAAATTCCAGTCTTTAGGCTACTCTAGAAAAACTGGAAGTTCCACAGGCAAGAGGCCCCTACCAGAGCTATTTTGAATTTGTGTTTAACCAAGAAATTTTAGACTCTTGGAAATATGCATCTTATTTGCGATTCATAGTACATAGCCTAACTCCCAGTGTCAACTTATAGCTTATTTTCAAAATGACTGCTAACAAGAGATGTGTTAAGTTCAGTCCCACATAACCAATGCATTAAGACCTATTGATGAAATGTAACAAATGTATTTTCTAACTGCCATTTTCAGCACCCACAGCAACAATATATTTTTTTCAACTACAGTTGACATTGAATACTGTATTAGTTTCAGGAGTATAGCATAGTGGTTAGACATTTATATAACTTACAAAGTATTTCCCCCACCTCATAAGTCTGGCACCATACATAGTTATTACATACATACATACATAGTTATTACTGACTTATTCCCTATGCTGTACTGACATCCCTGTGACTATTTTGTAATTGCCAATTTTTACTTCTTAATTCCTTCACCTTTCACCCAGCCCCCCAATGCCCCTCCCCTCTAGCACCCATCAGTTTGTTCTCTGTATCTGTGATTCCAGAAACAGCAGATTTTATTCAATAATCCTATCATGAGTTGTTTCCTTCAGTCCTACCCACATAAAAAGCCATTGTATTCGAGGCAAACTGAATCTGCAACCTAATCATTCCTAAGCAATGGTCAAAGGGTAAGAATTATGAAAGCCAAAGTCAAATTTCCTAAATTCCTATTTTACACCACAGACATGGCAACATAAAATGAAAAAAAAAAAAGATTAGGCTTTTACAAATATTAAGCATATAAAAACTTACTTTTAAAGAGCTGTACTATGAATATTATATATGTTTTTAAAGGTTTTTGTTTTTTCCTTGTAAGGACTAGACAAGCAGATTTCACTAAAGACTTCACAAGACACCAACTTCTTTTCTGTAACAAATCTCAGTATGGCAAGTGTAGCCTTTTCTGTCTTTTGAAGGACCTTTGAACCATTTTCACACTTCATTACTGTCATATTTTCAAGGCCAATTTACAAACACACACAAAAGTCTTCAACTGGTAAATGTTAGATTTGCACAGGAGACTACTCATCCATGACCCTTTCCTTCTATCACAGTATGCTAATAAGCTTTTGTGAAAAATATGCCAGGAAGTCAACCATATCTATTTATATTATCAATCACTATTTCAAATATATGCAATACAATTTGAGAGAAAGTGTTTAAGTGGTTACAAATTTAGGACAGAGTATCTTCTTAAAAGTTGCTAAAAACTTGCTGCTGAACTTGGAAGAAATGCTACCAATTCTCTGTTTGACCCTCACCTCAGGTCTTACCCTGCTAAAATTAAGCACTCCTGATGAGAGAAAATTCTTCTGTCAAAAACCTTTGCCTAAATTGGAGTTCTGTGGAACTATATAGAAACAGTCCAGCCCTGGCTGGGTAGCTCAGCTGGTCACAGCATCATCCCAATACTCCGAGGTTGCAATCCCCTCCCAGGTCGGGACACATACACAGATCGACCAAGGAATGCATAAATAAGTGGAACAACAAATGTCTCTCTGTCTCTCTCCCTCTTTTCCCCCCACCCCCGTCCCTGTCTCTCTCTCTCTGAAGTCAATAAATTAAAAATATTTTTTAAAGAAACAATCCAAAGTTTTTCCATCTCAGGAATCACCCCATCCACTTTAAATGGCTAACATACATGTTATCTGAATGACCATGTATAATGTGCAGTCTTTGCCTAAATTTTTGAGGGAAAAATAAGGATGAGCATTATACATGGGTAGTATTAATTCCATATCTATATAAATGTTTTTAGTTCTTTCATTTATTAAATTAAAAATAAAAGCATTAAAAGTATAACTCTAGAAAGCAATAACGATATCCGTATGCAAAAAAATACTCTGTAATACGATAATCGGTTTTGCTTCTAAATATAAATAAATAAATAATTGAGTTTTAAAAATTAAAAAGAAGTATTTTTTTTCCTGAAAGTTTGGGCCAAAAATGTGGGTGCATATTGTACACAGCAAAACACAGTATATCTCAATGAAGCTGTTTTTTAAGTCAGTTTGTCAATATTTTTTAAATACAATTTATTACTTTAATTTGGCATTAAGCCCTTTCAAATACTGTTTCTTTTTCAAAACTGTTATCACAACCCAATACAAAAAAACTGAATTTGAAAGCTGTATTATTAAATTTCATTCAGCTTTTTGATGATTACCAGTACTCTGTTTTCCTGGAGTATGATTTTCTTGACCTGATAATAATATGTTTTTCACAAACCTTTCTCAGTCACAACAAGCAAACACTTTCAGGAATGTGACAACTTACAAACAAGGATGGAGCTCTGAAGATAAAGCCTTTGCTTGAAGAATAGGTGGGGACAGGAATGAAGTGAGCCACTGTGACCAAACCCCAAAGCTCACTCTTCAATGAACTCTGCTTACTAGGGACGGACAGAGTAACTTATTGATCGCAAAACATGCCATAAAACCAGATGGTTACTAGCCAACTGCTCATAAATCTTGATCACCTAAAGTCATTTTTCTAAGAAAAGAACTCATCCAGAAGTCTTATTTATGCAAATAGCAGTAGGCAGGAACAACATAGTTGAAGATGTGTCTAGGAGATTTATACACTTATCTTGCCAAAAAAGCAACAGTTTCAAGTGCATGTAATCTCTTCTCTATTATTACAAATCTCTACCTAAAAATAAAAAATCTACCTAGACTAACAAGCTACTAACCAAAACCAGGAAGCCCTGTGCACACACCCGAGGAATGACAGAGTGAGAGTGGCATTCCGCTAGAAACATGAGCTCTCGCACGCGTGGAGAGCTTTCTGTTTTGACCCTCAAGGAATATCTGGCAATGTGTGGAGCTACTGTTATCCAGGAAGGAGAGGTTAGGGTGCTGCTAAACATCCTACAGCTAAGAGATACCTCCTTTAATTTTTTCATGACTCCGTCTCTTTTTCTTCTTTTTTTTCCTAAAATAGGATTTCTTTAAATAAATGTCCTTGGTACTTTTGAGAGATGATTCAATTTAAAAGTGCTTTTAACTCTAACTGTTTTTATGAAACAAAGTATTCTTTAATTACAGCTATTGAAGTTATTCACATCATTTTTTTTTTGAGACAAAACTACATCTTTGAAAAATCTGATGGGTGGGGTGCAAGGGAAAAATAAAAACCTTTGGTAAAGCAAAGGGCCCAGCTATCTGGTAATACATTTAACCTGACCCACATAACAAGCTGAGCCTTTTCTCTTGGTTTTCTATGGTTCCTCAGACATTCCACCCCTTTCCAGCTCTTTTCATTAATACTACATTTTAAAACTTTCCGTATACATTTTTAAAATGGAGGAGAACCTTAAAACTTCAGTAATTTGTTCTGACTCTGTAAACTTGCATTAGTTTTTCCCTTAGCCACAGAAAAGTTGTTTATCCTGTAATTTAATTTTGAGGCTCAGGTGCGCAGTTAAGAATTTGAATACAAATAACTCTTTACAGCTGGAATCCTTAAAATAGTTTCCCCCCCCTTCCTGGTATATTTCGTGTACATAAAAATAATTTTAATTCTTAGGCTAAATTCATTTCTTAGCTACTTTCAAGTAGTCTGGCCTTTTCAAAGAAGAAAACTTTAATCACATTGTCTTCTTCAGGAAGGTCATTCCGTATGTAAACTGGTATTTTTGTGCATCTGGGCCCACACTCCAGTTTCTTTATGGGTGTGATTAACCTAGTTGCCTTCTCAGTGTTTTGTGCTAGGAAAATGGGAACTACTTGAAACTTTTGAAGATAACTGACATTTAGAATGTGATTAACTTGTGAACAAGTTTCAGATTTATTCTAAATCAAAAATCCACAAAATGTGATGACGTACCATATGGTGTTTTGACTGAATTTTTTCTGTGTACAGAATATGTCATAGAGTAGTGAATAAGATTTTTAAAAATCAAATATAATGGTGAACGACAGAAAATTGTTGTTCTGTGAGGGGCAGGTTTATTTCTTGAAAGTGTGCTAAAACCAGTTAAGAGACCTGGCTCAGTAATCAGTGTGGCCTGGGTGAAAATCCTGCCTCTATTACTTTACAGCTTTGGGTTGACTTGCATGACCTCCCTAAGGCGGCTTCTTTATAAAATCAGGATAATGAAAGTATTTATATTGTAAGATTGTGCATAATTAAATTAAGTAATGCCTTTAAAGCCTAGTGCATTTACATATTCAGTACTCAGTAATGCTAGCTACAAATTTTATATATAGACATATAGACACAGATATAGATGTAGATATAGATAGTGTTTGTGCATATTTTAATTGGTAATGGGAATTGGCCTGGGATCTTTTGAAGATATCTGATAAAACTAACAGCAAAACTTTCAGATACCTGTGGTATTGATTTGAATAGAACCAGCAGATTTCACACTGTCAGATGTCTGCATTTGCTCCTAAAATCTTGCAAACTGAACCTTTTTTAAAAACCTCAATAGAGGATATGTTTATTGATTTTAGAAACAGAGGAAGGGAGAGGACAGGAAGAGAGAGAGAGAAACATCAGTGTGAGAGAGAAACATCGATTGGTTGCCTCCCTTATGTGTCCTGACCAGGGATTGAACCTGCAACCTTTTGGTGTATGATCAACACTCCAATCAACTGAGCCATCCAGCCAGGGTGCAAAGTGAACTTTAAAAAAAAAAAAGTATTAGTTTTAGGTGTACAACATAGTGGTTGGACAATCATATACTTTACAAAGTGATCCCCCTGATATTTCCAGTACCCGCCTGGCACCATACATAGTTACTACAATATGATGGACTAAATTCCCTATGCTGTACGTTACATCCCCTTAACTATTTTATAACTGCCAATCAGTACTTCTCAATTCCTTCAACTTTTTCACCCAGTTCTCCAACAGCCCCTCTCTCTGGCAAGCATCAGTTCTATTCTCTGTATCTATGAGTCTGTTTCTCTTTTGTTTGTTTGCTTATATTGTTATTTAGATTCCACCTATAAGTGAAGTCATATGGTATTTGTCTTCCTCAGTCTGACTTAGTTCACTTAGCATAATACCCCCTAGGTCCATCCACAGCAAAGTGAGCTTACATTAGTATGTACGAATTTCCTGATAGGCTTTTGGATGTTTTGCATGTGACCAATGTCCTTTCATTTCAGCAGAAGTGAAATATCTTTTCTAGACACACAATCCTACTATTGCACATCATTTCACTGTATCATCCTACATATCACATATATGTTCTTTTCATTGTGGAAATTGTTTTTTTTTTTCAGAATGTTATTGCTCCCCAGTGATGCAGGTAGGAATATGCAGTAATGGTCCTTCAGGCCTTTCTTCTCATCTTGGAAAACATTAAATTCTCATTTGCTTTATAGAAATGGCTTAGGAATATTTAATATCGAATAACACTGCACTTACATGGGTCAGGTTTGCGGTAACAGTAGTAAACATTAGGACATCAACCCAAGTTGAAAAAGAAAAAAGTGTCTGCCCTTAAAATAATGTTGAAAATGGTACTTCACTCATGTTAGCCTTCATTCAATTTCTTTAATCTTGCTTTTAATTTTTCCATTGCTCACAGCAGATAAAAAGCCACCGATTAGGAGAGGAACAACAGTGGTTCTGGAGAGAAGTATCTTTAAGAATGTGTTGCTTTTAGATATTACAGGAATTGTCTAACATTTTGACATGACAAACAGAAAAAAATTACAGTACCACCCATCATTTCAGTAATGAATATTTACAATTTTATCATTGTTAAAAAAAATGTTTAAATGCCCTGGTCAGGGAGCTCAGCTGGTTAGAGCATCACCCCTATACACCAAGGTTGCAGGTTCTATCCCGGGTCAGGGCACATACAAGAATTAACCAATGAGTGCAGAAATAAGTGGAACAACAAATTGATGTTTCTCTCTCTTTCTCCCTTTCTTTCACTCTCTCCCCCTCTCTAAAATCAATGTTTAAAAACTTAAAAAATGTTTAATATTCAGCACTGTAGACAGCAAGATTATGTGTAATTTCCTAGATATTTCAACCTAAATATTTTGCAATTATAATTTCATGGACCGGATGAGGGATATAATGTAACTTAATAGAAATGGCATTCTGGCCATTAAATTACAACCAGGCTTCTTTTTCCTCCTGTGCTTTCGACTGGCCCACCTCTGTCATTGTGAGATCAAAAGAAACAGATAGCCCTGGCTGGTGTGGTTAAGTGGATTAAGCCCCAGCCTGTGAACCAAAAGGTCTCAGGTTCAATTCCCACTAGGGCACGTGCCTGGGTTTTGGGCCAGGTCCTCAGTTAGGAGCATACAAGAGGCAGCCAATTGATCAACTGATGTTTCTCTCTCATATCGATGTTCCCCTCCCTCTCTCTCTCCCTCCTTTCCCCCCTCTCTAAAAAATAAATGATAAAATTTTATAAAGGGTCTTAAAGTTCTCTACAATTGAAAGCAGTTGGTAAACAAAACATTTTCTTTAACGCTAATTATGATGGTTAAGATGACCGTCAACAAAACATTTGGTTAGTGTAGCATTTCTCAGATTGGCACTATTGACATTTTGGGCCAGATAATTTTTTGTTGCAGGGCTGTCCCTTGCATTGCAGGATGGATGCTTAGCAGCAGCCGAACCTCTCCTCCCCAGATAAAAGTAGTTCCCGATAATTGCCAAATATTCCTTGAGAGTCCAAATTGCCCAGGCAAGAACCACTGGTTAAGCTAAATGTATTTAAATTAGGTATTGGACCTTCATGAAATATGCACTTTGAAAATGTAATGGTCAACACAGGATTTCATTCACTCACTCGATCGAAATTTCACAAACACCGAATGTGAGCCAGGGAATCTAGATATTGGAGAAACAGTGGCGAAATAATCCCTTCTCTCCAGATGCTAACATAAAGGTTCATCTTCATGTTGGACATATTAAAGTGACTCAACAAAGTATTACAAGAGGCGATGACAAAAGATTCCCTGTATATACAACTTTCAACTTGGTGAACTGCAGGCCTCATGCCAACTCCTTTCTCTATTCTAAAGTAAGTTTGATCCCACGTTCTGCCTCCACCTGTTCTTATCAAGACAGCAGCCCACGTGTCCCAGTTGCTGTGGCCCAGCCCTGCCACCCTACTTCTAAGGACTATGCAATGCTCACTTGTATCTCCACCCCCCAGTCACCTTCTTCCCTGTCTCAGAGACCAGCTGCCTAGTGTCCTGAGGCCTAATCTTGGCAGTCTATACACTGGGAATCCTGGCTGTGTCTATCCTTTGAAAGAGAATGCAGCAGACAAAGCCCCTGCTCTCATGGGGTTTAGTGTGTATACAGGGGTGGGGGAGAGAAAATAAGATAAAAAATACAGAGTTAGAGAGCGGTTGGTGTTATAGTGAAAAATAAGACAAGGTAAGGAGTACAGGAGTGGGGCTTCCGATTTTAAATAAGGTAGTTGGGGAAAGGCCTCAGTGAGAAGGTATGTTTAAATAAAGACATAAAGTAGATGAACTCAATTGATTTTAAACACTGAACGTAAGGTTTCTTTTTTTTTTTAAGATTTTATTTATTTATTTTTAGAGAGATGGGAAGGGAGAGAGAAAGAGAGGCAGAGAAACATCAATGTGTGGTTGCCTCTCGTGTGTCCCCAACTGGGGACCCGGCCCGAAACCCAGGCATGTGCCCTGACTAGAAATCGAACCAGCGACCCTTTGGTTTGCAGGCTGGCACTCAATCCACTAAGCCACACCAGCCAGTGCTGAAAGTAAGGTTTCAAGTGACTGAAATTTCCTATTAGTCAAGCGTTTCAGGTCTATAATAAAAGTGGTGTCACTTGACACATGAGCAAAGAGAAAATATTAGAAGAAAAAAATTAATAAAGGGAAATTATTTTCTCAATCTATTCCTGGGGGGATATTTTTGGACAAAAGAAAATAAGCAAATATAAACTATTAATCTTTTCCAAAAGTCCATAACAAAACCTATTTTCTGAATGAGTCATTATAATATTTGTAGGAACTCATTGTAAGGAACTGGCTTTGAGACCCAAAACAAGGAATAAATAAAAACCATTTTGCAGATGAAAACGTATAAATTGTAGTGGAACCCAGGAATCTTGGCCAGAAATGGACAACTCACAAAAGATCCAAGGGAATGAATATTCTGAAAGAACAGGCTTTTAGTGCTTCCGTGATACGTGCCATTGCCAACAAAATTTTCCTTAAGTTTACAGAAATGAGTCACCATCAAGGCCCTACGTAACAGAAGCACCTCACCCACCCCTGCCAGCTCAGCACTTTCATGACATTATGATAGCTGCCCACTCAAAGCGGGGGTTATGTGAATATCATTTAATATTCTATTCCTTTTTTTTTAACCATCTCAATGCCCACCATGTGGTTAAGGCAAATCTCCCAGGTTAACAAAAACATACAAGTTGGTCATTCAGTTCCTAAACTTGGAAATGGACGTCAGTTCTCAATGAAAATGAGCTTAAACTGGGCACCACACTGACTTCAGAACAAAGATTTCCATCATTGGCAGTTTCCTCCTTGCTTCCTCCTGAATCCTCCTCTTCCCTTCTTTTCACTGTTTTCTTAGCCAGTGGCCTGAGTTTACCACTTTCTATAAAAGGACTGTACAGGGGCCCTAATTAGCACCCTAGTCAGTTCCCTACTTCTTGCACAGTGGACGGCATCTTTGAATATAACTATTCAAACCCAATTTTTTATTACACTAAGATGTTAAGCGTAAAAAAACAGCTATGACTAATTCTCTTAGAAATGTTAACATGGTTTTCCAACAATACAAGTACGATCCTATGAATATTTAGTATTACATATAGATATGTACACATGTACACGTATGTGTGTATTTATAGACATATTCTATTATATGGTGATGCATCATAGTTTTTTTTTTAAATGGGGTAAAAAAGGAGAAATACAGTTTTGCCTATTTTTACAGAACATCTAAAGGTAACAGGATTTTTGAAAATTAATGCTATTTACATAATTTCAAAGTTTAGTAGGTGACTATCAACCTAGCTAATGAGATATGATATAATATAGTCTAACTAGCTTCTAGAAAGAAAGCAGCAAAGGGCTTGAAGTAGGTATTCCCAAGAAATTTGGTTGCACAGCAAAGATCAGGAAGCTATTCTTGTTTCCATTTCCAGGATCTTTTCTAAGAATATGTTTCTCTTCCTCCTTGAAAATGTTTCTTTTCTTCCTCACTACCTACAGTAGATAATAAAGTTGCTTTTGTATTTAATACTCTGTATAAAAATATAAAAGGAAAGTGTTTCTCTATTTATATAGATCAATAATGAATATCTTTATGTTCAGAGATGATAAAAACGGGTAATAAGAATAACAAAGTTAAGGGAGATAAAAGTACAGGAGTTCAGAGCATTGGTTTCAAATCCTGGCACCCCTGGGCCATATGAACTTGGACAAATTATTTAATTCTGTCTGGGCTTCTGGCTCCTGTTCTGAACAATGAGAATAATGGGTCCTATTTGTGATCATTGAATTTATGCACACAAAGCACTTAGGACTTCATCTGACCTAAAATAAAGCCTCCATAAATGATAGCTATTTATTTATGATTATGACTCTCATGATTGTAATTACAATTAAGAGGGCTGAAGCAGTAACCAGAGATATGGAAGGGATAGCCTCCTATAGTATGTTTGGGATAGAGAAGTGGGGAAGCTGTTAGTCAATGTTTTCCGTTATATAATCCAGGAATATATTTCATAAACTTTACTATTATTCAGAGGCAGGAAATATTGTGTAATTATATTTTAAAATTTAGGCCAATCTACATTTCAATGTCTCACAATTTTTAAAACACCATCAATTGGAAGAAGCATCAAAATTTCAGAGATGTTGAAGTGTGAAAAAGGGTTTCACATTTTAGATTTAGATGAAATACATTAATAGATGAGAAACAATACCGTGATATTTCAGGTATCAAATATTCCACAGTCTCATCTTTTTCTCCAAGAGCCAGGAGCTGAAACCTAGCTTCTGATCATCTCTGATTTCTGCCTCTCAGATTGTGTTTTAAGATATGCCCATTAGAGATGGACAGAAGAAAGAAGAAAGGAGGACTTTAATTAGGATTTTTGTCCTTAAAAGCCAAGTCCTAATAGTGAGAAACAATAGGAAAAATCAAAGGCGATAAAAGACGACAGCTGAAATGGGAAAAGACAGAGCTACAAGATAACAAAACTCCCGGAAAAATAAAAAAGCATTTTAAGGCCTTTCGGTGGAGGAGCAACCCAGCTCCTACAAACCCCAATACCTCGTAGGACAAAATGTCACAGCACTGAAAAGAATGCCAGGAATAATATAAACTGTTAAACTAAAAGGGACATCCACTTCATGAGTTCTCAAAGAGAACAAAGTATACTATTCCCACACCTTTCTTAATACACCCCTGCACTAAATTGCTGCATATTCCTGACAGGGGCATATGAATGATGCAGGCACAGAAGGAAAGGTGAGAACCACTGATTTTAGAATATTTAGTTTGCAGGCTTGGATTACTGATCGGAAAGGGTCACATCGGACATTCTCTCTGCTGTACAGCACAGCCAACAAGTCATTTCGCCTCTCTTTGAGTATTCTTGTTATCAGAAACTCAGGACCACTGAAGGAACCCAATTTCATTTTCTGACAGTGTTGTCAGAAGATTCTTTGCTGAAGCAAGATGTGCCAAGCTAGTTTGGGGTTCTTCTGCTACCTCAATGTTTATTGAGTCCTTGAATGCACCTTGAGGAGCAATGGAAAGGATGACCTGAGTTAGGGACTGGAGGGGCAGGTGGAGTAGAAAAACAAGAAAGAACATCAGTGAAGAAATTGAGGTGGCTCGCCCTGGCTGATGTGGCTCAGTTGGTTGAAGTGTCATCCCATAATCAAAAGAATGCAGGTTCAATTTCCATTAGGGCACATACCTAGGTTGGGGTTTTGATCCCAGGTCTGGGTGCATATGGGAGGCAGCCAACTGATGCTTCTCACACACACTGATGTTTCCTTCTCACATTGTTGTTTCCCTCTCTGTCTCTCTCTCTCTCCAAAAAGCAATGAAAAAAATGTCCTTGGGTGAGGATTAAAAGAAAAAAAAAAGATAAAAGAAGTCTATTAAAAAAAAAAAAGAAAGAAAGAAATTGAGGTGGCTGGCAAGAGTACATGTGGGAGGATTTTTTCCTATAGGGGTAAAAGATAAGTAGTCAAGGAAAGCCAACAGAGGGCCAACCTCAGGTCCTGACCAGGAGCTCTGTGGACCATGAAAAATAATCGGTTGCCACTTGAGTCAACAAGGAATCAGTATTGAGAGGAGACGAAACAGAGGAGGAGGGTGGTGATAACTCAGGCTTTAGGGAAGGTTGACATCAAAGTGGGTGAGGCTCAGACAGCACAGGAGGAAAGACTGTGGAGAGAGGTCAGTGGTGACAGGCACTTTTGGCAGGGACTAAAGGGAGGAGAGGGCTAAATAGGAAGCATTTATGAGAAGGGGTGGGAAGACAAGTGCCTAGGACAGCTTGCACGTTGAGCAATAACTTGCACTCAATAGGTACAACTGTAAACAACCAATTACAATCCAATAAGACAGCACTCAATTAGAGATACACATAAACTGCCCAAAGAAATCCAGACTGTGAAGATAGTGCCTGTGTCATCCTAATGAAAGTCCTGAAAACTTGTTATTATTTGAAAACTTCCCAAGAACTGTTCTAAGCCTTCTAAGAATATTAATTTTTTTGCTCGGGTCGGGTAGTTCAGTTGATTAGAGTGTCATTGAGATACACCAAGGTTGTGGGTTCAATCCCTGGTCAGGGTACATATAAGAATCAAGAAATGAATGCATAAATAAATGGAACAAATCAATGTTTTCCTCTCTCTCTCTCTCTCTCTCTCTCCCCCCCACCCCCTTTCCTTTCTCTCTCTCTCTGCTCTCCCCCTCCTCTCTCAGATCAATAATTTTTTATCTGAGTAGTATTTACATTTCTGTTTTATAGATAAGGAAACTGAGTAAAAAGGAACCCAAAATCATACAGATAATTACTGCAGAAGGATTCAAATCTGGCCAGTCTAACTCCAGAGCCCACACTCTAAGTCATCATAATATATTCTTTTCACCTTGATTTTTAGGGACTAATACAATACCTAGTTCACAGTAAACATTCAAATACTTATTGAAGGGTTGAAGTATCCCTAGAGCTTTGGTGGGGTCATAGGAGACTAACTGTGAAGGATATAGGGATTAGAAAAGAACACAGATACTAGCGGAATTAATTGGTTTAGGAGTCTGAATGGAACATGGGAGAGAACATTTCTACCCTGGTATAGATTTTCAGATTGTGTCAGCAGGGTACTGCTCCAGCCAGATGCCTAAGCCAGCAGACACGGACCTACTGATGACCTTGAAGGTCCAAGTAGTTGTCCAGTCTTCCCCAAAATTGGATGTAGCACAGCAAAGCGTGTCTTCCTTTGAACTACAACCACTCTGATCATTGCTTTTAAACCAAACACTGCCTTATATATCACATGGTTTATTATATATAATCACACTGATTTATTATAGATCACATTCCTCCTCATAGGCTGAAAATACTGAACATCAAGGCATTTGTATTATTCATCTTGGATTCCCAATACCAATCATCATATTAAGTCATCAGTATAATAGCATTAAGGTAGCATGTTTTGGGGGGGGAAAGTTGCACGTCAGTCAACTTCCTGCATAGGAAATGAAGATCACTTTGTTTAAAAATTTCATTTTTCTCTAGAGGGTTTTCAGTAATTATTTTTAACCAAATTTGGCTGTAATTTGATAATTTCCCATACCTTATACTGCAATACACTTGAAGCTATAAGCCATAACCCCTCAGTATTCTTCAGGTGGGACAACTTATAATTTATTTGGTTCTACATACTGACTTTTCACCTCTTAATTGCACCGATTAGCATAAGCTTAAGAATACAAATAACCGTATCCTAACCGCATTGCACTTTTTAAGGCGTCTATTAACATGCCTAGCCTACTGGAGGGCCCAGGGAACATCTGAGCCTTGCGTAGCAGGCTGGATGTTTGGCTCAGTGCTGTCCCCAGAACAGTGGCTGCAGGTGGTGAAGCAGACAGTATAATTCTGGTGAATGGGTGTTGCGGCGAAAGGGGCCCACAGCTGAGCTTGCCTTCAGTCTATTCCTGCACAAGTGAGTCAATAGCACAAAACTGACTGTAGGTTCCCAGAATACTTGCTGGTTCTAATGTCCACACTGTCAACCACACTCCAAGGACAGATGACTAATTCTACACAGTGCTCTGCAAATGATGCCAAATGTATTCCTGAAAACACACCGGACTCCTGAAGTGTGGTCAATGCATAACTAGCCCAGCTTTAGTAGTTCAAATAAGGTTAAATATTGGTATGAATTCAAAAGGTCCATCTCTATCCTGAGGGGTTATTCGTAAAGGTTTAACCAACAGTCACCGAGCGATCATTCTTGAATACAGAGTCTCTCATCACAGATACCAATAACAGGAAGCTGGGGTGCCAGAGAAGGCTTCTGGTCATGGGAAGCCTGTGATCCATACCCAGATTTAAGGAAACTAATGGCAGGACAGTTGTGTACGTAGAGTGGCTAGCCGCACCGCCGGGGGGAGAGATTCAACTGAAATATGACTAAGTATCTTCAGAAAATGAAGGTGAATCAGTAAGAACTGGTGGCTGACTGGATGGCAAATAGATAATAGAGAAGAGTAGATTTAAAATAAACTTTGAAGCCTAACAAAAGCAAGGTTGGTAATACCTCCAAGAAATACCAGGAGGAAGGGCTTGATTGTATCAGAAAAAGAAGTTGCAATTTGGTGCCCTTCTGACATTTATAGTTCTCAAGCAGGCCCCTGAAAAGAGCAGAACAGTATAGATGACCTACAGAAGCCCAGAGAGTGAATGAGACCACTAAAGAACATAGATGACAGAAAATCATAGAGGATGGAGGGAAGAGAGGAGAAAAATGGGCTAGACAGAGGAAGAAACTTGGAGATCCAGTGAAGCAGAAACATCAGGTGATCTCAGGTAATCCAGACCACTCTCCCAAAAAAAGAGCTTAAAAAAGACGCAAATGACACTGGTGAATTAAAAATAGGGGCTGGAAACAGGCTATTAAGTAATAGAGCACTGACCCAGTGCTGGGAACAGCAGGCAGCCTAGGAATAAGTGGGAAGGAGAATAAAGAAGGAGAAACAGCAAAGAAAGTACATCCAGTAGTTTTAGGAAAAAGCTGCTGGATGGTAGCTCCAGAGAGTATCAAAGTTTAGACTCATTTGAAGGGAAGAGAGGGAGGAGGAAGTAAAAGGAGGTCAACCGAGCTCACATCAGATACTCCTGTTGGACCTAAAGAGTATATCAGAACAAATGAAAGTCTACTTCAGGAGGGACAAAGTGGGTTTGAGAAACAAGAGCAAAGTAGAAAAGATAGGTAAAAAATGCAACTAAGAATCAACCAGAAATGGGCAAAACATTTGCCAAAAAAAAAATGGAGGGCCCAGATGACATGTTAGTTGAGGAATGATCTATATCATTCTTTGCCTTGCACCTGCAAATTCCAGGTACCTGTCCTCAGGACCAAAGGTGGAGGTGACCCCTGTTTGGGAATGCGGAGTGGTTTAAAAACTGGGTTGCACTCGGAATCATCTGGGGTACCTGTTACAAATATAGCTTCTCTAACGCTACTCCTGGACATTCTGACTCACATCTAGGGTGTGGCTGGGAATTTTTAATTAGCATTCCAAGTAATTCTGAAGCAGCCAGTAGGATGGCATTTGGAAATCAAGCAAGCCATTAGAATTATCCAATATATTTTTTAAAAATACAGATTCATGAGCTCCTGCCCAACCTAGTGAATCTCACTACATTTGCATCAATAAAATTAAATGCATCATGTGTGAATCCTTTTTCAATCAACTTTCCAGAGTGCACATAAAAAAGAATTTCAGTACAACACCCACAGAATTGAATCCAAGTAACGTGGAACAGACTTAGTGACTTTGGGCAGGCCCCTAATGAATGACTATTCATTGAAAGACTATTGTCTGCTCTTAAACTGCTCTTGGAAGGACATTCAAGTTAAATAAAAAATTCTTCCTGGTTCTTGTTCCTGTAATGGACTTTCCAATTTCAAAGTCCATTTTTAAGCAGCTTCTAGCAAACATTAACAATATTGATGTCATCATCATTTTATTATAAATTTTTTAATTACTTATTTACATCACTGTTTGAAATATAATATACATTCATTCATGTTACAAATAATATTAACCCTAACATTGTTAGTGCATTGCATGTTGCCTTTCAAAGCTATTGGGACATCTTAAAAACCAGTGTTACGAGCATGTGAGAACTGAAGCCAGAGAGACCTAGTTAAAATTCTGTCTCTGGAACTTAGGCAAATTGTTCAACATTACAGGTAAGAGTTTCTGAAACTTTGTTTTTTTCTCCTCTAAATGGTAATAATACCACCTATCTTGCTGGGTTGTCATAAGAATAAGAATTGTAAGTAAAACACCTATAGACCTGATTCAGAGCCAGCATTCAATAAACACTAATTTCTCTTACTGCTCTGATCTAAATCTCCATCCCAACCCCCTCCAACAAAGGTGAAATTAGTTCTCAAACATTGCTCAAGATATTGGAATATGTGTTGAAAACCTGAGTATAGCAGCCATCATGAGATCTGTAAAAAAAAATTCTACTTACGGAAAGCTTGCATGTCATAACAATGTGAAAAGTACTCCATCACAAAGCACCCAGATGCTCAATAAACAACAAAAAGTTTACTTTTAAGTGTACTGCAAGATCCTAAGAAGATAACGAGGATTCCCAAGAATCAGAGAAAAAAGAAAAAACTATAAACCTAAACCCTACTGGCAAACTAATTTTTAAGCCCACGCAGCCCTGGGGGCAATACCATTCTATTACTATTCTAATACTATTCTAATACCACTCTAACACTATTGTCAATAGACACCCAGGAACCTGAGTGTCTAGAAAGGCAAACGGAGACCTTAAGCTTTTGAAATAGGGAAGGACTGAAGCTGAGACAAGACCCCAATGTTCCACACTGAAGGAGCTCCATCTTTGATAAAAGGGTGACCTAGGGAAAAATCTGTCTTCCGTAAAAGCAAACTGATGAGTAAATCTGCAGACCTAGACCAGGCCTAAACTAATTAATGAAGATAATGACACTGATCTTCCCTGGGCAAGCCTGAACTCAAATTTATAACATCGTCTAATCAGGAAAATACCTGGTTATTAAAACAGTTTTTGGAGGTAGAAACAAATAAGTATTTTCTACAGAAAGGCATCTTCCATACACAATCCTTCAGGATTCCCATAAAATTAAGGAGTAATTAAGAAAATACACTACCTTGAATAATAGCAGGAAAAAATATTCAATAAATTTTCCTCTACCCCCAAGAGCTTCAGATATTCATACTACAGAAAAGGGAAAGAGGAAGACACAGAAAAAGTTGAACTAAAGAATAAGCACAAAATAGGAAAATTTCAATCCTACTTTATGTATAATATCCTTTTGAATTTCTTTTTTCATAATGGAATTATGTGCTTTATGTGATGTGTGGTAACAAGCCTTGCCTTTGATGCCAGGCACACTTGAATTTGAATCCCGGAAAATCAAGTACCAGTATATGATTCCAAGCAAGTTCGTAAAATTTCTGTGCCTCAGTTTCATCAACTGCAAAACTGACATAATCCTATACTGCCTACCTATTAAGATTGTTGTGAAATAAATTCATACACATGTATTCATGTGTGTATCACATAACAGCGTTCTTAGTATACAAAATGCACTTAATAAATAGTAGCTATTGTGAACACTTATAGAGCGTCTCTTATGTGCCAGTGGTAGTGCCAGACCTTTTGGGACACAGAGATGGATAATGAATGACTCCTTGTTAGTATACTATCTGGCAGGCTTGTTTTGTACCAAACATTTACCTATATAGTTGTACTTACTCCTCCCAACAGTCTTACAAAGTACTGGTATTTCCATTGTCCAGATGAGGAAACTAAGAAATCAGTTAAGAGTCTTGATCCAATTTGCACAACTAGTAATGAAAATGGGACTAGAACTTGTGTGCTATTTGACCCTAAAATCTGTCTTAATTACCTCACCTCTCTGTCCCCTAGATGAGAAGATTCACATTCAACTACATATGGAGGATGCAGTTGGTAGACTTTTTTTCTTTTGACCAAAAAGCAGAGAACTCTAAAAATAGTAGGTTTCACAATCATAGAATATAACACAACACCATTAAACTGAATTATCTGCTACATTCTTGATCTCTCAGTTTTTGTTCCTTCTTTAAGAGGGAAAATAACAATTTGATGAGTTTGCAATGGGTCTATCAGGGTTGTAAAGGCCCCTGCAGCCCACATGCAGCCCAGGTTGGCTGTGAATGCAACCCCACACAAAATTGTAAACTTACTTAAAACATTACGAGTTTTTTTGTGATTATGTGTTGCAATGTGTTTAATGTGTGGCCCAAGACAACTCTTCCTCTTTCAGTGTGGCCCAGACATGCGAAAAGGTTGGACACCTCTGGATGTTGTGATTTGCATATGTAAATACTTTTCTAGGTATTATAAATTGACAGTTCTTAGGAATTTAACCTTTGTTTACTTTTTGATGTGGAGAGGATTCTATTTATATAAAGATAGATAGTTAGATGAGACTTAATAGGGTGATAGATTAGATTCAAAGAGGGAAGCACTTTCTAAAATGTTCTTACCCCACCAACCTGAATAAAGGAGTGGTCATTCAATAGTTTAAGACTACTTGTCAAAACACCGTATTATTCTCCAACGGATACTACAGATTATACAATATTATGGTAGAATGAAACAGTTGTACCCAGGAAGTCACAGTATTATTTTGCTGCCATTATTTTCAGGGGTATATTTCAAAACCCTAAATAATGGCAGCAAAATCTTGGAGTTTTTGTAAATAATAGTGAGACAATGTAACAGACCAAGAAAAGTTATTGCTAGGTTCTCCATTTCATTTAAAAAAAAATAGATGTTCTGAATTTTCTCTGAATAAAAATAGAGTACACTCCCTTTTATAAGTACACCTGCCTTGTAGGAATGATTTACAGACTGCCACAACTCTACTCACTCCAACGTAGAGGAGGGCACTTTTATCTTCTGCTAACAAAACTAAGCAGGTGATTTTTAAGTAAAAGGATGTAAAAAACTTGGATTCCATTTCCCTTCAAGCTGATTCAGACATTGGGTAGCTCAAACAATTGAAAAATTAATTCAGAAGTAACTTCAACACAAAACAATGCATTTTCACTTTCAAAGAAAAAAACACATTCTTCCTTTTACTTCAGAATGAATCACCTAAATGTGGAAGAGATTTCGGAGTGTCTGTCATTGATGTCTTCATTTTGCAGATGAGGAAACTGAGACCTGAAGCACTATAATTTAGTTACTTGTTCACATTTTTTCTCACATCACCATTTCTGCCCTTAATTATTGTGGCTATAAATTCATCATAATTGTAAGTTATCATCATACTTTTCTGCTCTATGACTATTATAGCTTCAGGGCAAGGACTAGACAGAAAAATTTTAAACCTCCAATGCTGATCACTTTCAAACCATCACAACAGCTTTACTAAACCAGAACAAAATGAGTGAATGTGAATTAAAGTTTTGTGGTGTGGTTTTTTTTTAATTCCTGTTGCTTAAATAAGGGTTTACCTCATAACCGGTCTACATACAAGACGACTCTGGTTATGGTATGATAGGAGCACAAAAAATGGATGAGGGGATTGTAAAGAAAAGTTTTACAAATCAAGAAAAATGCCTCTAGTGTTTTCTACATAGTTTCAAGTTTGCCTTGAGAGAAAGGAATGCCTTTGAAGAGCTAAGGAGATGTGGGCTCAGCTAGATCATCTTAAGGATTTCTTCCAATACTAAGGTTCGATGAGAATTCAGAACTCAAAATACCTCATCAGTAACATCTGAATTTGTCAGTACGAAAACACCACTAAGAATTAAATTTCTTGATATTAGGAACGTTTTGCCTTGTAAGTGACTTGCAGATTTTCAGTCAGGGTGGGGAATCAAGGGGTTTTGTGGTTGGTTGGTTGGTTGGTTGGTTGGTTGGTTGGTTGGTTGGTTTTTTCACAAAAGGGAAAGCCAAATTACTTAGGATAGCTGGTCCTAGGTCACTCAAGAGCTAGACTGCGACCAGGATGAACATCAGCCTCCCCCCCTCACGAGTCCTTTACCGGGACTTGCCGAAAGCAAGAATTTGGGGAAGAAACTTAAACTTCAGTATTCAGAAAATGGGCATTATAACCACATTTTTATTTTAACAGTGATATCTTTACTTTCGGAATTCTCTAATGACCGACCTGCAGGTCAAGCTCAGCCCTAGGCGTGTTCCTGCCCAAGCAAGGTCCTTTGGGGGAAGGGACAAAACTGTTAAGGGGGTAGATGGCCAGGCGCAGTCCTCTGGGAAAACGTCCCCTGCTGGTTCCCTTTGCAGCCGGCAGAACCGTCGCACCTACAGTGCACTCCGCGCGTCCCTCACCTGAGCCAACCCTCCGCTCACCTCTTTCCCCCAGGCACTTACCTGAAGCGTCCGCGGATGACTGGATCCTGAAGGTGTCCGTTTCGGCCCGCCCCAGGTGCAGATGCGACGAGGGCCTACACCAGGGCCTGGGGGTCCCAGGCAGCAGATAGGAGGGATTGGACTTCCGTCGGATCGCCACCCGCCTGAAGTCGTAGCTGCTCTTGCTGCTTGCGGTGCCGTGTTCGCTCGCGGCTCCGCGCTCTCTCCCGCCCTGGGCTGGACGCGAGTGAGCGCTCGGCGGGATCCTTAGGGGCAACCCGACCCGCGGTGTTGTCGCCTGCATGCCCACGCTAGGCGCGACTCAAGAGTGGTGACTCCGGCGGCTCCTCGGCAAGTGCTTCCTCGTCCCTTCCTTCCCCGGCCGTGCAGTTTGGCACTCGGTGTCTGCGGCTCCCAAACTCACCCGACGCAGCTACTGCAGCAACCGGCCCGGGACTGCCTCCGCACCCTCCTTTCCCGAGCCAAACGGTCCCGGGGGCGGGACTGGGAGAGCGTAGGGCTCTGGACGTTAGCGCAGCTACCGTGGCTGCCGCCTACTCTTCGGGCGAGGAAACTTGCCAAGGACTGGCTGTGCCTAGTGGAGCTCCCGGGGCGCGGCCCCGCAGCCGGTTGGCCACTTGGCGGCTCCGCCCCGCCCCACCCCACCGCCCTGAGCTCGCCCATTGGCCAAGAGGAACAACACGGCGCTCACCTGCAGCCGCACACCTGGAGTGCTAGGAACGTCAGCTGCACTCACCTGCGGACCACGCCCTAGACTTGGAGGTAATAAGGTGATTACAATTTATTTTGTCTCTGCCCAATGGCTTGCTTAACGTCTTAGACCCACATGACAAAGGTCTTAAGTGTGTCTCAAGCTGCTGTACTGAGCCCTTGATAAGAACCTTACTTATGTCGTAGAGCTACGCAATGAGTTAAGTACCGGTAATACTTCAGATAAGGAAACCAAAATGCAGAAACGACAACAGGTCACAGAGCCCAGCTGAGCTAGAATGCTTACCCCGTTGCTGCACCAAGGTCAGTCCTTATCTCACCAAATCAAATCATCTCACCCAGAGCATCAGGCCAGAAAGCGCTGAAGATGTGTGCGTGGAACTAAAAGCAAAGGGGTGCAGTTAACGACGCACAGGTTCCAGAAAAGTATCAAACCCTCCATCACCATGAACTTTTAAGGACCACAGTAATAACGCACTTTAGAGTCCTTTCTTTCCCCCCAGTCCTCGCCTGAGGGCATGCCCATTGATTTTAGAGAGCGAGAAAGAGAGACACATTGATAGGTCGCCTCCCATGTGCACCTTAATCGAAATCGAACCCGCAACCTAGGTATGTGCCCTGACAGGAATCAAATCCGCAACACTTTGGTGCACCAGGCGGCGCTCCAACCGAGCTGGCTGGCCAGAGCTTTGAGTTCTTCTAATTTGTCAAGTAATTTCTTTAATATCAGGTAAATACCAACTGGAAGAAGATACATTTTAAATTGTTTTGCTTACCTGCATTTTAAAATTCTCTACTTTCTCTAATAGCAAAGAGGCTGTGTTTGTTCCAGAACTACAGAGATAAGAGGGGACCTGGCAGCAGTCTAAACAAGTACCTGAGATCAAGCAGAAAGAGTTCTCCAGCCATCACTTCCACGTTGGAAGCCACCCCACATTTCTTCAAATGGTCATTTAACCAGGTAACATCTCCTTCAGCTCTCTGATGTGTGTAGCCCAAACCCAATCCTCCTCAAGAAACCTCTGAGAGGGCAGTTCAATAGTCTCAGTCTCCTTGGCTGCTACTCCAATAAACAAACCCCTGAGGAGATGAAACTGCCATCCTAATATTTAATCCGAAGATTCAAACTAAATTAAAAGGAGCTTTTGCTCCCTTCAGATTTATTATCCCTATATCACTGCACTGCATCTAATTATAGTTTTTCCTTCTGTGTAATTGTGGTGTTATCTACTGTGTCATATAAATGGAAATGTTTTAAACAAGTAGTTTCAAATATAACTTAATACTGAAAGGGGTTTAATTTCATATACATCAGTTAACTATCACAATTTAAATACAAATTTTTAATATAATTTATTTGCTTCAGTAAAAGGGTCGTGTTGCAATCAATAATGCTGAACTAGCAAGCTAGTTTCCAGTAACCTCTTTATCCGAGAGAAGACGCTGGCAATCTTCTCTTTTAGAGAACTGGTTACTAATGAGGCTTAAAGTAACCCCCCTCCCTACCCTCCAAATACTCTTCCAGTAGATATTCACTTTCTGTAGAGAACTGCTGTGAACACAATTGTATAAGGCAAAGCGTATTTTACCACAAGTATTTGGGGCAGCAGTTTAGTATTTCCTCATATGAGTATGTTAAGTTGTTTACATTATACACATTTCTAAATCTTTTTTGGTTCAAGTTGTTTGTATTTGCCTTATAGTGTTAGTTCATATCAGTAGATGTCTATATATTCAGATGGATTTTTTTATAACATGTACATCACCTGACATTACCTGTATCAATGTTACTGCTGCTTATTACTTTCTGATAGAAACAGTTTCTAAGAGACTTTGCATTCCATGACAGTTTGCAACACTAAATAAATGAGTCAACCGAACTTTATTTGATCTCAAGTTATCTTAGAGCAGAACAAAGTATTTAATATAATCTTATACACATAACCTTAAAATACTATTTTATTTGTTTATATAGCCAATGGGACCTTTGTCATTAACTCATTAACACATATTAAATGGGAACTGTGCTGCAATACAGAGATGCAAGCAGCACACAGGTGTTTCTACTCCATACCTCTGTGGCCAAGACGATGCTGAGTGCTGACCAGATCCTGTATCACTTTCCTTGGGCACACAAGGAGACTCACTTAAACCTTCCCTTGTGGTTAGGTGAGCAGAGCTGATACATATCACCTCCACACCTGGATTCTGCACCCTGGCGGTTCAACTGTCTTCTACTTTTCTGCAAGTGCCAGCTGGAGTGCATAAGGCCTGGAGGAGGAACCTGGAGCCCTGGACAATGGGAGACCCACTCTACACAAAGGAGCTGGCAGCCCCAAATCACCCCTTTTCCTAGGAATTCGCACAACAGGAAGCCTATGAACTGATTCACGTTCCTTAAATTTTATTTTAATGTTTTCCAGTGTAGCAAAAATTATATGTGTATTGATGTCTTTGAATTCTCATCAAAATGTTTTAAACATTCTATTTAATTTTATCAATATAACCTGTCTCCGATAGATCTAGTTCCTAATACAGAAAATAAAATAAAATAAAATAAATATTCAGAATAAAAATAATGAATGAAGTGTTGGCCTCAGTTGGTTAGAGCGTCATCCCAACACGGCAAGGTTGCAGGGTCAATCCCTGGTTAGGATACATACAAAAATCAACCAATGAATGCATAAATAAGTGGAACAAGTCAATGTGTCTCTCTCTTTTTCTCTCTCCTTTCCTCTCTCTCTAAAAAATCAATTTAAAAAATTTTTAAAATAGTGAATTAATAAGCTGCTTCAACTACTGGTAGAGCATCACTTCCCAAACTAGAGAAAACACTTTCCAGCAGATTCACTCTTATTTTAATCTCACTAGAGAAAGAAGAAAAACTTCTTTCACTTTAATAATAAACTGTGTGATTTCCTCAGTAAATCAATTATAAATATATTAGTTACTTACTTTGATGCTATCACTAGGTAGGAATTCATATAAATGTCATTTTAAAAAAAGGTTACTAACAGGCATGAATGATGCTGACTTTCTATAGTAGCATTAGGGGGTTGACATATAGATGATAATTTCATGGAGACCTAATGGAAGATGTTACAGTAATTTTTTAAAAGATTTTATTTTTATTTATATTTTAGAGAGAGGGGGAGGGAGTGAGAAAAACATCGATTGGCTGCCCCTTGCATACCCTCAACTGGAGACCTGGCCCGCAACCCAGACATGTGCCCTGACCGGGAATCAGATGGTGGCCTTTTGATTCACAGGCCAACACATAATCCACAGAGCTACAACAGCCAGGGCAATACGCTTATTTCAATGGGAACTTAGTATAATATTTTGATTTGGTACAAATTGACACTTCAATAAAGTTTAATATACAAGTAAAATCATATGTAAATTGGATAATTTCTTTTTTTTAATATTTTATTTATTTTTAGAGAAGGGAAGGGAGGGAGAAAGAGAGGGAGAGAAACATCAGTGTGTGATCACCTCTTGCACTCCCCATACTGGGGGCCTGGCCTGCAACCCGGGCATGTGCCCTAGGCTGTGAATCAAACCTGTGACCCTTTGGTTCATAGGCCAGTACTCAATCCACTGAGCCACACCAGTCAGGGCTAAATTGTATAATTTCTAACTAACACGTAAATTTAATTTATATGTCTATAGTTCAACTAGATATTGCATATATAATGACCTTTGTAAGGATGGATAATTACATATATATTAGTAAATATATGTGTGTCTATATATACACACACACCAATTAGAAGATTTGCACAAATATGTCACCTGAAATTGTCATGGCACAAGCTTGATCTTGTGCTTAAATTGATGACTTGTGGCCTGTCAGTATATTTTAAAAATCATTTGGAAACTGGAAAGAAACCATTTACTTTCTAAAGCACACAGTCCCTGGCATTATGGGGTCAATGGTTCCATGAAATTAGAAGAGGGACAACCAACTTGAACCTGGCCTGTCAAGAGAAGAGTCCTAGAAGTCAAAATTAAGAGAGACTCAAAAGATGAATAGATGGCCTGGTGGAGGTGATAAAGAGTCACCCTAATAGAAGAACAGGATACACAAGGGAGGAGTGGAGGGGGGAGGAAAGAGAGAGACAGAGAGACAGAGAGACACAGTTGTGCTTACAGGGCATGGGAATTGAGAAATGAAGCTGGAGAAAAAGTAAAGTTAGATCATTAAAGATCATGTACAATGTGGTAAAGAGTTAGGACCTTACTCTGATGACAAGGAAATTATTTGTAAGCCAGAAGTGATGTTGTCAGGTTTGCATTTTAGCAATCATCTTAGCAGCTGTCCACATCTCTTATTTTTAGGCCATTAGATTTTTTAAAAACTGACCAACTCTGAAATGTCTCATCTCAAAGGATATGCCACTTCAATGACTGACTGAAAAAAATAAGTGAATGAAATATTGGAGAAGTTTGCTTAAATCAGGCACAAAAAATAAGTTTTAGAAAACTATTCCCACGAAGTAGATCTTCTCATCTTTCTGCTACCTACATCACGGTTAGTTTTTTTGTTGTTGGTGGTGGTTCTTTTTAGTTTAGTTTTTTTGCTGAAGTGGTTTTGTTACGATTTGTTTTGTTACATGTCTCATACATAAATGCTGCTCAACTATCTCACTGACTTACCACAACAGAGATGAGAATATCAGAAAGTAATTCTATGTTATTACCTCTATCCTGAAACACAAAGCGAAGATTATGAATCCATACTCAAGCTTTCCAGATGTTATTAACTATTTTGGTTATTTAATTAGCAATAGGTATTGATGTACTAAGGGCACCACATGCTTTCCATGGACTAGTTCAGTGCTATGGAACAGTAACCTGGGAACTGAGAAGTTCCAGAATATAAAGAGAAATTTATTAGTTCCGGAGCTGCATATATGGGTTATCTGAATTCTCAGGCATATACTCTATTTTATAAGGTATCAGATGCCATCACTTGTAAGAAGCACTGAGAAAGAACGAAATTCTTCCAGTTAAACCATGACAAATGTTTTAGTGATTATTCAGAAATTTACCACTGTAAAACATCTTTTGTCTATTTTGAGGAATTTAGCAATTTCTCCTGCCTCCATTGTATTTCTTGGTATGTAATGGACAACTGTTTTGCTTATCTGAAGAAATAATACAGCTTTATATGCTTATAGGTGCCTTCTTTTCCTAAGCCCATTAAAATGCTTGGGTTTTTTTGTTTTTGGGGGGGGTTTTTGGCCAGGAAATATGGAAGTATAGTCATTCCTCCAACAAATATTTGCTAATATCACATTTGCATCCATTACTGTTACTAATATCATATTTGCACTGATTGCTCTATTTTTGTGCCTTTCTGTATATACTCTAATATTTTTGTTTTAATTCCACTTTACAGTGAACTCTCTTTGGAGACATTTTAAATACACTTAAATCCACCACATGCGAATCCACAATACAAGGCACAAATCCACAGCCAACATCATACTCATGGGCACAAACTAAAAGCTTTTCTCTTAAGATCAGAACAGGACAGAGATGTCTGCTTTCACCACTCTTATTCAACCTAGTACTGGAAGTCCTAGACACAGCAGTCAGAGAGAAAGAAGAAATAAAAGGCATCCTAATTGGAAAGGAAGAAGTAAAACTGTGATGATTTTCAGATGACATGATACTATATAGAGAGATCCCTAAAGATGTCATCAAAAAACTACTATAACTGATAAATGAATTCGGGAAAGTATCAGGATACAAAATTAATATCCAAAAATCAGTTGCCTTTTCATACACCAATAGTGATCTACCAGAAAGGGAAACTACGAAAACAACACCATTTACAATTACATTTTTAAAAAATGCCTAGGAATAAATTTAACCAGAGTTGTAAAATACCTATACACAAAAAGTAATGACACTGAAGAAGGAAATTGAAGAAGATACAAATAAGTGGAAGCATATACCATATTCATGGGTAGGAAGAATTAACATCATTAAAATGTCTTACAACTCAAAGCAATCTATAGATTCAACATGATTTCTATCAAGATACCAATAGTGTGTTTCACAGAACTAGAACAGATATTCTAAAAATGTATATCGAATCACGAAGACCCCAAATAGCCATAGCAATCTTGATAAAGAAGAACAAAGTTGAAGGAATCACACTACCTCGTATTAAATTATACTGCAATGCCATAGTAATCCAAGTAGCCTGGTACTGGCATAAAAACTGACATATACATCAATGGGACATAATAGAGAGCCCAGAAATAAACCCACGCCTTTACAGTCAATTAATATTTGGCAAAAAGGGAAATATACACAATGGAGTAAAGATAGTCTATTCAATAAATGGTGGGAATACTGGGATATCTACCCAATATATATCTGCTCAGGCAAGAGAAACAAAAGAAAACAAACAAACAGGACTATATCAAACTAAAACAATTTTTCACAGCAAAGGAAATCATCAACAGAATGAAAAGTCAACCCACTGAGTGGGACAACATATTCACTGATACATCTGATAAGGGGTTAATATCCAAAATTTATAAAGAATTTATAAAACTAAACACCAAAAAAAAATCCAATTAAAAAATGGGTAAATTATCTGAATAGACACTTCTCAAAAGAGGACATACATCCATGACCAATAGACATATGAAAAGATGCTCAATATCACTAATTATTGGAAAAATGCAAATTAAAACCACAATGAGATATCACCTTACACCTATCAGAATGACTATCATCAATAAATCAACAAACAAGTGTTGGCAAGGATATGGAGAAAAGGGAACCCTTGTGCACTGGTGGTAGGATGCAGATAGGTGCAGCCATTGTGGAAAGGAGTATCGAGTTACCTCAACAAATTAAAAATGGAGCTGCCTTATGACCCATTGATTCCACTTCTGATAATATATCCAAAGAAACACAAAACACTGATTCAAAAGAATATATGCACCCCTATGTTTATTGCAGCATTAGTGACAATAGCCAAGATTTGGAAGCAGCCCGAGCGTCCATCAGTAGGTGAGTGGGAAAAAAAATCTGTGGTACATTTACAAAATGTAATACTACTCTGCCATAAAAAAGAAGGAAATCTTAACTTTTGCGACAACATGGGTGGACTTGGATAGTATTATGCTAAGTGAAATAAGCCAGTCAGAAAAAGGCCATTACTATATGATTTCACTTATATTTGGAAACTAATAAACAAACTAAAACTAACAAACATAGACACATCCTCATTGATACAGAGAACAGATCGACATCTGTCAAGGGGTAGGGGGTTAGGGGTTTGGGTGAAAAAGATGAAGGAATTAAGCAAAATCACAAATTCATAGACACAGGCAACAGTATGGTGATTACCAGAGGGAAAGAGGACGGTGGGGGTGGGGTGGGGGCAGGGGACAGAGCTGAATAGTTGAGACAGAGACCAGGTTGACAACAAATTTGAAAAAATCTGGCCCTTTACAGAGAAAGTTTGTTGACCGCTGATACAGATAAAAATAAGAATCTTATATAAAAGTTTTGTTTGAACCCTGGCTGGTGTGGCTCAGTGGATTGAGGGTTGGCCTGTGAACCAAAGGGTCGCTGGTTCAATTCCCAGCCAGGGCACATGCCTGGATTGCTAGGCCTGGTTCCCAGTAGGGGGCACACAAGAGGCAGCCACACATCCATATTTCTACCCTCTCTTTCTCCCTCCCTTCCTCTCTCTCTAACATACATAAATAACTAAATAAAAGTTTTGTTTGATTTTGAAAAATTATTAAACTATCATCACAAACTATAATTTAAGCTCTGATATATTATGCCTTTGTACATTCCATAACAATAACAGAAGGTGACACATTGAAGCTACAACACTGTAGCCAATCTATAATTGTAAATTTACCTCCTCCACTGACACCATTGCTTTATTACAAAGTTCACAAATCTATAGACATTTGTGGTATCCCACATAGCTCTGCATATTTATAACAGCCCTGAAATTGTTCATGAAAAAGAGACAAAGCATAAACTGAAGTCAGTGATATTATTTATGCAGTAGCTCGAATAGAGGTTTTTTCCAAAGTAGACACAGATATACATGTGTTTTCATGAGAATATTGGCAATACAAATATTTTTTAAAGCAGAAAATACATATTTTCAACTGGTCATGAGAAAATAGACTCCTAATTTTTGAGTCTCCAAAGCACAAGCCAGAAACTTTGTGGAATAGATCACTTTCCACCATATACTATCTATAATTATGTATACCTGCATCTGAGTTTCTTTTCTAGATTGTAAGCATCTGGTGGCAGTCTAATTCATATTTGTATCCTGTGTCATCTTTTACAGTAGCTTTCACATAGTAAAATATTCATTGAAATTGAAAGACAAAGCATGAAAAGAAAAGTCTTCATGACCATTAACGGTATTGCTTCTGAAGAAATGGATCCTAAACAGTCAGAAATTTAGATGACAATTTCTGTAAAGATTTTAATGGTACAGATTTTACTTGTAATAGTAAAAGTATGGAAGCAACTTATATCAATAAATGTCTTTTCTTTTTAAAAAAGAATAATTTATCTATGCCATAAAATAATGTCAGCCTTAAAAATAATGTAGTTGAAAAAATTTAATAACCTAGGAACATACTCACCATAAATTGTTTAGAGAAAAGAAGCAGGATTCAGAATTGTATATTCAGCCCTGGCTGACGTGGCTCATTGGGTTGGGTGTCATCCAGCAAACTGAAAGGGCGCCAGTTCGATTCTTGGTCAGGGCACATGTCTGGATTGCAGGTCAGGTCCCAGGTTGACGGTCGATGAATGTTCCACTCAAACATCAATGTTTTTCTCCCTCTCTTTCTCCCTCCCTTATCCTCTCTTTAAAAATAAATAAAATCTTTAAAAAAATGAATATTCAGTATGATTCAAGGAAAGTCACCAAAATGTTAACAGCAGTTTTCATTGAGAGAAAATAGTATAGATGAATAGAATTTCCTTTCTATTTGTACATGTTTTCTAAATTTTACACACCTTCTAAATTTACTGCAATAAGCATGTATTATTTTATTACTAGTAAAAGAAAAAAATTTGAGAACTAAATGAATGCGGTAGGCAGAACCTCACCTGTGACCAATTTGCAGGAGAACAATCTGATTTATTATAGGTGAAATGAATGTTTTTATTCTGAACTGAGCAGGTCTCTCCCAAACTTCTTGGCTGTGAGGGAGAGAGGTAACTCCCATCTCGGGACAAAGAGTAGCTCTGCCAGGAACAAGTATAATGAGCAATACTGGGCCGTGAATAGGATCTTGAACTTCAAAAGCTGACACTGCATCTGCAGCCTCCCTGGTGTGATCTTCACTGACCTGGCCAATTATCCCTGTGCTTTTGCTGATCTAGAAGATATTTAAGAACACAATTAGTTCTTGAATAATTTGTTCAATACCTGAGGCAGTTTAATAGACACAGTCATAGGTTCTCTGTGCCTGTTTTCAAACTTGTATCAGATGTATTCGGGTACATATTGTAACTATATTATTACGGATTGTATTCACATGTCCTAAATGTCAGGACTGCTCTAGAGGCATTGAGCTGCAAGCACCAGGAGAATGCCATTACTTCCACATCTCTTCCAGTTTTTCATGTTTGCTGGTTGGTATACTAGCAAACATGTTTTCATGTTTGATCTTAAAGGAATTGGTTGATCTTAAAGGAATTTTTGAGATCCCACTGATGTATGTAGTATGTGGACAATAAATGTTGATCTACAAACTGCCACACGAGTTTCTGCAGTAACTGCATTGTTTATAAGAAAACACTGCGGTTTTAATAGTCAGATGTAAAGTTATTACCAGGAGAAAAAGAACAGATTGATACCTACATATCGAAATCACTGGAACTCATTTTGTTACTCCATTTCCCTGATCTGATTTCACTTTCAACATTCTAATAAATAATACTAAGCAATAATATATGCTTTAAATGTGATGCATATGTCCTTAAAATGTATACGAATCATACAGGACCGTGCATGACATATTCAAATGTGGGTTTTGTTATATTCAACATCCAATAAGAATGTGTTTCTAAGAAGTATCTCTGAAAAATCTTGTTTTCCCCACCAATCATTAGAGGTGGAAATCAAATGCTATTGCAGATAATGGTAGGCTGCCATCGTCCAGCCCAAATAACAGCTGTTTTCCAGATAAAGCACACTTTTAAAGGACAACCTTTGACTGGTTTGGTGTCTGTAATTAAAATCACATTATCAAAATTATACCCAAATTCAAGACACATTTATTTTTGCATCTGCTGGAAAGAAGTGACATTAAAGGACTCCTCAAAGGAGATAATTAGATTTTTCATAGGCAATATTTTCATCAGTTCAATGTTATTTTCATCCTTATTAAGTATGCATACTTACCTAAGCAGGTAATTTGATGAGGTCCTTTCCACATTACATATATTTAGTAGAATGGTCTTTATTTTCTAACAGATTCAGTTGCCCAGGATTAGGACAACTATTCATGAGACTAAAGAAAAGGCAGACTTTTAAACAGATATGACTTTCTGTCAATTCCACTGAAAGAGCAAAGCTTGGAGTCCGAACCTATACACATCTTAAGAAAAATGGTTATGCTCAGCAGCGAGCTACTGTGAAGCTTAGCAACGTGATATGTTTCTTACCTTTGTATTGGGAAGAAAGTTTGTGAGCATATATTTTAACAGAAGGAAAGCTGGAATGAAGGACTAGAAGGAAACAGCTTAGCTTCTAATATAGGGTGGAGCAAAAGTATTATTTTCCATTTGAACAACTATAAATCTACTTTTGCCCCATTTGTATTGAAAAACAACATTGCATTATTTTAAAAATTATTTATCCAATTCTAAGTTCACTAGAATTGACAGTTATCAATTAAGACTGTTGAATGAAATTGACTAAAATTTTTATTAGAGAAGTATAAATGGGAATGTCCTAAAGCTCCAAGGAAGTATAATATCTATTTATGAAGTAAATACTGGGATTTTTAAAGCAGCATTGACATGAAATAAAATATATTCATATTTTGTAATTGTTTCTCCAAATTATTAGAACATTTTAAAAGACTAGTTTTTGAAAATACTATTGCTTAATGTGAATTGCTATTTGATATTTTTAGGTGAAAAATAACTTCTAAAAATGTGAACAAGTACATAATTTGGTAATTTTAAATATTGAAGCAGTCATGATGTAAGCAGGATAATTTTTATCTTTCTTCTTTCTAATAAGGCCCAGAGACCACTCCATTTAATATTGTAACGTTTCACTTTCTCCTCACCCTACCCCAGCACAACCTCTTTTTCCAGGTCTACTTTTTTCTTTTTCCATAAAAGTTTCACTGTCTGATATACTTTGGTATTTATCTATTTATTATGTTTACTATTTTTTGTGTGTTTTCTATTTATCTATTTACTATGTTTATCTATTATGTTTACTATTTATCTATTTATTATGTTTACTATTTTTTGTGTGTTTTCCCTCATCGTTACATGTAATACAAACTGCAAAAAGGCATGAACGTTTTTTGTTTTGTTCTCTGATGTGTCAATCCCCTAGAGCAATAGCTGGCACAAAATAGGTTTTCAATACATATTTGTGAATTAATAGATGTATAAGTGAATGAATGAATTTCATCCAAATAGTCTCGCTACTGTGTTATTGGAAATACTATTGGCTACCAAAGGCTAAACACTGTTTGAAAGAATAGCTTTGAACATATGTTTGAAAGATCTTACATATGTTATTTCACTTAATTTTTGTAGTAACCTTGTGAGGTAGTCATTTTTATTCTCATTTTTAAAATGAGACAGTTGAAGTTTGGAGAGGTTAAGTACCTTTCCAAAGTCTCAGAACTGGCAAATGCTAGGGCTAAAAGTTGCCCAAAATTCTATGCTTTTAAAAATACTTCTGCTGACACAGCCTGCTTTAGAACAATAACTTTTCTAGAATTCATGCTAATTTTTATGTCTGACTTCACTGTGAAGGTTTTGAGAGCCCATACTTCTTTATATTTTTATTTTTGAATAGATACTGTATTTCCATGGTCAAAGAAGAAAAAATAAAGACACCTAGTGAGGAATATGACTGCCCCCCCTCAGGTTCCCTCCACCAACTCTGCTCTTTCACAGACAATTATTTCTAGAGGTTTCCAGTTACTTTATCAAAAATAAAGAAAAATACATGTTCTTATTTTCTCCTTTTCTTACATATAGGGTAGCTTATTTTCAACGTGTCAAATCCGTGTCAACGGATTTCAATGTGTTGAATAATTTCTTTCTCCTTTGGTTTATTTGGAAAAATGTTGATATGAGTCACTTATTAATCTTGTGCTAAGAGCTCTTTAAAATGAGGTAAATTGTCCTGTGACATTTGACTGACATTATTAATAATTTAAAATGTCAGAGGAAGTCAACTTATGAAGGTATCAGTAGGGTGCTTAGTTTTACTTTAATATACACTAATTAAAATGTATAATGCTGATCTTTTTTAGTTATTTATTTATTTTTGAGAGAGGGGAAGGGAGAAAGAGGGGGAGACATCATTCCATTGCCTCTCACTCACCCCCCACACTGGGGACATAGCCCGAAACCCAGGAATGTGCCCTGACCAGGAATCAAACTGGCAACCTTTCAGTTCGCAGGCCAATGCTCAATCCACTGAGCCACACCACCCAGGGCTACTGCTGGTAGTTTGAAGATTTCTTTTAATGATTTTTATAATCTCTGTACAACTTGGTACACATGTGAGAGTTTAGAAATTTTGAGTTGAAATGTATGGTTGCATTGGAAAATGGGAGTGTTACAAGATTCAACTTTATTAACTCTTTGAAATAATAGCATTAATTTTTTTCCAGATCATAAACACATTATTTTTCTTCTAAGCACAGAAACTGGGAAATCCATTCCGTTAAAAATAAAACCCAGATTCTGGATAGCTACATTCAGTGTTGGGGTGCTAAATCATCATTTCAGCACAGTCTGGGGTGAGGCTGGCTTCATAGGCATGTGCTCCTCTGCAGCCACACAGGGTTTCTGCTCAGGGGCTCCCTGTTTAGTTTCATGCTCTACTGTCGCTGTCTTGAAATTCCTTTTTGAAATAAATTTATTTGAGAGAGAGAGAGAGGAAGGGGGGAAAAGAGGGAGAGAGGGAGAGTGAGAGATGTCAAGTTGTTGTTCCACTTATTTATTCATTCCTTGGTTGATTCTTGTATGTGCCCTGACTCGGGTTTGAACCCACAATCTTGGCAAATCAGGACAACACTCTAACTAACCGGACTACCTGGCCAGGGCTGAAATTAATAATTTTTGAACAAAGAGATTCACATTTTTATTTTCGCTGGGTCTCACAAATCATGTAGACAATTGCAACATTTTTTTCCTATTTAACAGGATGTCATTAGTTACAATTTATTTTTGTATTGCTTTCTACATTTAAATTATATTATAAATTGTGTTTACTTTTGACACTGGCAATATTTTTGCTAGTAGGATTTATCTTCTTTGACCATTATGTTATAAATTATTCTGAGTTTCTTCTTAATGTATTTAAGTCACACTTCATTCATAAAATGTTTAAGAAGGAACTCTGGTCAGATGATTTCATTGTACATATTAAGAGAGAATGATAGAAATATTCATTCACTTAATATAATTAAGACCATTTCCCCCAATTAGTTGGTATTTAGTGCTTGCTGACATTATCGTCGGTGACATTAGGTTCCATAAATTCAATTCCAGGTGTTTTATAAGAAAAGCTAAATGGCAAGGAACCCACTTCATTGAGTTCCTACAAGGTACTAGTCAATGTGTGTACAACCAAAAACTAAGAAAATCCTTTCCATAAGTTCCCATCAATTCTGGCCTCTTTCTTACCACCAGTGGGATTGCAGAAGCGCTCCATATTGTTCTCACAACAATATAGTGCTATACAAGTCTGTTGCAGAATGTAGGGATGAGAAGAGATTTTCTTGACATTCCTGGAGGCTGGTCCAGTTGTTTTAGCTTTTGCATGTAAGAAACTATCAGCTTTATTGAATAACAGATCAAGGATCAAATAGGCTTATAGATCCAACCTCAAAGAAAAACTGTATTTTTCAGAAGAGAAGAGAGAGGGATTTTCAGAAAAGTTTCTGCGATTACAACAGGCAAGCAGGCAGCTTTAGCTGAGATTGTGGCAGCGCCCATGGTGGATTATAACGAGGATTGCATTAGAGGCTTCAGCTCATAACCTCGCAGAAGTCCAGTTCTGCCTGGCTCTCCACCTCCATTGTCTCTCCCTCAAAAAATCAAGTCAGAGCAGATGACTTCCAAAGCAGCCGATTTGCTACAAGACATATTTGAAGAGGGAGGTAGTAAATTAACCTTTCTAAAAGTTGTGGGACTCTGCAGTTCCTTCCTATGAAAGAGAACAAAGAAGAATTGTCTCCCCCAAATAAAGCATATAAACTTCTTTCTTCTTTCACTGCAATCATATTTCTTTCATTAAAATATTTCCCGTTTATAGAACAGGTATTTCTTTCATGCTGGTTCGTTCATTCCTAATCTAATTCCCCTGAGTGTAGCCTCGTGCCAAAATAACCTTTTAGAAAAGATTGCAAGGAAGAGAGATGGTGAATGGAAAAAGTGGGCAGAGGTGATACACATTTCTTAATAAGGAATGTGTAGAAATGTCAAAGCAAAGCATTTAGTTTTTACTTCAAATAAGTGCTCACTGAATAAATATATAAATCATGTAGAAATTCATAAACTTTTCTTTTTTGTAATTACAAAATCAAAGTGATACACAGAAAAATTGCTCAAATAGATAAAAAGGTAACATAGATGAAATGAACAAAAGATAACCAGTTTATTTACTGGGAAGAGTTATGCATTACATCATATCCAGTTGGTAACATAAACCAAGATATACGAATTAATATATTGGCTTCAGTTATTTTCTTAGCACTGGAGTACCTTTTCCAACCATTGAGTGCATGATCAGATTACAGAAATGCAAGCACATATATGGATTCTCCCATGAGACATTCGCTTAGGATTGTCTACAATAAAAAAAAAATGAAAAAGAACAAGCAATAATAAATTCATAAGAATTTTTTTGAATTTCAAATAAATGCATGTCTTTTGACAAATAAATGCATGTCCTTTGAAATTTGGATTTTAAAAAATATTTAGCAACAAAAGAGTTTCTTATGTCAGTCTTTTAGTCATGTTTTCATATATTAGCATTAGGTGGAAATGTTTCACATCATTTAACCCAAAGGCATAATAACAAAACTGCAATTAAAGGTAGCAATAAGAGAATAATAACAACAATAATCATATGGTGTACAAATCAAGGTTGGCCACACATTACACAAATGTTAATTCTGAAAAGAAATACAGTATCAGAATCATGTATGGTTCACCACATATGCATAATCATGCAAATAAAACACTGAGATTATAAAAATGTCATAAAAAGGTTTTCAAAGAATCGTTTGACTCTTAACAGTCAAAGCATCCAGTTTAATAATTTTGTGGCAATAATGTTAAAGACCATTTACTTCCTCTACCTTTTTGTGCACAATCATATTATGAAACCAAACAACAAAATGATTCATTCCGTATCTCCATTATTATCAAATGATTTAACAAAATGATGACATTTTTCTTTATAGTTTTCCGATCTTTGTTTTAAAAAGGCTTTTTAAGAAAAGCAGTCACACTAGAATGTATCAGATTTTCTTCTCAGTGTTTTCATTAAAGAACCATAATGATCAGAGAATAATTCTGAAAGAAAAAACGTTAAAATAAAAATGTGTTCTCAACCAATTTTATATAGCAATTAAACTCCAATCACAGAAATAATCTGGCTCAGTAGTTTATCTAGGTTTCAGTTTAAACAGGACAAATTTTAAATAACTCCAGAGGAAAGAGATAAAGTATACTGAGGATCAGAGCCATGCATTTCAATATGGAAAGGATACCAGGTATAGGTAACAATCTCTTTACATTCCTAATGGAGAAATCACAAGAAATAAGACTTCTATACTGTTCATATTATGAATATGAGAAAGCTTACATGATGCGAAATATCTCATGCAAACATTTTACATGGCATACTTTTATGCACTCATACTCTTACACTAAAGGCAGTTAATGCTGCTCTTTTTTGTAAGTAGATTATTTCTGGAAGATCCTTGCTTGAGAAACATAAGTTTAATACTAAATATCTTTTTCAATTATACTTTGAGTAAAAAGAATGGAAGAGATGTCTAAAAGAAATCTTTCAGATGTTAAATAATGGAATCAGGCTACAAATGAAATACATCAGGGACAATGGCAGCTAACGTGGTATTTAAAAAAAAAGATGAATTCAATTACAGATAACTTATCTGGGGGCATTATTACACACAATGGAAAAGGTCACTCGGGAGCTCAACTGGTCATGTATGTCCATAGAAATTGAGTTTAAGGTAAAAATTATGTCAGTATCAGCACTGATCATACCACTTATCACAACTCCAGTTCAACAACTGTTTGAAGAATTATGTTCCCTTTACTTGGAAACATATTCTCGTAAATTTGCAGTCTTAAATACAAGCACTATTTTAAAACCACTCTGGCTTATAAACAAAAAAGCTGTAGGACAATTTTTAGAATTGTGAACTTTATCCTAAGAGTTCCTTTTGAACCTAGTCCTACTTTATAGCTACAATATCACTGCATTTGTGGCATCCTTGGGTCGAACCAGCACAGTTGCTTACTGAAAATCCGTCAGTTTCCCCTGATGTGTCTTTCTGAAACAGAGTATGTCTTCTGGCTGATTGAATATAACAATTATACAGCAAACCTGCCTTTCTTATCACAGTAGAAAATATATTTCATTTTCATCTTTTGTAATTACCACTTGAGAACTGTATTTTATTTAAAGCAGAGTATCAGGAAATACTCACATATGTGGTCTGTTTGGCCAACATTTAGTGCTTGTTTGAAACAGGACTGTCTCTACACAAATATTTTCTAAAGCCTGGGAAAGCAAATATTGTAGATTGAAGATTCTTTTAAGAAAGGATAAAGTTTGAGAGGCATTTGTTCCCTAAGGGATTGCAAGCCTATTTCCAAAGTATTCCTGAGGACTTTATTTTTAGACTCTGACAACTGAGGTTTTCTATAGTAAAATTACTACATTCTGGACAACATCGAAGATATGAAATACAGCTGCAAGGAAAAATACCAACAATCCGGTTTTATTTTTTGACAAATATTTTGGAAAAATTAAGATTGCTATCCTACTTTCACAGAATAAAATATTTTATGACTAAACAGAGTAATTTATTTTTAAATCTGAAATAAAAAGAATCATAGGATTATGAAACCCTAGAATTTTAATATATTAAGATATCTTGCCACTTGTTACTGGACAACCGATATTTAATTTTTAAAAAAAGATTGTTAAAATTATCAATTCTGATAATTAATTTCCCACTGTTAAGAATCTCTTTCCTATAGTTAATATAAATCCTTCACACTAGGCTTTGTTTTTCTTATTCTAGTCTTAATAATGATATCTATAGCTGATATCTATCATTGGTTACATTTTCTTGACGATCAATAGTGTACTTCTTCCTCCTTAGGCTAAAGTATAATCTTTCTGAATAGGTCTTTTCTTAATTATTTAATAACTTTGGTTTCTCAAAGTTATCCAAATTCTTCTTACTGAAACGGAATTGGATGAGAGAGATCTGACGGATCATGAGTTGATTAGAAAGATTAATCTGAGGGTCCTGCCCGCCCCCGTGCACCCAGGCCAACGACAATGTACTGCTCTTCCAATCCCATCTTTTATCTAAGAAAAATCCTCAGTAGGAAAGCATTTCTGCATGTTATCCTTCTCAGTATGGTAATTGTGCTTACTTTAAAAAAAAATACCTGGTTACTCTGCTAACCAAGCTTGTTAGTTACCTTTAATCTTTTCACTCACCATGTTTGAAATAGTTACCCAGTGTTTTTTCTTTTTCTGTAGTCTTTTCCTCCCACATCTCTCTTCAACTGGTCTTACTGAAGTTTGTTCTCTTTGATTTTCACTAGTTCTTCAATTTTTCAATTTCCTTTTGAATCTTCATGTTCTTTTCCAGTACTGATTTTTTTTATCAGTGCTACACATATTCATTTGTTTTAAATGTCTATAAATAAATATTGGTAAGGCTCAGTTTACACTATGCTAAATGATGCCAGTTTAAATACAGGGAATTCTCTCTTACTACTTAGGGACTATTACCTAATTTAGTGCTGAAAATTAGAGATTTATTTCCGAGTTTCTATACCTTCTTGGCAAAGTTTTGCTAAAATGAACATTTTTATGGAATTGATATTTTAAAACAAACACTTCCCACTCTGTTAATATAAAGGAACTGAAGTCAAATTAGTATATAGTAGACGTGATAAGCTTTATATTGGCAGAAATAAATGTGTTGTCTGTGACCCAGCCTTTCACTGGGTCATAACTAGAGTAAGGGAACAAAAATGCAATACTGCGCTGTCAAGTAGGATTACTGCTCTACAGTCACAGAGAGACAATACTTACTGCTGAATTCCCTGCACCACCAACAAAACTGATGAGGCAACAGAGGAAGATGTTCTGAGGTACTTTTAAAAATGGCATATTTTCCCTCAGGCACAAACAGTTTTTATTAAAAGTCAACTTTGCAGCTATACCACTTCTCAGGTCCAAACACATGATGCTTGGAAAAGAAATAACAAAGAAAAAAAGAAAAAGCAGGGATAGGGGGTAGTAGCATCCTTTCATTGAACTCATATACTCCACACTGTCTCGCTAATGCTGGCACAGGGCAGATAGGCCACCAATAAAATGAAGCGAGTCTTTAGGAACAGCAAGGAAATGCAGGTGGGAAAGAACAGAAGGTTCAGCTGCCACGATCAAGGCTTCATGAAGATTTGTTTCTTTTTCTCTACTTTAACCTGGATCCCCATCTATGGTAAAGATTTCTAACTACTTCAAGTTGCATAATAAATGACACAGTTGAAAATAGCACTCATATAAGAAACTAAAAACCTCTTGGTTGCTTTGGTAATAGTGACCAATACTTAAGATGAATGTGACTGCTAAAAGCCCCTGCACTATGCTTTATGACCGACCCACTGGCCACCACCTTCGACGGGCCATTCCATTATGTCCCACTCACTTCCACTCAGTAAGTGGAGTGGCTCTTACTAGATGTTCATGGTTAGAGCCCTGTATAGTAAACTATCTTTTGTGTTAACAGTGAGGATTGTTTTTGTTTTAAAGAGAAGTTACAGATATTGTTACATGAAAAGGTCAAACCGCTTTGATTTTAAATAAGTTAAGGCTACCTGACCAGACAAGGAATCAGGGCTAGGAGCAATTGTGTGGGCAGTTCTTGATAGTTAAGGAGCCCAAGGAGTGTTAGACCTTTCAGCTCAATTAGCTGTTTTCCTTGTTTGTCAGATTATGTGCAAAATAAATTTTGCTATGAAAACTGACTGCCTTAAATCAAGTCATGAGTTATCCAGCAGGATTTGTAAATGAACTAGGAACAAGTATTATTTCAATATGTATAATATGATTGTAGGCACCTGAGTGTTTGTCAAAAGTAGACAATGAGCTAAGGTTTATCATCTATTGTTTTTTGGCAAGGAAGATTCATTATGAAAAAAACTAACAACAACAAAACACACAATTTTAATCAAAATTTGAACACTTTCTGGGTAAATTCATTAACCAAAGGCTAACTTACATCTATCTATGGATATATTTTCCCATTTGTACTTGATACCTTTTAGCAGGAAAGACTCATAATAGGTCCCTGAATTTGGGTGAAGTAAAAAAAAATTCTGATCATTAAATAAACACACCATTTTTTCCCTTCATGTTATTTAGCCTTCTTTAACATTATCACACACACATACACGCACACAAAGGAGCAGCACCAGTGCATCTACCTGCCCGCAATTTTTAAAAAAATTAAAGATGCCATCAAAGTTGAATGTCAATGAATCATAACATAGTCTCTTTCTTAGATTTACTCGATAATGTCCAGTGAAGAGTTCTAGTTTTAAAAAAATCCAGCAGTTAATTAGCTACTGATTAGAAAGTAAGTGCATAAACAATATCAGTGTAGCAGCAAAATACAGTTATTGTTAACATTCCGATGCACCTCATTTATTATTTTGTGCAAGAAAAATGACCACCGTCTGGCCAAATCCAGATTCCAAACTATATTAAAACTCATACTTAACGGAGCAAATTATGCTTATTTAAAAATAAATGAATTAAGTTCACCTCTCTCAGAAATTATTTTTATAAACATAAATCATGTGGCAAATAAAGTACAAAATAAATATCACTGATGAAGAATATTGGAATCAACTTCTATAGCCGAATGTGACATATGAGGGATGATTTTATAATATATGTATTTTACATGTTCTTAGGTCTCTCTATGTTATCGAGATAAAGCCAGTCATCCGAGATACACGTGTCCAGTTTTGTTTTGTTTATTATTCAGTTGAACTGTAGCCATTTCATTGCAGAAGTTTATCTATGACTTAGAGAAACCGTAAAACATTTTATCACTCCGGAGTCTGTGCTTTGTGTTATTCTTCTTAACGGTCTTTCACCTTCCGAAGTGACAGGCATTACTCCCATCACACATCTAACAACCGAGAAGAAAACACCGGTTGGATCTTAGGCAGTATCCTCTGTGTGGTTACAAAACGTTCACCCCAGAGGTTCGTCCGCGGGAGATGGAGACTAGGGGTGAGGAGGCTTGGAGAGACAGTGGAGAGGGGCGCACTGTGAGCTGGAATGTGGCTGCTCGTCAGGGAGAGCTAGGTCAGGACTGAAAACGAGAAACAAGCGTGTCAGCAAGAAACGCATTGATAAGGGGTCAAGCCACTTGTAAGGTTAGACGGTCACATTATTTTCACCAAAACAAACGAACAAAACCATGAAAAGAACTTTTGCATGGAAAATGGTTTAAATTTAAAACATGCCAAGACAACTATGGCTTTTCAAAAGCACAGACACAGACACGACAATAAAACGTGTTCGGGAAATATGTGAACTCCTCCTTCCGATCGCTTTTCCTTTTTTCTTCTCTTCAATTTCTGCACACAGTCCCATTCCCCTAGGTCTCTGGGTTAGCTGCAAGGTTTCTTAGATCAGTTCTTCTCAAACTTTAATGTGTATACTGATCACCTGGGGGTCCTGATAAAACGCAAATTCTGGTTCCATAATTCTGGGGCTGAGAATCTGCATTCCTGGCAAGCGTCTGAGGAGGCAGGTGGTGCTGGACCAGGGCTTTAGAGGATTCTAAGTCAGTTCTCTGGGAGATTAGATTCAACAGGACAATCAATTTGCTCCAAGGGTTCCCTTTCTCTGCTTTAGCTTGGCAGTTTAAATAAGGCTGAAGAGGTTTAAAATGTTTCCTATTTGTTAAGTATATAACACAGATTTCCGAAAGACCTCTGAGAACCTCTGGTCTGCACAAACTCAGTAATGCTCAGGCACATCAATGCCCTGAGAAATAATCCAGAAGAACAAGGAAGCAAAATTATTGGATTTCCTAAGGTAAAAGTACAAATCACATTTGGGCTCAGGCCTTTTGAAGTCTAACAGGGAAAATCCCACTATGAGAATATTTGTATTACTGAAAGAGATTGGAATTTTTTTATAACTCTGCTTTTTCCCCTTATATTATGAAATTAAGTACCATAGAATTCATTTCTGATAGGAGTAATGTTTGAGAAAACTATTCAAGGTTTATTATTATTATTATTTATTTATTTATATAGATTTTAAAGCTAATATTATCATTGATGTTATTCAGAGTTATCATTAAACCGATTTAATCTTTGCTACTGAAATTATCCTTCATATATATCTCAGAATACCGGAACTTTGATACAACATCAAAATTATGTGAGATACTTATCTGCTTGAGGTCACTCTGACGTCCCAAAGTTTTTGAACTGTTATAAATTTAGTTTAAAAGGGGATATGCCCTTCTGTATGGTTAGGACAACCAATGATAACAATGATTTTCCTGTATAGTTAGGACAACCAGTGACAAAAATAATTTTTCTGTAGAGTTAGGACAACCGATGATAAAAAACTATTTTTCCTATCTGTTTTAAAAACATGGTAGATAAACATGGGAGACCTGGAGTCTCAAGAGGGCTGAAAGTATTTCATGGCAAGATTCTTCCTCCCCTCTCCAGACAGGCTCAATGGCCGTTGGAGACACAGCAGCAGGCGTCCCCACGGACCCAACAGAGCTTCGTTCTGTTAGATCTGAATGATTCAGAATGAGTTTCTTTTTAGGGGACCAAACATGTTTTCAACATAATGGCACGCAGCACAAAAGGGATAAATTTTTGAAAACCCTGTCTAGTTCAATATTTTTCATGATAAAGGAAGAGAAGCATTTCTGCTTGACCAGCTGAAGTAACAACTTAAAGATGGGTTACAGCTCAATTGGCCCAACCTCAGCATTATGTCATTCATGATAATTAAAGTTCTTTTCGAGATGAAGGTATCATGAAGTAGAAATCAGCAGGTACAAAATAGTCATGAGGATGTAAAGTACAGCATAGAGAATATAGTCAATAATATTGTAATAACTACATATGGTGCCAGGGGGGTACTAGACTTATTGGGGGGTAGGCCGAGCTGCGTCACACCACTACATTGTACACCTGAAACTAATATAGTAATGTCAACTGTGATTGAAAAATAAAAAACTTAAAAATAATTGTTTCCATTATTTCAGGCTACTTACCTAGTGTGAGATTATAAATATTTTGTTTTACAGTATTGTTGCTCTAAACTTGCATAAATGCAATCACACTGTAGATATGTGGCAGAAGCATATTTTTGGCTTACAAATTAAGAAATTATTTCTTAAATGCAAATATTTGATATGTTGTAATCATTTAAGCTACAGGAAGAATTCAGTTTCAGTTCTGGATGCGAAGTATCCTTAGGAGCTCACTCGTTATGCAACCTTTACCATTTAAAAGCTTACTTTATGTAGGTAAAACTATGTTGTGAACGGTAGGCCTAGGAACTATTACTAAGATATAGAAATAAATACATCTTCAGAAAATTTTTCCCCCAAGTAAGCAAGTTCTTTGGGGGAAGTACTAAATACCAAATATCTCTATGTATTTAAATATTACTTCCAAGGCTGTACTACCTTGGGCATCCCTTTCGCGTTACGGTTTCTTTTCTCTACAAACAACTTTAATAATTTAGCTCTATAATAGAATCAGTCTGTAAAAAGAATATGTAGAAAGTTCTATATTTTTCAATATAAGGAACTGCTCTTTTATTCAAAATCATACACCTAAGGAGTTATCTGAATACATGTGTAAGCTGTAGGAAGTATAAAACATATTTTAAAGCAAGTAAGAGAAGTAGGAAAAACACCGAATCTGAAATCGCTGCACATGGTTAGCAAGTTTTGTTTCTCACTAAACAAAGTCCCATTTCAATTCAGGGATAAGGAGTCAACATGGGTGATTTAAGCACTGACTTTGCCCCTCACGGCATTGCTACAGGGGGTGGGTGGAGCATCCCCTGGCGTGCCGCATGCATGGTCGTGGTCAGGAGGATGGGGGCCTGAGTCATCAGGCTCCGTAAAATGACCCTGGACAAGTCATTTTACTCATTTTCAATTGGGTGCTTCCCTTATGGGGGTTTAGTAATTAACTGGTGTAAAGAATTTAACACTTGTGTGCGGTAAGAATTCAAAGTTGGCTGTATGTTAAGTTTTGGGCCAGACAAAAGTGAAAAGGGCAGTGAGGACATGCAATTCGATCCATTTGGCAGTGGGCATAAGTGGGAAGAAGTCAGTTGTAATTCTGGTGACTCTGAAAAGGACAGTCTTTTATGGTCTGTGTGCATTTTGTCATTTCTCCGTGCAGGCCACAATGAGGCACAGTGGAAGCCTGCTCTGGACCACGCTGTATTCACGTGGGTAGAAACTAAAAACATTTGTAATTCATTAAGGTGCTTTAAAAAAAAAAGTAAAACATTTATGTGGAGGTAGCAAGCAATCTAAATTCAGCGATTTCAAAACATGGAACTGGGAAAAGGAACCATTTAGTCAAACTGGTTCTCAAAAAAAGAAAAGCAAAGGGAAATAAAATTAAAGTTGAAAAATTCCCCACTAGCTTTCTCTACTTTTTGCCCCAGCACATTAGAGAGGCTGTGAAAGAGATGGCAGGTCTCTGCCTTGAGGAAAGGTTACGCGCTCATCACAGTCAGCAGCAATACGAGACATGAAGAGCACGCTATGGGCCAGGCCTATGCCTCATTCTCAGCCTTACTTTATAGGAGACAGAACTTAGCCGGCAGAAGTAACTTTCCAAGAATGCACAACCGTATGTCTTTGAGACGGAGTTCAAACCCAAGCAATCTGAGTCCAAAGCGCCTTCATTCATTCCTGGAAGCAATGGTGACCGGCACACTGTCCCCTGGCCCTGGGTGGGGGGTGCTTGGCCAAGAATGGACTGTAGGTTAAAAGCCCACATTCTTCACCGCTATACACAGATAATCCACTGAGATGGGTTTGAACATTTATAATTATATTTTCTTACATAATTGAAATTAGTCTAAGCAGGCTACTGTAGGCTAACGGCATTTGTATGTTCAGGAAGAACTTTCCTGAAGCAATCTTGCTGCTGGAAGGGGTGGGAGTGGCAGGCTGAGGGATCAATCTGGAGACACTGGTGTGGATTCTGTTTAGTCGTGTCCCTCTCCCTGGTAACTTAATGTCTCACTTAGACAGCAAGTCGCACCGCCGCCTCGAAGACCAGGTCACTGGGGTTTTGGGTGCTGCTGTTTCTGGGCAACACTTGCGACCCGCCCAGCACTCCAGCTAAGCCACAGCCACTGTAGCCTGCAAGTGACACCTACTCCTCAGACACACTTGGAAGGTACGGCCTCTGCGCAAAAGGAACCTTGCCAGGTAGAAGAGAGAACAATAAGCAGGTGTAAAAGCCACACCAAATTACAAACTTGGCACCATCAGAGGGCCAAATAACTGGAGATGAAACATTACGGGAAGAGGGCAAGGTGCTGACGGGGTGCTGTGTGGAAGTCACCCAGGGTGAGAGAGTTCCTGATGGAGACGTAAAGCTTTCACTGGAATAGAAACTGGCAGTGAACTCTCTAAGTTGAGTGTCCAGGAAGCACGTACACCTGCCTCTAGCTGTGCTCAGTTAATCCCACGTGAAGGGCCCTGTCACTGCAAATACTCTTTTTCGAAATGCCAATTTTAAGTTTTTCTCCACCTTTGTATTTCAGTTTTAATGAGGGCCCTGAATGGACAGAAAACAGAAATACTTTCATGAAGTTGTCTTAGAACAGACATTAGATATGCTTTGTATCCTTCCTGTTTATTTGCCTGAGGGATATATTCTAAGGACAAAAGACAAAGGAAAGAAGCAGCCCGCCAAATGTCCTCACAATTCCAGGTTTTCTGTTTTGGAATGTAATGAAACCCTGGAGTAACGCAAATATTTACTCACACCAGGGACCTGAAGGCAGCCTTTAGTCCCGCCAGTGGCCAGGAAAATAAACTCTGCTCTTGGATTTCCATTGGGTACATCCAACCTCGAGCATCCAATGTGTGCTGGCATTGCCCATGTTTGAAATAAAATGTAGCCAATGTAATTATGTATAGGCGGTTTTGGGGTGGAAAAGGGAGGGCTTGGGGTCTAGGCTCTGACATGCAGCCGGGTGGGGAGAGAAAGGGCGTCTGGATTTACCTGACAGTCGGGCAGTCTTGCCTCTCGGCTAGTTGTGAGCACTGTGGCGGTACGGAGGCAGCAGGCTGCTGACAATCTACAAGAAACTGATAAATTAGACATGTGTACAAAGAGATGACAGAGCATTGTGTTAGTAATTAAAGCAGTTGCCTGAGAGATTTAGTGAGGAATGTGTATTCACACAGAAACATCCTGATTAAGCTTTCCCCCCTGAATCATGCCAATAGACAAGACTTTTTTCTGTAAATATCATTATGAAAAAATTAGTGACAAAATTAGTAGTGGGATTTCTCAAGTATATTAGGACATATGTGGCCATTCATATTTGGTATTTGGATACAACTAAAAATAAAGGGTCTATTAATATAATAAAAAAAAATCTTCAAGTTCTGAACTTGAACATGATGGTAGTTACTTGCTTAGCACTTAGATTTGCTATTTCAAAACGGAATATATTCAGATAACTGACTTTACTGTCAGGACATATGGGCGTGTTAACAAGCCCGTAGGTACACAGAGAAAAGCATCCAATACAATCTTTTCCATGATTAATAGAAGGATATCAGAGAAGAAACTCATCTGTACAGATTTCTAAAAAGTAGATTTTATTTGTCACAAGAAAGCGTTGTTAGCAGAAAACTTAGAATGTTTATTACATAGTAAATTGTTAGTAACTTGGACTGATGGAGAAAGCTAACCTGATTGGGAAATCCACTTTTGTCTTATTTTTTCCATTTTAAAGTCATATAATACGTGTATATAACTAACACTAGGTTAACAAAGGGCTCGTTAGTAAACGTCCATGTTTTAGCTGATCAGTTATGTTAATCATCTACTCCAAGAAGGACCACCTGCTGGGCGTTCTAAAGCTACCAAAGAAGTCTATTTGCTGGTCCCAAGCTGACCCTACTAAAATCACTGGGAAGCTGTTTCTAAATATATAGATTACATTTCTGCAAAAAGATTTGGCAAAAATGTTAAAATTAGAGTTATACTTAAAAGTTCAATTATTCTTAAGTAATTGCAAAATCTCCTCTTGCTAACTGCTTAGACTATGTATTTGCCTAGTATACCTCTTTCCCTATGTTATGTAGATAATATTTAAGCCAAATGATCACAAACTCTGGATTTACAGCCTTGAATTAGTGAGGCTGTATAAAAATCTATACTCCAAAGTTTGTGTCTAAGTATCTATTACTTATTCCCTGTTTTAACAAAGCCTGACTGTGTAACTCCAGAATACCAAAATTCATGAAAATTGCTGATGCTTTTGTGTAAGATATTGAAAACACACTAAAGCTGACTGTGATGCAAAGTAGAATATGAGGCAGGCTTGGAGTTAATTCAAGAGAACATCATTACTGAAGGGACCCTTTATATGGTGGGTCTTTGTTGGACAGTGACTTATTAGTGATTGCTTATTAATAGGAACAAGATCTGATTCTCCTTTAGTATCTAATATTCAGATTACATACTCAGTAAAAGTCCTTCAAATGTAACAAATATTTGTTTTCTCAGCTGTGGGGAGTTTTTTTTTTTTCTTGACCTCTTTGTTTTCCCATTTTGCAGCTTGATTAGCTCAATGATTCCCTTTTGTAGAAACTCAGAGTCTTAAAGGATGATTTCTTTATGCTACTTTAATTTTTTCAAATGGCTTTTCTAAGTGATAATTTAGGAACTTTTTTTGGCCTAATATAGATAAGGATTCTGATGTGGCCAGATGTGTGCTGCCCTCCTATGGTGTATTTGGGTAAATGCAATGGATGCAAATGTACATGAACCCTTAGAAAAACAGGCAGGGATCTGGCCTTACATCTTTCATTGCAAGAGAAGTGTAAATAAAGCTCTTCTATAGCAAAGTTTCAGCCTCTGCAAAATGGAAAACCCTAGAATAGACTAAATAGTTTAAATACTTTCCCATATCTCACTTATATTAGAAATATTTCTCTTTCCCAATGCAGTCATAGATCATTGATTTGAAATATGCTTTGTGTTGAAATTTAGAAAGCAGGTAAGCAGGACTATAATGTGTACCTTAATGAGTCGTTTACTCTAAGCTGGATATTCCTTAAATTTGTAGTGAGTATCAGTTTTTCCTTCTTTAGAAGTAACATCACGTCTGGCTATTTATTATTATTATTTTATCCTATTATTCAAGGTTATTTATTATTTATAAGTACTTAGCCAAGTGTTATCCTTAAAGAATAAAAAGTAAAATCCACAAAGAAGAGGGTGATAGATGAAAAAAAATTTTAAATAGCTGTGTTGCTCCAACTCAATTATCTTCTAAATTTTTCTTCTCGGGTCTGCGGCCCTCCAATCACACACATCTAACCCAGCAGGGCGGCTGGTGTGCATTAGCACGGACTTTGTAAAATGAAAGTGGTGGGTTAGGAGACGAGGAAATCCCTCCCGGCACTGAGATGCTGAGGGCTTTACGTGACCTCGCCAGCTCTGTCTAGGACCTGGCAGGCTTACTCCTGAATGAACTAGGCCTCATCTCATTGCTCTGATGCTTTTTTGCATCAGAGATGAACATCAGGGATCTTAAGGAGAAGGCACTGCAGAACCCCAGTAGTCACTGTTGTTTCTTATCTGGGCCACCAAAGTTCGTCTCAACCATTACCAATAGTCAATTTAGTAAACTCCTATTACATGTCTAAAATCATCTTTAGAGGTGGGGATGAAAGGAAAACAGATGATATGGTCGCTGGTCAACTGAGAAAAGCAAGCACATTCAACAAGCAATTGTAATAAAGTGTCATGACGACGGTGATGGTGATGGTGGCGGTGGTGGTGATGATGATGATGATGATGATGATAGTAGCTGCCTGGCACTGTGCAGGCACTGAACATGCATGCTCTCCTTTAACCCTGTTTTTTATTCCCAATTTATGGATGAGGAAAGAGGGGCATAGATGAAGTAACTTGCCAAAGTCCACTAAGAGGTGGAGCTGAGATTTGAATCTAGGATGGTTTGATCCAAGGGCTGAATTAAACTTACGGACACATCCCTGCAGGGATGGTGTCCTTGGTGCCAGATGCTCGGGAGGAGGCCGAGCAGTAGCTCTTGGTGGCACACGGTCTCCTACAGAATGGCTTGCACCCAACCCCCAGTTTCCTGACTTGAGGGCTGATGCATTCCTACCATTTCATGAGATCTTATTTTCCATACCATATCTCCTTCCCTCATGACCATAAGCTCCCCCAGGTGCTACACATTTCCCCCCAAAAACCCTCTCTGTCCCCTCAGTGTTCCTTAGCCCAAGTTCTTACTCATAAGACAAGATTTCAACTTCCCTCACTCTCCTCCTTGCTCCCTGACCATGTCCCAGTTTGTGCACAACCTTCTGAAAATGAGGTGTTCAGGAAATCATGTGTGGATAAGACGTGATTGGCGCAGTGGAGTGGCACAGTCTAGCCTCCTCTGGGGCATCCTGATTCCATGAAAAGGGTAGAAGCCGGCGTGGCGTTTCTTTGGCAGCCACATCACACTGCTCTTTTCCATGAACTTGCATTGTCTGCAGAGGGTGTTCTCAAGTCGTGCTCCCTCTGTCCCGCACTTACGGTGTCTGGGATTCCAATGGAATAACGCATATACTTATAGTTTTGTATTCATCTCTAATAAGAGGTTCACCTTTCCTACCTGAAACATCCTTTAGATCCAATTTTGTCCTCTACCTTCTAGTGTATTAACTTCCTCTCCATTTTATTTGTCTTTCAAATCAGAAATTATGATAACCATGACCTTGATATCTTTATCTTTAAAGACTACCAACCAATAATAAGACAGGGCTAAGTACACACGATATTTCATAAATATCAATCTATGAATTTGGATCCTTTGAATATGTCCATTCAGCCATTTATAAATCCAAACAATTATACTATCATCTAGAATTTCTCTATTTGTATAAATAATATTGTAAAACACATGGTTAGTTGTTTGCCAAAATTCAGTTATATTATATTACTACTTTCCCTGGTTTTAGGACCTTGAGAGTGAGGCGTAAGTCATTCTTGATGAATTCACGCTGGTTTTTAGTCATTCCTACTTTATATTGAGCATATGAAACCCACTGATTTCTAGAAATCTGCTAAGGATCAGCCTCAAGGTTACAGGCCTATAGGTTAGAGAAACTACTTTCTTTTACATTGTATAAATATTACATTTCTTCTGACACGCCAAGGAATTCACCTTCTCACTTCCGTATTCTATTTCTCCCTGGGACCTCTTCTCCTGTCTTTCGTAAGGCCATGATATTTTAGCATCTTTCCTTCAACAAAAACAGTGAGAAGGAAAGGGATATGTGCTTTCCTTTTTTTTCCTTTCTCATTTTGAAAATGGCAACTCATAAACTCAAATATTGACAGGAAAAGTGAAAATTCATGATATGAAGAGCAAACGTGCCTTGTCGTGAGAGAGTTAACATCTTTGATAACTTGGTGTACTATTTCCAAGACTGTTAAAGATAGGTTTAATTATCGAATCTAGCCACTTGAACAACTGCTATTATGGAGTATGACATCACTATTATTTTCAAATAGATATCACTTTGGAATAAAAATCTTACCTACTTCGAGTAAACAGTCACTATTCCTTAAGGACCTTTCAATAAGGACAGATGATAACAGCAGAAAAGCGAGAATGTTTAATTATGGAAGCTATTACATTAAGAACTGACCGAACAGGTGTGGACAGTTCTAAGATAACTCCATAGTAACGGTCACAGCATACAGACATCCTCTTTTATGTCCATAGGATATCCTTCTTTCCTCTTTCTGCAAGCCTGGCCTTGTTCTTGCAAACCACTCCTCAATTGAGATTTTGGCAGATACAGAAAAGGAAGAGCATGCAGAAGGAATATGGAAGGAGGAGGAAAGCATGAAAAATAATGGTAGCATGTAATATTTCTTAAATTCTGTATACATGCAAACACTAGGCTAAGCACTTTACATGCAACTGCTCTTTCTTTCATCCTTATACAAACTCAAAGAAACAGGTTTTGTTTTTACTTTATAAATGAGAAACTGCGGCTTTGGGAGGATAAGGAATTTATATATGGTCACTTTCTGTATGATTTTTACAGCGAACAAAAGCTTTTAGTGCTCAGAATACTCAACCAAGTTTGGCTGTTAAACTGTTAAAATATTTTATGGATTAGAGCACTGAGGACCAGAAGAGTTAAGTGATTTTCTGAGGGTCCATAGAGAGAAAAAGAGAGTGAGAACTTGAGCCCAGGTTTCTGACTGTCCACCCCATGCCCTTGTAGTGGAATGCCCCATCGAGCCTGTTATAGACCGACAGGCCCTCCCCCACCCCAATTCATATGTTGAAACGCTAAGCCAGTACCTAAGAATATGTCCATATTTGGAGATAGGATCTTTAGGGACATAATTAACCTCGGGTGAACCCTAATCTAATCTTACTGATGTTCAGGACACACAGAGGGACCCAGGGACACATTCAAGTGGATAAAGGGCAGCGGTGAGAAAGCAGCCCCATGTGGTAAGCCAAGGAGAGAGGCCTCAGGTGAGACCAAACCAGCCCACACCTTGACACCTTGACCTTGGACTTCTAGCCTGTAGAACTGGGAGGAAAACGTTTGTTGTTTAAGCTCCTCAGTCTAACAAGTACAGAGCCTCTGTACGTGACCCAAAGCGAGAGCAGTGATTACGCTCTCTTACTCTGTCAACGGTACCTCTCTTGTCTCAATAAACCAAGAATAGCTAAATTTCTCTTGAATTCTTCTAAAATCTAAGCAGTCCAAGGGTTGAAATAAATGTTTTAATTCAAAGAAACTCAAAGGAAAGATGTATACAGAAGGCTGGAGCACAAATTCTAAATGAAAATCGGGACCTGAATTCCAGCAAAAAGCATTTTGGAAAGATGTAAAAGGCGTGGGGGGAAACTAAATCGATGGTAGGATGTAAAATTTGAGTAATTATGTGAGAAGAAAATATAAATTTTTCTGCATTGTGCACTGAAATAAAGACAGAAAAATTGCATAATTATTTTTTTAAAAAGTCTCCCAAACTCAGGAAATCTGAATATCTGTGGATAACAGCACAAAGTGCTCCCGATAGTTGCTGACGTGCTTCTTAAGCGACGGTTTTACACAACAATCTACAGGAATGGACAACCCGTAGTCACAATAATTTCCTTCTCTCTGCCAACAATGCCTCTGCAGCGCCGTTCTACATCTCTGGACCTTCCTCCTCAGTCTCTCTCCTCTGTGCCCCTCAACTTCCCCCCATTTCAGCATGAGACTTACAATCCATCAGAGGGGACTCTGTGCTTAGATCCCTGCTCCACCAACCAATAGCTGAGGGACATTGAGGAAGAGACTGAACCGTTCTGAGTCTCATTTTTTCCATCCGTTAAGTGAGGACATTAAACACCAGTCTTGCAGGTATCAGGTGAAAGAGTGCCCATGAAAGCACATAGCCCAGGGTCCACTGACAGTAACCGGGCATCACTTAGACAGGAGGGCCCAAAGGAAGGAGTCAGATGCCCTTGAGGCTTTTAGCTTCAAGAAACAAAGTAAATATTGGACTATTAACAACGATGAAAACTTAATAGGCCCCAAATAGGCTATATGATGAAATCATTTTAATCAGCCTTTTCTCCTAACATTTCATTCATCTGAAACGCTCTCTCTTCTCTCTATTTAGAACTAACTTGTTTCAGTCTTTATTCCTGACCACTCCAAAAGGAAGTATCTGCTTCCTCTAAACTCCTGCAGGACTTATCTCATCTCCTTCAGCTTTTCTTACACACAGCTTGTGACCACAGCTTTCCGAGCAGTAAGCCTAATTTCCTCCCCCAGGCTACAGGGCTGAAGGCAGGGAGGACCTTGCCTTGCAGTTCTTAGAATTCTCTGTTCCCCACAGTAGCTTGCTTGGAGAATCTGCATGCAGTGCAAAGTACTTGTTAATATACTGACTACACTCCCCTAAAAGATCTTTGGATTTGTTTCTTTATTTGTCCTTTACTAATGCCATTGTCTGATGGGTCCACTTGTACAAGGGAGAGTTTACAATTTAGACATTCCTGTCATCATAACTATCTTTTTAACAAAAGGGATAAGAAAGAATAAATGTTATCTGATAAAGGTTTTAAAACTAATTTAGTGATATCACATAATTAATTATTATTATTCTTTGACAATTATAAGACTTTGATGTATACATCCTAAAAATAAAATTTAATTGTCATTATTTAAAGTGTGCCAAGTGACATCAATACTAAGTTATTCCTCACTAAATCTACAAAATGATTGATAGTGTGTTAGTGAGTTAACGGAAAAGTTAATGGAAAGAAGCATCAAAATACATTCTCCTAGTAGTGACAGTTAAGCAGTCCTATTGATGCCTATAAATATAAACTGAAAAAACAAACATGGAAAGTAGAGAATTTAGGGGGGAAAAAATAAATTTAAGGTAGAAACATTATATAAAGAAAAATAATAAGGAGAGCATGAGCTAGAAACATTTACATAAATATAAACAGCAGTTAGGAAAAGTTAAAATATTTTCAAAAATCTAATGATGAATTTCATGGTGCACTGACGAACAAATACGGATAGCTGTGAACAACTTTTAGCATTTTATAATCAAACACATAGAGTTGGTTATCTCATCCCTTTTTGCCAAACATATCACATATCCTATTAATACATCAGTTTCTCAGAAAGTACCCACGGATAAGATAACAGCATAATTTCCAACTACTCAGGGATGTAATCTGCTAATTTATGTCACCAGACACTTCAGCCTTAACTTTACATCAGTCTTTAACACAGCAAATCCCATTGTATGTTTATACCCTTGACAGTCAAAACAATCATTATTCATTAAATGTTATTAAAGGACAATAAAGACAGAATTGTTGAAACACATAAAAAATTTTCACTGTAGACAATGCAAAAATATGACTGACGAGTCTTTAAAAACTCTGGTTCTGCCTTTATATAATGACAACTGGGTATAGTTTATCACACTTTGGTGATAGGCATTAAAATTGTCTTCAACAATGCAGTATCGAAGCATCACTTGCTAAGAAGAGGGAGCATTTTTAGACTTTTCAGTGATTATAGATCAGACAAAAATTTTCATTCGGCTTTCCATTTGCTGTCCTGATGAAAATCATATGATCGGCTGATAAAACAAAGCAATATTCATAATCTATTTGTATTTCAAACCTTGCGAAAGAGAAATATAAAAATGCCCTGCAGTAGAGCCAACTTGCTGTTTCTGAACAACTTACAATTAAACCATGAGCATGTGTGTAATCAACAGCCTATGGTAGGAAAGGCATGAAAGGTGAAAGGGAAGAGGGTAATTAAATACAGTGGCACCAAGAGGTAAAAGTACATTTGCCGCCAGATTTTTACACCAATTAAACACCTATTAGAAACTAACCTTTTGTTCAGAAATGACCTTCCCAAGAACAACGTCAGCTGGCACAGTGTTAAGTCAAGGTGGTATGGTAGTCTGTTCTCAATTAAGCAAAGTCAGTAACAGCATGTATCAGATAAAGACCAACTATCCCTTCGAAATGTCAGAATTCATCCATCATCAAAAAGAAATGAAAGATAAGTTTAAAAAAACTACAACTAAAAACCCGCTAAAAAGATTAACTGTAAAAATATATCCTAAACAAAAAAATATATATGAGACACCACTCAGTGAAATGTGTTTGATTTTCTTATTTAATATTTGTTTTCATTATTTTTTGACATTTTCAAAAAAATCAATGCTAGAAAGTATTCTGATAGGTTCAGGAAATTCTCTTCTATAAAATGATAGATCTGAAATTATAGGTTTTCACCAATGTCAGTTGGGTTTTTTTAAAATTTATTTTAAGAAAAGAAGAAATACTTATAACATGTAACCCACATTTTGGGGGGAACACAATTCAGAACCCCCCAAACTAAACCAAGTGTTTCAAAATGTACTATATCCTCATAAGCAAATTAAGCCATGAGTATAACTCAGTTAAAGAAAAAGCAGTATGTTTTAATATTAAATTTTTTTTAAAGTTCACATTTACAGAAGGTGCTTATTCACTTTTCAAAGAAAAGAAGGATTTATAATGGCAAGCTTCCTAATGTAAAAGTATTTGATCTGTAGAAATTTAATTGAAGCAATGCTATTTCTTTAATAAATTTAATAAGTTTAATAAATTTATTAAAGAAAATAAGATTCACCTACAGGTTTATAGCCAACTTACCTCTTTTTGCTTGATGTCAAGTAGGGCATAAAAAGAGAAAAAAAATTATGTTTAACTGATTCTACTGTCATCACATAATGGCTTATTCTATAAATACTACTCAAGACTAAATGACTATTTTTGTACTTTTTTTTTTTTAAGGATCCTATGAATAGAGGTGGAGCTGGGACTGCCTGGAAAGTCATAAATACGTATTTAAGATGAACTCATCAACATCCTCATTGTGACGTCTGTGCCAGGGACTCGGTAACATTTGGCCAGAGCAAACGGTGTTCCTTTCTACTGTCAATTTTTCAATTTCACTTCTTAGGATCCAAACTGATTATCAGCTGACTTTTCAACTCTTAGTAAGACATAATCTGAAGGGTAATGACAAATTAAGAAGTGAGGCTCAGTTTAGAACAAAAAATGGATTAGATGAACAGCACTAGGGCAGCAAAAAAGTTCTTTAACATGAGCAAAGTGTATCTCTTTCAACTAAAAAAAGTACCAATTTCGTAACCACTTCAAGTAGGTTAAGTTAAAATAACAGTCCTGTTCTAAATCATTATCCTGTAAAATAAATGTACATACTTTCATATAAATCTCTAATGCAAATACTTGAAATTATAGAAGTTGTTTTTTTAAAATAATTATAGTAAGAGTAACAGTCTAATTGAGTCTACCTTTCCAGAACATTCTCTGACTCATGTAATTACATGAGAGGCCAGGTGAAGAAGCAGTCCTTCCAAAGGAGATCTGATTTGTGGACTGGACACATGGAAGTGACATAAGTAACCTAAGCACCATAACAGAAAAACAAAACCTCAGGGGTCCAGTAATGAGTAAAGCCAAACAAATGTGGCTCAGACCTGAACAGTTCACAAAAACTTTAAATTTGTGATACTGAGACTATATCAATGACTGTTTCTTTTTGGCTTAAAGGACAACAAAATTAATGGTTATTTGGTATCTTTAGGACTTCATCTTTTTTTTTTCTTTTTCTTTTGGTGAACAATAGAGAGTAAAGTCCACAATTTTGAGTTGTGCTTTTCCCCTCGTACCTTTCAGGCAAAATAAATACACTGGGCAAACAGCCAGGAAAACCAACCAAGCATTAACAGATGACTAAAGAGGGGTGTGTGGAAGAAGGGACACCCAGCTGTGCAACAGGAGAAAGAGAGGCTGGTGGGATGCTTCATCGTGGTGCAATAAATACAGTGCATCGTGAATCTCTGCTGGTTGACTGGCTGTGCACATTTAATGGCTCAGTCACTTTAAGTAGGTGTAAGTGCTATGGAACTAATTTTCACTACATTCTTTAAAACAAAGGGATAGTCAGTGGCAAGTGCAGGCTTTCCAAGTGCAGCTGCACTACCCGTCATTTGCTCCATGCACCCAGCCAGACCTCAGGCTGCACCCTGAGGCCCGCCCAGCTCACTCAGAGCTCAGGAGAGCTGCGGAACCAAGGCGCAGCATGAAGAAAGGTCCGTTCTCCAAGCTGCCCATTAATGTTCCGAAGAGTCCGTTTGGCTGCCATGTTGAAGGGCACCAGAGAAGCATTTCTGAATTAAATCAGTGGTCCCCATATCCAGTGTCACACAATGGGTATAGGGTTAGAAACTGAAGCCCATCCGTTTTGAGAAGGAAACCAAAGTGTTAGTACACTGCAAGAATTCGGAGTTAACTTGAAACACTGTCCTTTCCTGCCTTGTACAGTCAGTTCATAACAGGTGAATATTTTAAATTGTCCAAAAAGAAATGTAGGTAACAGGAATTTTTCTTTTTCTTGGTGGAGAGTATACTATGTGATGCTAAAATATTTTAATACAGTTCTATTTAGAAACATGGATTGTGTACAGTGAACTCCAGGCCCAATCATGGAGAGAAAATTTGTATTCATAGAATCCGAGACTCTCGCAGTTGGGAGGCCCTTCAGTACTTCTTCACACTAGCTGCCCAGATAGCCTGATAAATGTAAAGGAGAGCCTAGAGCTGTTAGCCTAGAGGCTGGCTTCTCTGGGTGCCCATGGTGGCTTTTCGTTATTATGCTTTTCTTCCTATTCCTTGTGGACCGAAAAAGTCCCTTTCAAAGATGCAGGATGAATGTCAGAATCCAGGAAATGCTTATAATCAGAGGTTGTTATGCAGTTACAGTGAGGGCAAACAGTAGAATACAATAGACCACCCAGCAGACAGGATTAAATAGCGTGAATATAGCAGAGAACGTGAATTTTCAACCTTTTTCATCTCACAGCACATAAAAACTAATTACTAAAATTCTGCGGCACAATAACAACATTATATTTTTTTGCCACTCTGGTAAAAAAAAAAAAAAAAAGTATAATTTTGATTCATTCACACCAGACAGCTATTGTTGTGTTGGTTGTTGTCACTTTTTAATTTGATGATCTAAGGAAAAAAAGGTCAGTGGCCCTGACTAAATGGTCAGGTCTTGCATATTTTAAAAATTCTTGCAGCACACCAGTGAAAATTGCTGGCCTGGAAGATGCTGATGGCCACTTTCACCTGGAATACAATGAGGCAGTGGCCCCAGCGGCACCCCCCAGAACAGAGGACTAAACTCTCCTTTGCACGGGGTGCTTTGGGACATGAAGGCAAGGGCGTCCCAACAGCAGACAGTTGTAAAACCTGATTCCCTGGCACAAAGGATATCGAAGAAACTAAGGGCTGGGTTCTGAAAGTAACTGACTGCAGGATGGTAGGGAAAGGCTGTTCTCTGACTTCAGGGTGGGGAGAATGCATAAGAAGAAGGTGGAGGGATAACACGAAATTTTTTAATTTGGAATTTGGACTAGTTTGTCATTTGAAGGCAGAGGCTGACCTCTTCGATGAGTCTGAAGCTGGAGCTATGACCTAGGAACCGACCCTAGACGGTCCTTGTTCTTTCGGGTTTTCCATCTGTCTGTCAGTATTTTACGGTGAGCCAGTGTCATTCGGGCAGGATCCGAAAAGGAAAGCAGATTGCCAGGAGTGTCCTGGGCCTTCCATGTGTCTCAGCCCACCTGTGCCTCTCCAACACCCTTCCAGGTTTAGCTAGTTAAAACCATTGGTAAGGAAGATCTAGAATTGCACTGTCCAATACAGTAGTTACTAGCAAATTCTAGCCATCGAGCACTAGAAATATGGCTAGTTCAAACTGAAATACGCTGTAGTGCAAAATACACACTGGATTTCAAAGACTAAGAAGAGCAGAATATAAAATATCTTAATAATTGCATGCTATAATGGTAATGCTATGGATATAACGTGTTAAATAAAATGTTAAAATTGTTCATCTGTTTCTTTTCATTTTTTTCTCAAGTAGCTACTAGAGTATTAAAACTTACATATATAATTATCATATTATCTTTCTGTTGAATAGCTCTGGTCTAAAAGGTGAAATGTTCTTAGAGCCATCATTTTATTATTTGGCAAGAAATATTTCTATTCTATACATGGAAACATTTCAAGCATTCTTAAAGGGTTCAAGCATAACTTCCATAACTTCTGGTTAAAAATAAACAAAAGATGAGCACTGACATGAATAAAAAGCCAAGATATATTGTGAAAAAATAACCCAGAATGCGTAACAATGTTTGTGGTGGTGTCAATGTTAGTAATACATATATAAAATACATATTTGTGAGTATATATGTATATATTTATATAAATTTGCTTGTATATGTAGAGAATGTTTCTGAAAGGATGCACAAGGTTGTCTGGACACAGCTGTAGCAGAGAGAGCCACCTTCTCTTCAAACACCCTTTTGTACCTTTTGAATTCTGAAACATCATCTACTGAAAAACATACTTAACAACTATAATAACACATAAAAAAGAATAAGAAAAAAATAAGGGAAGCCTATCAATTTATATGGAACACTTTCCTCTACACTATAAAATTCATGCATTTTGCCCTCTAAAATGGGTACTTTCTTATAATTGCCTTGATTTGGGGGCATACATATATTAAAACAACCAAATAAAGGAACTTCAAAATGATATGTGCTGCCTGGACTAAGTAGTAAGAACAGTGAATAACTGAGTTGAAAAATTTCCAAATGCAATTTTTATGTAGATTTTATTACATCACCTATATTAAACCATTTCTGTGTAAAGCACAGCACAGGAAATATAGTCAGTAAAATTGTAATAACTACGTATGGTGCCACGTGGGTGCTAGACTTATTGGGGAGATCACTTCTTAAGTTACAGAAATGTCTAATCATCATGCTGTACACCTGAAACTAACATAATATTGAACGTCAGGTGTAATTGAAAAAATGAAAATAACACTGAAAAAAACATAAAATTGTAAGAAATTTTTTTTAAAAAAGAACACATCTGAGCCCAGGCCAGGTAGCTCAGGTTAGAGCATCCTCCTGATATGACAAGGTTGTGGGTTCAGTACCTGGTCAGGCAACATACAAGAGTCAACCAATGAATGCATCAATGAACAGAACAACAAATTTCTCTCTCTCCCCACTCCACTTTCCTCTCTCTCTAAAATTAATAAATTAAAAACTCTCTGAAATACACTATTTATAATCCTGTACAACAGAAGAACTACATGTATAGATGGTAAACCACAATAAAGCCATATATTGTAAAAAATTTGGAGTGATTACCAGTTATTCAGCAACTTGAGGATCTCCTGTGTATGAGGTACAGGGCAAGATCTTAGGGATTAAAAGACCAAGGAGACAAGATTCCTGCTTGAAAGGAGTTTAGAGATTCACAGAGGAATCTGATTTTAAGACAAACCATGACTGCCGTTTGTCATGGGACACAGAAGAGGAAGCAGCTAATTCTGCCTAGAGCAAACAAGGGATCAGAAAAGGTTTCATAATTTTGGTGTATTTATGTACACAATGATAAAACTGATATATAAGATATACATACAGCTTAACCCTTTGCAATAGAAAATAAGAAAGGAGTAAAATCTTATAATTTCAAACTAGTTATCTGGATGAAAATCAAAACATTCAGTGATATTGGAGGATTTCTGTATTTATCTAAACAGAGCAAACATAGTGCTCTTGGGGAAGACATTAGATAAATGCCTGTATTTTCCAGTTTTCAATTAGGAATCTGTCCTCACAGAAGTGGGGAGAATCTAGTGAAGAGAGATATCTCTCAGGTGACATTCTTATATTCTTAATGTGACACATTCTCGTTCAAGATCACTTTATATTAAAAGATTTCTAGTAAAAAGAAAATTGCCACTTAAAGAAATACTGAAAGAAATGATAGGAAATTTGAGGGTGTTTTCTGTTTCTACTGTAAAATGAATCATGGCTAACCCAGAAAAAGTAAGCCAAATACTCAAGCAGCAAACCTGGTTCCCTAAAATTTGGAAATCTGATGCCATTTCTAATCACATGTTCCATTGGGGTAAGATAGAAAAATGCATTTTTCAACATGTGGTTGGTAATTTTGTGAATTAATGTTTTTGAATTAACTTTTGTTTTGGCGGATTCCAAACTCAGGGCAACGTGCTCTAACATCAGGAAATGCCCAGGGAAGGATGCAGTGGAAGCCGCGTTAAAAGAAAATATAAGCCTAAAACACTGCAGATTTCAACAGAATTTTGTTCACTCCTGTCACTTCAAGAATTGAATCCTATGGAAAGCCAAAGTGCAGTGACATGGGAAAGTGGAACACACACAGATGTAAAAGTGGTAATAGAAAAATACTTTTGGAAAAAGAAAAGCCCACTGAGGTAGTTCAGGAAGTAAATTCAAAGAGCATTCACTGAGCTCCTAGCACATACACCACAGGGCCTGAAGGAGCAATGGCAGTAAGAACAGGCTGTGTGTATGCGGGACGGGCTGGCTTTTGTTTATAGTTGGACTTCCCTACCTGCAGCCTCCTATAAACATTCACACTCCTACAGCTGTGATTCCAAGTTTCCATCACCTGCCACCTGCATTTTCATTAGTCTCTGTACATACGTACTTCTTTGCCTTAGGTGCTACCCACATCTCATCCATTCCCACCTTGCTGTCAGGGTGACCTTAACATCATGAAAATCTGGTCCTATTCTTAAAACTGTTAACTATAACCACACAAAAAAGTCTGATCTCACTAAACTGACCCTCAGTTTTCAGATCCCTGACCACCTTTCCAGTCTCATTTCCTATCACACCCAAGTCCTGCCCCAGCTTCCAGCCCCAAGCTCATGCTCTTTGCACAAGTTGACCTGCTTTCCTATAAGGCGTGTCCCATGACCCACAGCTGCACCCCTATTTTTAGTCACCTTTCATGGCTGGTGCCCTTCTGGAAGGAGTCTCCTAACCACCCTAACTCCTCTGCTATTCCAGGAACACCTATTAACATCATTACTTATTTGCCTGTTTAACCTCCATACCAGATTATGAATTTCTTGAATAAAAAGGGTAGAGCTTTGCTCAAATATTATTATATCAAGATCCAAGAAAATGGCCTTATATATAGTAGATGCTCATACATTTTGTTAAATTTTAATGAGTGAGTGAATGAGCAAATGGGTTAATGAAAAAAACATGGTTTTGGCACATGCTTATGAACACAAGCTCACAATTATAACAAACAGACAAATAAATGTCTACTTGTATGAATGTACTGAAATGTAAAAGCAGCTTTCACTAATCAACATATTTGTGTCTACTGTTGACTATACATCTAAAGGGGAGATTACATATCTAAGGTTAGGACTTTGTGTTAGCTGCTTTAAAATCCACAAAATCTCAAATATGATAGAAAATTTTCCGATTCCAAAACAATACCATTCTTTCATACTAGTTCGGTACTGATGTCAGAGAAAGAGAGGAGGGAAAAACAAAAAGTAGGAAAGGACAGAGGGAACTGAAATGACCCCAGGAAGAAAATCATTCAGGAGGAAAAGTTCCTGCCTGGAAAACACAGTGTAGGTTTTTTAGGCTACTGCTTCACAAAGAGAGTTGAAAGTTGCTTTTCAAGTTTGAGATTTCTTGTTTATCCTGTACAAACACTGCACGTAGGCCTTTACTGTAGAAGTAACATCTCTTGCCTATGAATTACATAGATTCCGTTTACATATTCTGGTAGATTACTTTTAATTACTGATTAAATGTAAGACTGTATTATTATTATGTAGGCCTACATAGTTGAGGCATCAAGATAAAATGTTGGCTGCAAAAAAAGACAATGCTTTTGTGAAGATATACTGTCTGCTGCCTGGCTGCAAACTTGCTGATGACAACAGGGTCCCTTTTGATTCCAGTTCATCAAAGCTTGTAGGCACATACGCAAGGACACGGGAGTTTGCATATCAGGATAAGGATAAAGTCAAGAATAAGAAAGTCAACAAGCCATGCCCAGAAACATAATTTCAAAGGCCGAGGTAGGAGAGACTCAGCAAGGCCAGAAGCAAGGGCCAGAATTTTCCCCTAAAAGGCTGCAAATCAATTAGTACAAAGTATTAATCAATTAGTGCAAAACACTCTATTAATTCTGAAAATCAGTGCCCTGTCCTAGAGTTGATTCTTCAGGAATTGAGAAACTGTGCCTTGAAGAAGTTGGGTTTTCTGCTGACCATCTCATAGAAAGAAAATCTATTTGAAAACATCTCTTATAGATGGTAAATAATATTTTATGCACTGTGCCTTAAAATTTTAAATGAGATTTGTAGCTCTCTTAATTCCTCAACCAAAGGATCCAAACCAAATTAATTTCACTTTTATTGATTTAATTACATCAATAATCCTCAACAGAAAAACAACCCTGATATGTGCTTATTAGAATAATTAAAATTACCTAAAACGATGTATTAAAATATATTTTAGAAAATAAAGTTTATCAAAAAACATTCAGATAACTTAACAGTGAATTGTCTTTTTAAAATGATGAATATATATTGTCACCAGCCATTAACTTTTATAATAATCAATAACTTACAAACTCATGAATAAAAAAACCCATTGAATTTATTACTTCCCATGGGTTGAAGATACTTCTTGCATAAAACCTAGGATTGGTCATATATGGCCTATTTTTCCTTTCTTAGGTGAGTTAAAACATTTTATATAGGTAAAACATCACAAATAATGTTTACTGTGTCTTACCCAATATAGTTTGGCCTAAAAAAAAATAAAATACAGTCATTAATGCAAATATATTCAGAAGTTACAATTTGTTTGGTATAGATGGTTACTTGGTTTCTACAGTAATTCATTTAACTGGAAATTTTCACAAAATCCTGCTGGATTAAGCTAAGAATTTAATAAGGACTAATCTGGTTGATTTCATGATACATAATTGAAAATTTCTTGGGATATAATAACAGCTTCACTTCTTCCCCTCTTTTATTATTTTTAACTTCAAATAAATGGTTAAAAATAAAGTTTATCAATATGATGGTAATATATTGTTGTCATGAAAGTGGTTCTCTGGCCCAAGGATAATTCCCAATTCCATGTTTTTTATATCTTAATCTTGCCTATAGTAATAATTTAGAAGTCTAATGTCATTTTCTGCTTATTCAAAACTAAACAATTTAAGACAACATGATGGTACTCTCATTCATGTATGTTAACTAGCCTTAGAGTTGTAAGACGTGTAAAATGTGTTCATAAAGTAGTAGAAAGATTCAGAATGTGTGAAAATGAGAAAAATATTTTGTAGGGCTTTTAGTACATTGATATACCCTTTTATGATAGCAGTATCAAAAATGGAACAAAAAAAGATGTTCATACTATTAACCAGTGATCATAAGACTATACTTTCAGGGATCATTCCTGTAGTTCATTACTATTAACTAGTGATCTCAATCTTGAGAAAAAATTGAATAGATGAGAAGTTGAATGCATGAGGATATTCTCAGCAGCATTCTCTATCAATAATGGAAACCTATCTCAGTGGTTAACAAGAGAGGAAGCCGTGATTAATGTGGTAACATCTGAAATAAAATTGATGATACAACCTTTAAAAACAAAAACAAGAGTAGGTAGCAACATAAAAAATTTATGAGTATAATGTGAATTGTTTTTATAATGTAATGACAATAATGTAAACTATTCATGAAAACAATGATCAAATAGTCATATACAAAATTAAAATAGTTATTATTCATAGTTATTATTAATTATTAATCATATTGATATGATACCTTTTAAATGAAAACACTTGGGTTACTCATTAATTATACAATTTCTTTTCTAATAAGTTTGAGTAAACAGTGCTACTTAAATCTACCTGGAACACTAAAAAGATTTGTGGGGTTTTATTCAATCAGGTGTCCTAATGAATCATTACCACTTTGGCAACTCACGGATACTTCAAGGTACCTTCCAGTGGCATCTAAAACAATAGGAAATGAGCTATGAAAATAGAAACACTTGCAGAGTTGTTGCTGTTTATTTTTTTTTTTAAGTGTACATTTTTACCATTAGGCTCTTCCAACTCATAATCACTGTTGATTTCCTCAAACATTCTTAGAATATTGAACATGTGCTGTAAATTTCCACACATCTTTTAACCCCAATCAGTAGGCCGATTCATAAATCAGATTAGGAAAGTATTGTATTAGAGATCCAAAGGCTGAGGTTTCCAAAAAGGAATTAAGGTAAAATCAAAGTAAACTGGGTAAAATCTAAGTGAATGCAAAAAAAAAAAAAAAAATCTGTGGCAACTATGAAAAACTCAAAGGCTAAAGTAGGACCCAGAAGATAACAGAAACGAGTGCAGCAGGCTGGGTATAAGTAACGGGGCCAGGGGGACTGTGGCCAATGCAAAGCTACCCTGTTTAAAAAGCAGCAACCAGTATACAATAGTTCTAACAGGTTGCTGACATGCATGAATGCAGACCTAGGGCTGTCAGACATTCAGAATCATTCAAGGAAGCCATAAATATAGACACCCACGTGATATCTCTGAGTTTCTACTGTTGACAACTAACTTCATTAGTTTTAATTTTTCATTCCCTATGAGAGCCAAATAATCAACACCCTTGGGCTTATTTTGTTTCAGGGGCTTCCTGTGTGCCCCCACTGATCTTTAGTTAGCACGCAGGGACTTCTCGAAACGGTTTGCCAGAAGTCATATTTTCAATTGAGGCCCTTCATTAAAGAAAGAAAAGGAAAAATACAAAACAGTGAAGCTACAGTAAATTGTGAGCATACAGGTAAGCATAAATCAATAAGGGCTTGCAAACTACGACAACATTATAATAAAAGCTGAATTGCTCCTGAGGAGGAAAACTTTAGAGGATTTTACTTTTTTTTGTCTATCATGATTGAGGAAACATTCTGAGTCACTACAAAAGAAGATCAGCCCCAAAGGCTTTTTATTAAAAATGATCAGAACGAAATGACATCATTTGACCAAGATGGGACTGCTATGAGCTACCAAATTGCAAATAGGATCCAGGTGTGTGTCCTGTGTTGTGCCTACCTGTCCCT
>PVJD01002129.1:0-217500 GCA_004026545.1 Mormoops blainvillei | reverse complement strand
CTGGTGGCTTCAGGCATTCCTTGGCTTGTGGTTGTTACCGCTCCAGTCTACTGTCACATCGCTTCCTTCGCTTTGTATGTCTTTCCTATTTGTTTCTCCTTTTATAATGATACATATGATGGAGGTTAAGGCCCACCTAGATAATCCAGGATTACCTCCTCGTTACAAGATTCCTAATCATTTCCCCAAATAACGTACATTGACGGGTTCTGGGGGTTGAGGTAGATAGCCTTTGGAGAGGGCATTTTTGGTATTTTTAAGGTCTTAAATCCAGACAGTGCCTGGATTTAGCCTACAAGGCATAGTTTGCTGTCCCGCGATGTACAAGGTATTCACTATATTCAAAACATATTTAGTAGTATTGTAATAGCATTAGTATTATCATTTCTTTCTTTTATGTTTGTAGCAGCTAGAAAGTGAATGTTTATAAAATATGCAGTTTGGATTTCTAATTTCAATTGTATATTTGCTACAACCTCCTTTAAAAACACCCAAATAATACCTTCCTGGCCACAGGCCCCAAATTTGACAATGACGGACCTTTGCATCCTTAATTTTCAAAGGGTTGACAACATTGAAAAAAAAATCATTTTGCTTTTTGGGTTTTTTTCCTAATCATGGGGTTTTAGAAATAAGATATGAATAAAAAATTATTTTGTGAGGTTTATTTATTTATTTTTAATAGATCCTTTGCGAAACTGTTTCAACCAGCTTTGTTCTAGAGAAGGTTCCCTGGAGATTCTTGTTCAAAACCTCAGAGAGAAAACAGCTGCCGCTATGTGGAAAAATTACATAAGTCTTTCTGACAGCGTGTTTAGCTTGTTTTCCCCTAGGCTCTGTTCACAGTGGAAACATTCTCTGTTGGAGGGAACCACTGTACATTACCTTATTGCTATCACCCTGCATAGCAATGTTGAAGAATTATGGCTACGGTTTTAGAGAGCCGCCAGTGTAATCCTAAAGTCAGGAGGCTGTTTTTCAGCAATTAATCTAAAGACAAAGAAGCAGAAGCATTTTAATTTATGTGCAAACTCTGGTTCAAAGCCTTACATTTGATGAAGCTCCCTAGAAAATATAAATTCTATGCAAAGTTTGGCTATTTTCAAAGAACAAAAACGCTGGGAGTTTGTCAAAATCGCTTTTTAAAAATCCACTTGATCCCTACCTTCTGGAGTCAGGTGCTGGGTCTTGTCTTTTGTTGCATCTCCCCCAGCACCCAGTAACCACATTCCAAATCATATGTACTGCATTGTGGAGGTGAATAACAAATTCATATTCATTTAATTTAGCTACTGGAATGGAACCAAGTATGAAAAGAGGGGCCTGAGCCAAACAACAGTTCAAAAGAAGGGTTAGATAACCTACGGCACTTCCGTCATTTTTCAGAGGGCTCACTCCGATATACTCGTATGCACGCCCCTACGTGGTATAGCTTGGATGCAAAAAGTAAAAATTGCCTAAGTCTAACTTTCAGGGGAGAAGAATCACATTCTACTTGAGAATAGGTCCATAAAGAGACTGAATGGTACACTTCCCTCTGGAAGCCGCTGACACAAAGCATTCATGAACCAAAGAAGACTTTTCTAAACTATGAAACTCTAGACAAATGTAAGACTTAACAAAATTTATCTGAATAGCAAACAAAATGATTTATTTTATTTAAAATTACATAATTGATTTAAAATTCACGATAAAATGGAATGACAAAGCATTCAATTAAAAATAATTGGTTACCTGTAGAATAGAGTTAGAAGCTAGAGTTCTTCAAATATATTTTGTTCATGTATTTGATTTTGGAACCATGCAAACCAAATGTTTTACAGAGTCATAATATAAAACTGAATGTAAAATTAAAATATAAACAAATGCACTTAAAAACAGATCCAACTGATGGTATAACTTCACATAGTTACATCTTTAAAATACAGTAATTGGACTGCATATATCCAAGGGCATATACCCTAAGGACAAAAAGAACTATAAAAATAATCCTAAACTGTTTTCAGTAACCATATCTCTGGAGATTGTGGTAGATAGGAAGAAGTGCCACTCAGCTCCCCTCTCAAGGGAGCGAGAATGGTTAGTGAACAGCCTTAGGCTGCCGGCTCCTTCAGGACTGACCTTAAGTTCAGAGCCGCCTTGCCTGAAGCATGCCTCTCCTGGTGCAGCCCGAATCTGGTGACCAGGTAGGACAGGAATGTAAAGGTTTGGCCAGTTCAGCTCAACAGGCAGCATCAGTGATGGGCGCAATTCATCTTGTTAGTCTTTGCTGAGTTGACCGAAGTTTTGAAGTTTTGATCACATTGCATCACGTTTATCTGGCTTCTACAAAGTTCTGCTTCCTCCTCCTTCCTTCCTCATGTACCCGAAACTCTGTCTCAGCATGTACTTCTCGAGAACCCAACCTGTGACAGAGGTAGTATTAGTACCACTATTCTGAGACCTTAGTATGTGTACTTTGAGATAAAACAAATGAGTAATCATATTCATGTTTACAATCAGACTTTTTGGAGGAAGAGAAAGAAGTTTCAGGGGAAAAACAAGGCTTAAGTGAAAACCCTGTAAATTTGGATTTTAGTTTAAAGTAGTAACATCAACACATGATATATTTTATCTTTAAAATACATATTTTTGTATCAGTCAGCTTTAGCTGCTTAACAAACCACCCCAAAGTTGAATGGCTTAAAACAATAGCCATTTTTATTTTTCACGATTCTGTGGTTTAGCTGGGTGGCTCTTCAGGTTTGGGCTGGCTAGTTCGGGGATGGGTGGTATAGGATAGCATAATTCCCATGTCTGGGGGTTCAGCCGGGACTGCCAGGGTGACGGGTGCCTCTCTGCATGTGGTCTTCGATCCTCAAGGAAACTAACATAGGCTTGTTCCCAGCAGTACAGTGAGCAAGCCCCTTCTGCACATGTGCTTTTTAAGTCGGCTTTTGTCACCTTTGCTGTGTTCACTAGCCAAGGCAAGCTGCCTGACCAAGCCCAGATTCTAGGGTTAGAGAAATAGATTTCATCTTTGGATGTGAGTAGTGTCAAAGTCACATTGCAAAAACAATTTTGCATACAGGAAAGAGTGCTAAGATTCCTTGGAAAAATAGCTGATTCCAGGGTTGGGACATGAGAAGTAAAAGATGAGACTAGAATATCTTATAATACTAGACAGCAAGAAATCTGTCCAAGATAACTATGGTTGTATCAAATGGACTTGGGACAGACTTGAATAGACTTCCACTGGTCTAGGCATTAATATGGGTAACAATTGTAAGGTATTAAAGTACTTCCAATATGTTTAAAATCCATGTGTTTATAATGACACTGAAGAAAAAAATACTATTGGTCATCTTTGGAGGATTTTAGGGAATTAACTCATTATGTTAAAATATATATATATGTGTATATACATATATACTGTGTGTGTGTGTGTGTGTGTGTGTGTGTATGCATGCACACACACACTATATATGCTGTATACCAAGAAAAATGGATAGGGAGTTTTGTGGGTGGAAGTGTCAGACCCAGGGGCTCCAGCTGCCCCAAGGGCTGAAGGCTTCAACTAGATGAGTGTCAGCTTGCTCATAGGCCATTCCTGTCAAATTAATGTTACTTAACACACCTGTTCAGTGTTTACTTCGAGATTGTTTAGCCCAGCCCTTCGGTTTGTTTATTTTCCAGCCGGTCACTTTCAGGAAAGAGAGAACCAAGGTTCAGAGAGGTATCATGACTTACCCAAGGGCGTTTACTGAATCGAAGTTTCTCCCACTGACTCCATTTAGAGTCGGCTCCCTTGCATCACCAAAAGCTTCTTTCATGATGCTCTTGGTCCAGGCTCCCCAGCTTCCTCATCCTTTGTTTGCGACCGGGAAGCCCATTATTCCATTTTTCACTTCCATTTCTTCCCCCAGTCTTGGTGATTTCTATTTATTCTTCAAAGCCCTTTATCTGATTTCTGTTCATCCTTTACCTCCTTCGTCTAACTTTCCTCAGCCACCCCAGGGCAACTAATCACTTCCTCTACTTTTATTCATTCCCTCTCCTTTTGCCATTGCTTTATTAAGATATAATTTACACAGTGGAATGCACCATTTTTAGTGTACAGCTCAGTGGTTTTTGGTTTTTTGGTTTTTTTTTTTACAAATGTATATACTGGTGTATCCATTACCACAATTAATATATAGACTATTTCTTTTTTATTCTTTTTAATTATTCCATTACGGTTTTCCCAGTTTTCCCCCCTTTGCCCTCCCCTGCCCATCCCAAAGTTCTCTCATGCTCTTTTCCGTTAGTTGTCCCCCATGCCCCCCAACCTAGCCCTAAGCAATAACTGATCTGCTTTTTGTTGCCACAGATTAAATTTGTGCTTCCTAGAATTTCATATAAGTGGAATCAAACAATTTGTACTCTCTTGTCTCTTGGCTTATGTTGCTCAGGATAATATTTTTGAGATTCCTCTATGTTGTTTTCTGCATCAGTAGTTTGTTACTTTTGTGGCTGAGTAATATTCCAATAAGCCACAGTTTAACTATTCACCTGTTGATGGACATTTTGGTTGTTTCCAGTTTTCTGGCTATTATGAATAAAGCTGCTGTGCACCTCCACAGTATTCTACATTGACTTGTTCTATAGAACTTTTCATATTAATTATAAATATAGTTTATATATAGTGCAGAGAGCCCTAAAGCCAGAGCTGAGCCCTAGGAGTTTAAGAGAATGTACATAAATTGCTCAGTACAGTTTCAGCATATGATAAATACTTAATATATAATAGCTGTTATGACCGGTCTTATTTTTAGTTCTGTGGCCATGAGTAAGTTACTTATCCTCTCTGAGTTTCAGTTTCTTCATATGTAAAATAAAAAAATTCCAGGATTTTGCCCACAATGCTGATGACTTTTGCCCACAGCGATGACCAACACCATGGGGGTATCAAGCACTCATGCAGGGTGTTGGAGGAGGATGCTCTCCCAGTGGCTGATCAAATAATGGAAGGAATAACCTAAGACTTCTTGGGATAGATATGCTTGTGGAAGAACACAGAAGACAGACTAGATTGTGCCTGTGAAATAAGGATGCCCAGTAGAGAGGCAGCGGAAGCTAGCGAGGCGTTGGTATAGGGAGCAGTAGTAAAGTTTATGGAATGTTACAGGCAGAGACATAAGAAGTGGGACAGAGCTTTTTTTTTAAGCTTCAGGGAGCATAGCCAAGATTGGCTTAGGTGCTGAAGCAAGTGAATTATGATGATTCTCTTAAAATAACTTTGCTTTAGAACTAAGAATATCCATCCAGGCTCAAGGTTATGCAACGCTTCCCTCTTCCCACAACAGGTCTTTGCTAATTGAATTAAACCCTTCTTGGCAATAAGGGAGCCTCCCAAAGAGTGACTGGAAGGATAGATTTTGCACATATATTATGATTTGGCTTTCCAGTTGCTCCAGGCTGCATGCCCAGCTCACATTCCTTTTAGCTACTGCCTCCTTTCATCTTCCTGTAATCGTTAGTGATACCTGATACCGTTACACGCCGGCGCCCTTCCAGGCGTAATCTGTTGACTAATACTCATGATTGCTGCTAATTCATAGAGGAAAGGGTTGGGTACTGGGCCACTCTGTCTTCATAGTGTTTTCGTGCACTTTTCAGTTTCAGCTACAGTGCCAGTGGCATTTAAAGCTCTTCAGTACGAAAAGAGAACACTGTGGTTTGTTGTCCAGAATCATGCATGTGCTGTGACCAAAGCCAGCAATAGGAAAAAAGAAGCCATAGAATTAAAGTCTGCCTTCCTCTCCTTCACCTCCTATTCCTGTGGTCACTTTCAAAGCTCACTGTGCCCTGCTCTGCTCAAAGCCACCCATGGCATTCTTCCAAGCTCTGAACCTTCCTCCCAGCCCTTTGTGATAATTTCTCTTTTGTCCTTTTCATTAAATTTATAAATGTCTAAAAATTGTGTTTCTCACTACTAAGATCTCTCCCACACAGGTTAAATGTTTCGTAGCTATAAATTCCCTTGGGGAATTATAATTTACTTCAAATGAGTGACTCCTACGCTGATAGTTTCAGGTAACTTGATGTATTGAACCTGACCTTGGATATTTTGATAGATATTTTGGCAGATATTTTGGCAGACAGTTATTTTAAGTTTTCTCGGCTTCATATCAGTCACTAGCGCTAGCTAACGTTGTTGAGGAAATGAACAGAAGTACTTTATAATGTTTGTGATTCTGCACAAGGTGGTAATCTTAACAAGATTGTGTGAAAAACTGAACCAAGGCAGTTTATCATCAAAGGCAGAACTGGTCATCCAGGTTCTCAGGATCAAACTAGAACATATGGATAACAGACAGTAAAAAAGCACTAAATCAATTATTTTTTCAGGTCTAATTCTTCCATGGCCATCCAAACACTGCATTTATTAAAAACTGTCCATCTCATTTCCAGGAATAAACAGTAGCATGATTCATAACAGCAGAAAGGACCTGTAAGGTATGAAATCATCACTAAGCCAAAGGGATGACTAGAATTTGTCAGAATCAGTGCTGTCGATACATAGTGGGAATGTGCTAGCCCTCTGAACAGAACCAGTAAGGATTTACACGTGACAAGTAGGTTTGCCTTTTATAGGCCTCTTAGAGAGGGATGTGTTGTGGAATGAGGAAAGTTCATCAGACATCTCCCAGAATCTGGATTTAGTATTCCTCCAATTCCCCTTGCTTCAGATTTATGCTCAATAAACAACCTTTGCTTTTTTGTTTGGTACCAGTAGATGACGTGGTGTTAAATGATATTCCTTGAAGTCCTTGGGATTTTAAGGGGCCTTCTGAAGGGACATCTGGGGAGGGAGGAGAAGCATCACATGAGGCTGAGTAGGTCCATCTATCTGCAACCAGAGCTGCTTCATTTTCTCTGTTTTACGTATTGGTCGTCCACAAAAATACCAAACAGAACAGTTGCTTGGAGAAAGCATACCGCTGCTAAAGCAAACAAACAAACAAACAAACGCTTGAAATTAATAGGCCAGAGCTCTTTGTTCACCAGAAAAGCACATCCCTTATTGTCAACAAATTATTTTTCTGGGTATAATTCAGCTACTTGTGAGTTTAGTTAACCTCAGATAGTTTCCTATCAACTGATAAAGTTCAGATGTACTAAAGAAAATTTAAATCTCTTAACTAACCAGGCTGAAGACTGGAACCACTGGTGAGGAAGTGCCCTTCTGAGATTATGATCAGGGTGGTCAGCAGGTCCTCCTTTCTGACAGCTCTCTCTTACATGAAGCAGCTGGGCAATGTTCTCTTTGCTACTGGAAACTGGAAAATGAGCCAATCAGATGAGCCGGGCTCGAGTCACGGGGAATATTTGTCTTTCAAAATGGCTCCTCTTCTGGTTAAGAAAGTGACCCTGATGTCTCTAATTAAAATTTAGAAAATAACAAAAACAAAAAGAAGAAAATGAAAACCACTTTATTCACCATCTAAAGATAGTCACTCTTACTTATGGTGTCTATTCTAGCTCTTTACACATACACCCATATTCACCCACACACACACACCTTGTTTTTAAAAGAGGAATTTTAAAATTGAGTTCACAAAGTAATGGCACTCGACTGGTCCTCATCATAGTCTCCTTATCTGCTATACGTGGGTGTGAGTTGATCTATAAGAAAGGCGTCTTCTTTACATAAAATTCTAAATAAAAGCTAATGTAAGAGCTTCATACTTAAAAAAATCAAGTAGTTATTTTAATAGGTACTAATAAAATACAATCTCAAAGCATAATATGGCATTCAATAAACATAAGTCTCTCTCCCACAGCTTACCAGTTCTTCCCAGGGGCAACCATTGTTATCAGTGCCTTGCTTATTTTTCAGAGATATTCTGAGCATGCACAAGCATATTTGTAAAGTGTAACAGCTAATTTAGAAGAAGGTTTCTTGCTTATATATGGAAGTAGAGCTCAAACATTTTCAATCCATTAGAATTTTTTTAAAAAGTGTTGTTTTATGCTTCATTTTCCTGTTTGGTTAGAGAAATCATCGTGTGTATGGTCATTACTATGGTCACAATCATCTGCAAACATGAATTAAGCCCCTGTTGTATGCAGATTTCTGTAAGCATCCTTTCACTTACAGAATGAATTATCTTGATTTTGGGGGTCGCAGTTGGCAAGGTAATGATTGCATAACAATGATACTTTCTCCATTTCAGAAGTAAAGAATCTATATTTTCTGTCTAGAAAGTTTAAAAGAAAAAAAAATCCCAGCACAATCACATTTAGAGGTGAGTAGGTAACATGTGTTTAGAAAGTCAGTGTAGATATGGTAGTTATTATTATTTGTGTGTAGCCAGCATGGTGGTGGGATTAGTTTTCTATTGCTACCGAAACAAATTACCACAACGTTAGTAGCTTAAAGTAACACACATTTGTTATAGTATAGTTCGGTAGATTAGAAGTCTGACAACAGGTTTTACTGGGCTAAAATTAAGATTTTGATAGGGCTGCATTCCTTTCTGAAGATTGTAGGAAACATTGCCTTTCCTTCCCTGTTTCAGTTTCTAGAGGTTGCCCACATTTCTTGGCTCATGACCTCCCGCCTCCTCTCTCCTTCAAAGCCAGCAATGTTGCACCTCTCTGATCCGTCTTCTGGAGTTATGTCTTCCTCTGACCGCAGCCAGCGAAGGCTCTCTGTTTTTAAGGTCTCATGTGATTAGACTGGCCTCAGAAAATTCGGAATAATCCAGAGTAGTCTTTCTATCTCAAGGTGCTTAATCTAATCAAATTTTCAAAGTCTGTTTGCCATGTAAGGTAATATATTGATAGGTTCTGGGGATTAGAATGTGGACGTCTTCGGGGGATGCATTACTCTGCCTACCACGGGGATGAAGAGAAATGAATTTCCAAAGGAAAGAAGCAATCTTTCTAAAGTGGACACCTGCACCATTACAACCCCACTCAGGGGTGACCCTGAAGGACAACAGTGAAGAAAAATCCTTCCAATGGATAGAACTTTAGACAATAGATTTGGTTACCCATATCTAGAACGAGAGTTGGCCAGAAGTGTGGATCTGCATTGCTTCATGGGCAGCTACTAATTGTTGGGCTGGTGGGCTAGGGACTTGAAAGAAACAGGATTGCAAGATTGGCGACAGAAGTTTGGGGAAGAGGTATGTGGCTGGACCTCTCTGAATGGGCACAAACTGTGCAGGTAATTGTGCTCCACGTGAAAGCCCATCCAAAGACATCTACTGCAGAGAAAGCTCTTATTTATCAGGCGGACAAAATGATGCTCTCTGTCATGTCCTTTTTTTCTCCAGCCTTCCCAGTGTTTGCTCAATGGGCCCCTCAACAAAGTGGCTGTGGTGGCTGAGATGCGTGGGCGGTTATGCATGGGCTCAATAATGTGGATTTACTTGTATTAAGGCTGATTTGGCTAACACTATTGCTGAGTGCTTAGTCTGCCCGCAGCAAAGACCAGCATTAAATCCCCTTGGGCAGTTTCTCCAACACAGAGCTTCCGTAGCACCCAGTGACCCAGCACCCGGTGGCCAGTAGCTGGCACCCTTCAGGCGTTTCATAGTGGAGTGTCTCTGATGAGATACCTCCCTGTGAATAGCTTTCCCTAGCACCTTAGATGTTGGATTTCCAGAGGACAGATTTCTAGCAAGTTCTGCCAGCACAACACCCCAGAGACTTCTCTGTCATCCAATGAGTTACTGCTGTGCTTTCTCCAAAATCTGGATCTTGAACCTGGGGACTAATAACAGATAAAAAATAAATAAACCTTTTCATTAATTTGATTGATTATTGTCTTGAAATTTCCATCACATTGTGATGAGAAGAATCAAACTCTGATCTAGTCCTTAGAAGAGGGAGGTATTCCCAAATTTCACTTGTCCTAAAAAGGAAATAATGTTTCTTTAAGAATTCATGAAAATTTATTTCCTATTTTTAAACCTGAAGCTGAATACACTAAGATAATTCTGCATGACTTTTCTTTGTAATTAAAATCTCCAAATCCTTCACATTTGCATAAACTCTTGTTTTATAAGGTTTGGTCTACGAGTTTGATCGTGACAGAGAGATTAATGTGTGAATGAGACTTTCTAGTGCTCCCCTTTGGTTTCAGGATAACGCAGCGTGTGGGTGCCCAGGTTCTGCGGCTGCTTTAGAGCCTGAAAAAAGAATAATTAGCCTTCGTAGGTGTCATGATTTACAACCTGCTTTTACATATACTATAACTTTTAATAATCTACAGCCTTCAACGTTGTTATGATAATTTAAATAATATAACTTTTTCGTGTTAAAATATTATGTTTTTATTGTAGAAAATTTAACAAACATGGAAGAATGACAATAATAAATTTTTAATGACCTAGAATCTCACTATCAAGTGATAATTGTTGTTAAAACTTTAATGTATATTCTTCGAGTATAGTTTTTAAACACATAAAGACTTTTTTGTAAAAATGGAATCATGTGGCATATAATCTGCTAATTTACCTAACAGTATGTGGTGAGTATGTTTTAATGTCGTTAAATGCGTTCCTCTTAAACCATGATTTTAATCCTTTTGAATTAGGACCTCTTTTAATCTAATGAAACCTAAATTTTCTATGCCTCAGAAAAAGACTCTGCAAATACACAATTGAAATTTATCAGTGAATGCACAGAGGAGGATCTAGGTTTTGTGCAATTTGAAGCTTATATATCTAACTTTGGAAGCTCTCTTTTATTTGTTTTATGTTCAACTTTATTTTATGTTTTGTTAGGTCGCATGCTTTCTTTTAAAACATTTAAACAATGCAAAACATATAAAGTGGCAACACTTACCCCAACCTGGCACCAAGTAATTCTGGTCAATAGAATGGTATTTTCCTTTACAGAACTCTGTTCATGAAACTCTATGTGTATAATATTTCCTATATTATTGATTTAAAAAATACAAATGGGATCATACAATTCATATAGTTCAACAACTTGTTTTTCTCACTTAATAATACTATATTGGACATTGAATAGTATTTCTTAAATGTGAGAAAGTAAATTTAATTTTGACTCTCCATTTCTACATTTCAATCTAATTTAATGGTTAGCTGGTATGAAAAAATTACTTCTTTAATGTTTTCAAATCAGTTAATTATTAATTAGGTAGTCTTTTGGAAATGCTGAACAGTTTTATTAAATAAGAAAAAGAATACTTTTAGTGTTTGTGATTTTTGTTAAAATGTTTATTATTTCAGTTATTAAGAAGTAAAACAAAACACTTGTTTAGACTGCAGGATTGAGAAACTGACTTGAAAATAATGGGAAATTGCTTTTTTCACACACTGTGGGCAAGCCCTCTAAAAGAAAAGAAAGTCACATGTAAATATATATAAATTATTTATATCGATATTTATTTTAGAATGAGAAATCACAATATCTTCCTAGGTATTTGGAGATCTAGGTCCCTTTTAAATGAGATCTATTCAGGAAATTTACCAAAAATACTCATGTAGAAATGCTTCCTGATTGCAACCTGGCTTCCTGGAATCATCTGAAAAGTTCTTTAATCTCAGCAGTTTAATACTCACAGGGACCTGCATAAATAAGGGGCTGAGAAAGCCCTCTTAGCTCCTCACTTCATTAGCCTGAAGGTAAATTCACATATGTTCATCAATTAAGCCCATTAGACCTCTGGTTAAGAACTCCTGATTTACCACATCACTTGTAATGGCTTCCTAGTGATCTATATTATGGATGTACAATACTGTGTTTAACGAGGTGCCTTCTGTTGAATGTTAAAGACAGTTTATAGTGCCACTTGGAATAATCATCCTTATAGCTAAATATCTGCATACTACCCTGGTTATTTCTTTAGGATAAATTCCTGTTAAGTGGATCAAATGGTTTCCAAATTTTAAAAGTTTATATTTGGCAGGAATATTTAAGTTCCAGTTCACAAATAAAGAAAGTGAGCGTGTAATGGTTTACAGATATGGATCTTTAAACTCAACTTTTTTAGTTTCTGAATCATGTATCATTCACAGTCTACCATATGACTACTGGAAACCAGTTGTCACTGTAAAAGCTTTTGCCTCTAGAACGACTCCATTGTGTGAAATGCTAGGGCTGCTTCCCTCCATTTCCCAGCCATGCTACATTCATATAGGTTCAGCTCTTCAGCTCATATTGTTCTTACAGCATTTCTGCTCCATGGTCTATTTGTGATAAACATTTCAGTTTGGCGCAGGACAGCTGTTACGTATTTTGTTAAGCGTTATCGTGAGTATTGTGTCTCGCACATTAAGAGGTGCTCGATAAATTGGTGATCGTTGAATGACATTGAATACTTAAACAATCCTACAATTCCAGAGGACTACTCATGCTTCAGAAAGTTCATGGCAGAGCTTGTGCTCCTAACATTTATGCTTCCAGTTGGAAATGGTTGTAGACTTTTGAGAGGTCTATGGCTCTTGTAAACCTGATGGCTATATAGAGTTTTCTTTAAAGTTTGTTGGCTTTTGTATGTGTGGAGAGCAGGACCAATAAAATAGCATTGGTCCGGTCAAGATAGGATAAAGTATATGAAACAGAATGGCATCACTCATGTCAACCAAGTTGGCTGCTGGTCAGCCATAACACTTTGGTTCAAGAAGGAAACTACCTAAGTCATGCCAGACACATCTGACAAAAAAGCATGCTTAAGTTATCTTTACATGTGACGAGAACAGCCATGTCTGCAGAGCAGGACCACCCAAGGATAGGCCCCTTGGGGAAAGTGCCCACTTGCCATCAGAGGTGCCAAGACACTAATCAAGAGACTCAGAGGAGTGGAGTACACCACTCTCAAGGGTATAGCTGAGACAGGCTTCAGACCACTGCTGAGACAGCTGAGTTCCACATACCACGTTACCCCACGTCACACTGATTTCCCTTGGCATCTGCTCCTGCAGGCTCTGCTCCGCTGGGTCCAGACTGTACCCTTTTCAACCGGTGAGACCAGCTCTTCCATGCAAAATGCTGATGGCTCCCTTGCCCACCATGCTTTCTCCTGGACCTGTTGACTGAGACTCTGCAACTCAGGTCTGTTTTCCCCCATTGATTGCTATGTGCGTGTGTGTTCTATTTCTTTTAGATTGTTAGAGTGTGAGTAGGATGCTAGTGTATGTCGATGTTCTACTTTGAGTGAACCTGCATACAATAGGAGCTGATTGAATAGCAGCATAGTTACCTTGTGTGACTCTTACCTATTCCTTGGTGCTGGGTTGCTCAGTAGGCAGCTAGCCAAGCAGTTACCCAGCTGACTTCTAGGAAAGACTGTATCACTAAACGTATGCATGCAACAGTATGCTACTCTATTAAAGGTATGCAAGTAAAAAAATCAGCAAAAGAGGAGAAGGAGATAGCTGGCTGGGCTCCAATGGTCACCTTTCTCTTCCCTGACTAGTCCAAAGTTAAAATAATTAAGTGTTTATTGAATACCTACAAGGCACTGGCTAGACTGTAATGAGGAATCCTAGTTAAATGAATATCATCATAAGATTGGACTCTTACCTACATCAATTATTTATGTTTAGTTTTATATATCACAGTAAAGTGTGTTTGAGGAAACTGTTTCAAATAGTGGAAAAGAGTGACCAATATGATTGGTTCTGCTTTTTACCTAATTGTGTGTGTTCATATACTGGGCCTGTGTTCTGGCTATCAAACCACACTAACAATGCTGTGCTAAAATGGAATTTAAAATCTACAAATGCAGGCATTTGCATTTATATCTTTCTATATTGCCAGTTGATATGTTTAGGAAGATGCTGTTTGAATAAAGTTTCATATGTATTACATATATTTCATTTCTGTAAAATGTTAAATATTCTTTGACAATTACATGTTCTCAGATAATGCTTTTCAGACTGGGTTGTCTGGGGTGGTAGGTTTTAAAATTATTTAAAATACCATAACCTATTTTTTGTGCTAACAGTGGGAGAAACTATGGCATTTGAAAGATGAGAGTCTCTTGTTTATCCTAGTAAAGACATCTATCTGGCAAGCGGAAGCTGCAAGAAGCTCTCTTGATGCACTTTGGATTACTTGTTGAACCTCCTTCACGCTTGCTCAATCTTGCTTAAACATGATGATAAGAAAACAAAATAAGAACCTCATAGCTCTCAATATATTTCCCTATCTCAGTGATTTTCCACCTTTTTCATCTCATGGCACACACAAATTACTAAAAATTCTGCAGCACACCAATAAGTGTTACATTTTTGCTGATCTGACAACAAAAAAGGGTATAATTTTGATTCGGTCACACCAGACGGCCATTATTGTGTTGGCTGTTGTCATTTTTTTGGAAAATCTAAGGGAAAGGAGGTCAAGGGCCCCAACTAAATAGTCAGGTACTGCATGTTTTAAATTCTTGCAGCAGACCAGTGTCCCTCGGCGGCAGGCACACAAGTTGAAAACCCCTGCCCTAGGTGGTTGTAGTTACATTCTTTGTCAGCAACTATAAACAGCAGCAAACATGACCCATGCTCTTGAAAAAAAGTGTACTTATTAAAAATATATTACAGTCAACACAAAAGGGGGTGTATCAGTATTTAACTTGTCCGAAACATAACTTTCTCAGATAAAACATTCTGTCTTTTCTTTCCGTGGCCAATTTAGCATTGACATGTTCGTGACTATATGCATACACAATATAAAATAGGAAAAAATAAGTCATTATGCTATTTTGTTCCTTGCTGCACTAGGCATGTAATTTATTTAGGTTTGGCCACAAGGTGCAATTTCGTTGTGTCCTGGGAGTCCACCTGGGGAAACTGCTTGTCTCCTAGCGTCGTCTTATTATGCATTCTCCTTGAGGTCAGGGAATAGCTAAGCGTTACCGTGGCCCCCAGGGACTGATGTGACCCGGTACCACATGACGAGAGTTAAGAACCTCTTGTCCCGTGCGGCTAAATGGTAGTAGGGGTGGGCGCCAGTTTAGTTCCGGGAAAAGGCGGGGGCTTTAACTGCGAGCGTACAGGAAGGTGATTTGCGGAAAGTGGTTATCCACCTGGCAACCCGTTTTGTTCGGTTGGTCGGCAGCTGTGGTGGACGAGGGCCGAGGGCGCGCGCAAAGCCTCCCCTTGCCATCTGGCCGAGCCTGCCAGCCCTACCCTTCCAACGCCCGCGCCGGCTCTCCCTACTTGGCCACGCGCGCGCCCCGCCCTCTCCTTGGTGTGCGTTTCCCCCGCCCGCGCTCACGCGCGCTCCGTCCTCCTCCCTCCCGGCCCGCGCGCGTGAGCTAGCTGGCCGAAGCGTGCGGTGGGCGGGGCGCCGCGCTGACGTTGCCCGGGATGCGGGAAGGTTCCTCCGCTGCCGCCGCCGCCGCCTCTGCCTCGCCTGCGACGGGGGTTTGTATGAAAACACCCGGCGGCGGGCGGCGAGGCATCCGCCGTGCGTTCGTGGAGCAGCTGCCTGCACTGCCTGCGCCGAGCCAGGTGGTGTGGTTCTTCTGCCCACTCCCTGCTAGCTCCCCCTTCTAAGCTGGTGAGTGCCCGCCACAGTCCGCGCGTCCGGCCGACCGACCCTCGGCCGCGGCTTTCCCGCCGCCGGTGTCCGTCTGCTCTCCCCGGCCGGCTGCGTCTTGGGGACGGGAGCAGCTGGGGGAAAAGCGACTTCAGGCCTGCAGCGATCTACGCCCTGGCACCTTTTCGACCCTCACCTGACAGGTTGTGTAACGTGCCTTTGGGGGAGGTGGACCGGATCTTGAGGGAAATCCCTGATGGGCTGGGGCTTTGGCTGTTCTGGAAAACGCTCCATCCTTCTCCCAGCCACCTACACCTGGTCGCCCTCCCACCCCCACTCCCAAGGAGCGTCCTCGGCGCGGTCTCTAAGCAGAGGCGGCCCTCGTGCCCTGCCCTTTCTCTAGGGCCCCGAGCGCCAGTCGCCACGATGCAGTGCAGAGCCGAGGGGGCGTTGGGTCGTGTGCTGGTGCGCGCCCTGCTTCTCCACCCGCTCCAGTACCCAGCCTAGCACCCACCCCTTGGGCGTGCCAAGCGTCAGGGTGGGATGGGTGTGGTGTGACCCCGGCGATGACTAGTTTTGTTTCCTCTCAATGGGTATTTGGCCTGAAATGTGTTCTCTGTTTACAACTTGTCGCCTTGTGGGTTTGATTTGAACCTGAATCCGATCGCCTTTGATGACTCTGCAGAGTTTCCTAACAGCCTTCATTCCTGAGTAAAATTGCGAGTATTCAATTCAAGGACTCCTGCAGCCGCTACGCGAAGGCTTGCATGTTCCCCCACCCCCGTGTCGTTTAAGCTTATTAGTACCAGGGTAGTTTTGAATCCGTTGGTTTCCTTTCCGGGACATTACCCATTGTAGAATGGAGTTTTAATACATCTTAGTATACTCGATGTGAATGCTGGTAACTGCAAGCTCATTTCTTGTTTTCAGATAGCTGGCTTAAGTGCCTGAAGGTCTAGGACTGCTGATGACCTATACTTTTCAACACTTCTTGATTACTCATTTTCACTTATCTTTCGTGTCCATGTTGTAATCTTTATGTAAATCGAGTTCTCGCTTTCTTTAAGCTCTACATTCCTCTCCCGAATTGTCTTTTTCCCTGAGAAAACTATAGAAAGTTATTTTTGAAATTGTATTGTAGAATGTTTTCAGTTCAGTAGACCAAAAAAGTAGTCGTTTATTTAAGGCACTTTAAATAAAACATGTGCCAAAAGATAAAAACAAGCTCTGGCATATCTATGAGGACGTCGTGTGTAATTACTGTGAGTCTTATCCACTCCTTATTTCTCATTCTTAAGCAGCGTTATAATATGACCTGTTCAGTTTCCCATTCCACTTCTCTGAAGTTCTACAGTGAAGTTTTAAGTTCATTTTTAATGGCATTAGAGCTCTGCCTTGAATTGCTTGGGCACATATTTAGAATTGCAGTCTCACTCTGAATGCTGAAATGAAGGGGGTAGACTGAGTACCCTTGTAATTAGCCAACACTGCAAAACATTTTAAAGAATAAATTTTTATTGACTTGAATTGAAGCATTATTCTCTTTAGAACAGTGTAGCTAGAATCCTGTATAATGGTTTCATCTATTACAATAGCAGAGGGAAAAGAGGTTCAAGAGTTGTGAAATTATCTAATTTGTATCATATTCTACATTTTGGTGTTAAAAAAAGTCTCCACAGTATTCACCATCCAGTATATACTCTTCTTGGTTAAAGTCCTTCAGTACTTGGAAGTTGAACATCAATTTTGATAAATGAACCTGTCAGAGGGTTGTCTGCAGGTTGGGAGCTTTGGGAAACAATGGGTAAAGTGGGCATGACTTTTAAACTTTGTATATTATTGTTGGTTACAATGCCTCCATCCTGTAGTGTAGTGACTAAGGCACTGGGTCTCAGAACCATACTGGCTGGGTTTGAATTATGGCTCTTTGCTTTGGAAGCAAGTTACTTATTCTCTTTGTGCTTTAGTTTTCTCAGCTGCAAAAATGGGATAATAGCAGTTATACCCTTAAGATGATATTGAACATTAAATGAGCTAATATACATAAAGTGCTTAGCCTGGCACATAATAAGCGCTCAGTAAATATTATTACTATTGCTGCCAGTCTTTGAATGGATCTAGTAAGTGGAAGAAGGACTTTGGACTGATGGAGCATTATTAGTGCAGATTAATTCCACTGAGACCCATTCATTTTTTTGGTGGGTAGAGGGGAGCTCAATGAGAGCTGAATCTCACTGCCCTGCTTTAGAAGCATGTAATTTAGTTTTAAATAGAACAGCTGGACCGTGAGTGGGGTGTCCTGAGATGCTGCCTGAGAGCTGCTAAAGTATCCCTGTTTGCCTTCTGACAGAACCTTGGATTGTCTCCCTCATGGTGGTGGCGGCTGCTATTTTAATCACCTGTTTTTGAGTATGTGATCGCATTTCTTTGACTGTCATGTGCTGCATGAAAAAATTATCTATCAAACTATTGATGGGTATATATGTTTTTACCTGATCAATCTATTATATATTTCCAGTGTATACAAAATCACTTCACTCTGAGCATTTTGTTTTGTTTTGTTTTCTTTGTTATTAATATTGTACAGAGTGAGGTTAGTTTTGATTTGATATTGCTTTCCTTTTTAGCTTTCATGTAATTTTCTTAGGAAAATTTTTTTTAAATTAATGATTTTATGTACTTCTTGGTTTGCAGGGATCTGATAGTAATATGTCCTTTAAATTAGATGTTTTAAAACTTTTAGTCTCGGGACCCTTTACACTCTTAAAAAGTTATTGAACAAACACCCTTTAAAGAGCTTCTAAGTCTTCTCGGTTTTCTTAGTTAAGGTGATAAAGGTTTGTCAGTTTTTTTAATGTTTTCAGAGAATCACCTTTTGTTTTCATTGCTGTTTTCTCTTATTTTTCTAATCTCAATTTCATTTATCTCTGCCATAATTTTTAAAAATTATTTTCTCACTTCTGCTAGTTTTGGGTTTAGTTCTCCTTGTTCTAGTTCCTTAAGTTGTAAAGTTAGGTTGTTCATTTGAGAACTTTCTTTTTTTCAATGTGTTTATAGCTATAAATTTCCCAATGAGCACTGCTTTCTCTGAGTCCTATAAATTTTGGTATATTGTGTTTTTATTTTCATTTGTCTGTTAAGTATTTCTAATTTCTCTTGTAATTTCTACTTTGTCCCATTGGTGAAGAGTGTGTTATTTAATTTACATAAATTTGTGAATTTTCCAGTTTTTCCTTCTCTTACCGATTTCTAACTTTATCCTGTTGTTGTTGGAGAAGGTACTTTGTATATCTGTTTTTAAAAAATCTATTGAGACTTAATCTGTGGCCTGACATATAGTGTATACTAGAGAATATCCCATGTGCACTTGAGAAGAATGTGTATTCTACTGTTGGGTAGAGTGTTTGTATGTCTAGTTAGTTTATTGTGTTAAGTCCTCTGTTTCATCTTTTTGGTTTTTCTACCCATTATTGAGAAGAGGGTATCGAGGCCTCCAACAGTTATTGTAGAATTGTCTATTTCTCCTTTTCATTCTTTCAGTTTTTGCTTCATATATTTTGATGGTCTGTTATTAGGTGTGTGATGTTTATACTTGTTATATCTTGTTCTCTTGAACCTTTTATTAACACATAGTATCCTTCTCTGTCTCTTGCACTATTTTTTTTTATTTAAAGTCTGTTTTGTCTGATATTAGTATAGCCACCTCTGCCATCTTTTGATTACTGTTTGCATGGAATTATCTTTTTTTCTTTAACCCTCATCCAAGGATATATTTTTTATTGATTTCAGCGGTTGGGGGGAGGAGAAACAGGCAGACAGATAGACATCGATGTGACAGAGAAACATCAGATGGTTGCCTCCTGTGTGTGCCCCAGCGGAGACTGAACCCACAACCTAGATATGTGCCCTGACTGGGAATCAAACCCGTAACCTTTTGGTGTATGGGATGACACTCCAGCCTACTGAGTCACCTAGCCAGGGCTCCATGGAGTATCTTTTTCCAGCCTTTCACTTTCAACCTGTTTGTTTCTAAAGTGAGTCTTACGGAGAACATATAGTTGGATCATGCCCCTTTTTTAAAAATTCATTCTGCTAATTTCTGCTTTGGAGCATTTATGTACATTTAAAGTAATTACTGATAAGGAGGGACTAATATCATTTTGCTCTTTGTTTTTTATATGCTTTATGGCTTTCTAAGTTCCTTCAATCTTGTATATTTTGATTTTTATTGGGACTATTAGTGGAAGCTGATTTTGGCTGTGGTACTTTCCTTAAAACAAACAAAACTTAAACCATTTTAATGGGTCAGATTTAGGTTAGAGGCAAAGAAAATGTTTCAAGGTAAGGATTTTAATATCATCTATCACCTATATAGATTTAAGAATTTTGGCAGTTGTTTAAGTCTAAAAATAGTCATTTGGAATCTGAGTTGGAGGGAGAGTTATTTTTAAATAAACTAGTTAAATTGAAGTGTAGTGAGATTCTACTTCCCCAACAATAAGATCTTATAACTTTTAGTATAATTAAAGCATCCCATAGCAGAACAAATTAGGCCTTTTATAAGTGCCAGAACTTCTTTTGTGGAGTAATATAACCATCCAAACTTGTGTTTTTAATGAGGATGCATGATGACGAAAGGTAAAATGTATAAATTTTTTTTTAAAGATTTTATTTGTTTATTTGTAGGCAGAGGGGAAGGGAGAGAGAAAGAGAGGGAGAGAAACATCAATGTGTGGTTGCCTCTTGCACGCTCCCTACTGGGATCCTGACTGGTAACTCAGGCATGTGCCCTGATTGGGAATCGAACTGGTGACTTTTTGGTTTGCATGGTTTCGATCCATTGAGCTACACCAGCCAGGGCTAAAAAGTATAACCTTTATAGGTTTACTCTTACCCACATTTTTCGATAAAGTTAATGACAGTAATATATATGAAATAAATTAGCTTGTTTGCAGATTGGGCTAATAATTGGATGTCATATGAGTAAAGTAACCAGTAGATGAAAATGTCTAATTTAGTAATTTAGGGTAGGTTATACACAGATCATGTTCAATGTATATATTTCTCCTAATTTAAATGGTAATAATCTCTACTTGCCTATTGCTGGGAATGTTACTCCTCTTTTCTTTACTAACAAAACATTTTTTTTTACCTCCTTTCCTCAGGTTTCTCACTTTTTCCTTTAATGATGTTGCCAAAGGTTTGGGCATATTCTTTGCATTGTTTCTTATTAAACACTCAGGATTACATTTTCCATCACACTGATGTAGCGGGTGTGGGGGAATAACAGTAGCTCCCTTATGTTCTTGAAAAGTGATTTATTCCTTTCAGATGGTGAAACAATTAGAGAAAGCCAAAAAAAGATGATGTGTACTCAGTGTAGCTGTTTCCCCATCTCCTGTGGCTGAACCACAGATATTCTTTTTTCTTTTTCCTTTTTTTTATCTTCACCCAAGGACATACTTAGAGAGGGGAAGGGAGGATGAGAGAGAAGGAGAGAAACATCCACGTGAGAGAGAAAACATTGATCAGTTGCTTGGCTGTGACTGGGGGCTGAACTGTAACCTAGGCATGTGCTTGGACTAGGTATTGAACCCACGACCTTTTGGTTTACAGAAGGACGTTCCAAGGGAGCCACACTGGCCAGCGCTAGATCTTCTTTACCTATAGTCTTTTTCTATTTGTCTGCACCCATTCCAGCAGGAACAATATCTAGTATTTAGTAGCAGAAGTTTTCATTGTCGATTAGAGCAATGTTTCTTTTTTTTATTTACTGATTTTTAGAGAGAGAGTACAAGGGAAGGGGGGGGACAGAGAGAGAGAGAGAGAGAGAGAAAGAGAGAAAGAAAAGGAAACAATGATGTGTTGTTTCACTTATTTATGCATTCATTGGTTGATTCTTCTATGTGCTCTGACTGGGGATCGAACCCACAACCTTGGCATAAGAGTGTTGGGACAACGCTGTTGTTAACAGAACCAGCTAGTGGGTGTCTGACTGTCAACAGGCAAAACTCTGGAGACAAGAGTTTGGTGGAAAGGAAAAGGGATCTTTTATTTGATGAACATACAATTTGAAATAAAGGCAAGTTTCTGCCTCAAAATGCATTCCCTTGCAAATCAAAGAAAATAACCCTGTCACCAATTGCCAGGCCACACTGGTCTTAGGCCAGACCTGGAATTCCCTTTCCTTTTAAAAGTACTATCCTAGGGAAAATGCAGGTGGCTGAAGTGTGCTTCTGGTCATGGTCTGCTCCAGGCATCCCTTGGAGTCTGTGCGAGCTGCCTCTTCTTCAGCTTCTACTCGTCAGTTCAGCCCCTACCCCCCATCTCTTCTGAGTCATCTCAGTGGTACAACTGTGCTCCTAGCCAGACACCTTCCAGGACTGGCCAGGGTGCCTGCTGACTGTAGCAATAGATATGCGGTGGCTCTGTTGTACAGGCTGCAGGCCTGGCATCAGCCACCTGGCCACATGGCTTCTGGGCTGACAAGGGCACAAAGCACTGACTGGCTAAGCACCCTCCCACGTGTTTGTGCCAGGGGTCTGAGTCTCTTCCTGGGCTGGAGTGGCTGGAGTGGCAGTGGCAGCTTTGCTGCTGATGGGGCCTGCGCTGGGGGAGTGTGCATGGGTGGTAGGTGGGCAGCTGCTGCCCTCGCTTCCCATTGGGGGAGGGGTCTGGGGCTTGCTATTCAACCACGCGGCACCCGGGGCCTGCCAGCCTGGGCCTCCTCCCCTTCTCCCTTCCCATGCCTGCTGCACTCCTAGAGCACTGGGGGAGGGGTGCCAGGAATATCCCTAGACCACGCAGTCTCCTGCAACCCTGGGACCCGAGCCCCTGGTGGCCGACTGGACCGGCCCAGGGAGCGGATTGCAAAGTACCAGGGCAGGGTATGCTCATGTTCCATCCTTGGTGCTTCCCAACCCCTCCCCCACTTTCGGGGAGACCCCCCCCTTTAAAATTCCCCCCTTTAACACCCTGAACACTTACAATCTTGCAAGGACAAATGGACGAAGGTCTCGTTCTTCTGTAATTACATCCTGCTGGCCAGGAGCGTAGACCTATCTATCTCCTGGTCCAGAGGTCGCTCCCAAAAGGGACTCTGGAGTGGAGAGGAATCTTCATGTGAGGGAGAAGGACCTTGCAAGGTCCAGGTCAGTCGGTTGTCCCTTGAAGTGATGTGCATGATGTCCAAAGGATGGCATTGTTGGACATGTTGGCTACCTTGTATTCTAAAAGTGACAAATTTGGCAGGAGGGTTAGAAGGCACAGTGAGGACTGCAACAACTAAATAACGAAGGAACTAACTCTACAATGTCCCACATTATGAAAGAGAGCCTTCTTTGGAGAAAGGTATGCAAGGCGTGTCACACCTGTCTGAAGCTCTTTTGCCCTCTATGTTTAACTTGGGCTGAGGGGAATTATTTTAGGATCCCCCCTTTAACATGCTGGACCTTTTCTGTCTAAACCATTAAGGTAGAGAACAAAACCAGTTTCAAAACGAAGCCAGTAGGCCGCCCCATACTTCACCAACTGAACCATCTAGTCCAGCCAAACCACTGAGTCTCAGGAGGTGGCGATGCATGTGGGCTTCTCAACTGGGGCCTACACCGTCTCTGAGTCCGCAAGACTGTCTTTTGAGAAGACGTTTGGCTATAAGGCCTTTGTATTCTGGAATGATATCCAACAAAGCATTTGGATTTGTCAAGCAGTGACAGCTTGACAAATCCTTCCTGTCTATAAATTGAACATCTCTGGTGCTGTCATCAGGTGCTGAGGCAAACAAGTTTAACTTCAAACCTTGAGAACAGTTGTCTTCACTGAAGTCCAAAATATTCAGAGCTGAGCATTGTGATTTTCCTTAAAACCCGATTCCCTTCCTGAAGATTGCCCACATTATCATCCAAATTATAGAGCAATCGGTTAGGGAGAAAATAGAAAGCAAAAAGGAAAATCCTTGTCTTTCCAGTATCTACCAAAATTTTATTTCTATGTCTTATATCTTTTGTTACTTTACAACTTGATGTGAAATTTTAACTCTTAGAAACCTGTTTCTTTTAAAAAAGATCTTTTCAAAACACAAAACAAATCCAAACAAAGGCAGAATTCTAGAAAAAGGGGTGGGGGGACTGGAACACACTTTCAAATCTTGTCTAATACCAACTGGTCCCACCAACCAGTCCCACAGACAACCTCTTCTAGGTCCAAATTGCCCAAAGCCTCAAATGGTAGAGATATTCTCTCACACCAGCCAGTACTGCAGATGACCCTGATGGGGTTCAAATGGCACGAAGCCCAAATGGCAGAGACAGGATTCCTGGTGTAAACAAAATAGATAAGTTCCCCCTAATCCCCACAAGATCAGAAGTCAAGCAAAGAATAACTTTAAGCAAGAACTGAGGTCTCCATCATTTTAAGTTAAAACTGTCACAACTTTCTGTACTCGTTCAGAAATAACCATATCTTCTTTTCAATCCTTGTTCTTTTTAACAGGGAAGGACCATACCTTGATTCAGTATCAAGCAGCCAAAAGTCCCAAGATTTGCAAGCGTATAAATAAAGTAAAGGAACATTGTCACTTTGCACTGGGGCCCTCTGTCTTCTAAAAGAGAAATTTCAAGTCTCCTTCCGGAGTGCAGGCCCAGCTGCCCTTTTCAGCATCAGCCACGACGGCAGGGTTCAGACCCTCCTCAGGCGGCTCCCATTTTATCCATGCGTGGTGGGTCCAGGGCTTACTCCCATGAGCTTTAGAGAAGCATGTGTTAGTAGGACATCATGGGGACTAGTCCATTGCTTGGAGAGCTGTTCTTCAGGACCTTGAGTTTTCCAGGTCTTTAGTAAGACTCGGTCCCCTGGCTAGAACGGATTGCAAGGGCTCCTCAGATGGATAGACCTGCAACGAGCAAACTTGTGTAGAGTGGTTAGTGTTTACCCTAAATGTTATACATATTGCTTAATTTTTTTCTCTTGCTTCAAAGTAAGGGGGGGGGCATTCCCAAAACCGAGATTTGTAAGGGTCTCCCATAAACTATTTCAAAAGGGCTGAACCTAAGCCGTCTTCTGGGTGCCACCCTAATTTGGAGCAAGGCAGTGGGGAGTGTCTGGTCTCATTTTAAATGCATTTCCTGGCATGTTTTTGCTAGGGTCTTTTTTATTGTGTGGCTTGTTTTCTCAGTCTTTCCCGTAGATTGAGGTCTCCAAGATGCATGTAATTTCCATTGTATTTCTAGTGCCTCTTCAACCTTCTGGGAGATCTCTGAAGTGAATGATCATCCGTTTTTGCTCTGAATGCTGTGAGGATGTCCAAACCGAGAAATTATTTCTTTAAATATAAGTTTCACTGCTTCAGTCACTTTCTTAGTTCTAGCGGGGTATGCCTCTACTCATCCAGAAAAGTGTCCACAAAAACTTAACAGAAACTTGAAGTTCCCTCTGGTTTTAGGCACCTGTGTGAAGTGTTCTTGCCAGTCCTCAAATAGGCTTAACCCTGTATATTGTACCCCCTTTTTTGCTGGGGTGCGTTCTGTCTTAAGATTGTTTTTGGCACACATCTGATAGGCTTGGGTAATCTTCTGAACAGTCCTTTGCAAATGAGTACGCTTCAAATGTGGCCTAATGAAGTCCATCAAAGCACCCCTTCCATTAATAATGTGTCCTTTCATGTAGGTGTTTGGGATGGGATACACTAGAGCCTCAGGGAGTAAGATCATACCATGGGTGTTGATCTTCCGTATGGGATTGGGATCAGTGTTAGTGAATTCATGGACCTGTTCCTCTTCTTGCTCTGTGTATTGGGGTTTCAGTTTTGACAAGCCAGAGCAGGGGATCAGAGTCCCTAGGTGTGGTGGCCCTCTGGCTGCTTGGCTTGCTCCTTTATCCTTGCTCTGGATAGGGAGGCTCTCTGGCCCAGCTGGGTGCCCTGATGGGTCTTCAAGGGGGTGATCCATCCTTCCATATACAGGGGTGGGGCTGTTGTCTCTCTGGGCCCTATTTTAGGGGTAGCTAGCCACAGGGTGGGTGAGGGGGCCCTCCTGCTACTAATCCTGTGTCCCCTGGGTTCAGGGCATTAATGAGGTTTATTTCCTCATTCTCCTTTTCTTCCTGTGTCTTACTATCAGGAAGAGGTTTCAAGGCCCCTTCCCTTTTCTGCACCATCAAGTGGACCTCTGTCTCTGGTGAAATCTTACTATGCAATGACATAAAGACTTTGACATAATGAATTTCATCCCATTGTGTAACTTGGCAATACTGTTCCAGTTGCATAATGGCACAGTAACCTAGGGAACTATCTATGGGCCACCTTTCCCCATAATACAAAACATATGTAGGCCATACAGTATTATAATAATAAACCAATACTTGGACATTACATAATAGCTGTATGTACTCCAGTCCACTAAAATTCTACCCAGTGGGCTCCCTCCAGGAACCAACATAGAACAGCCCCTGCCAGCCCAGATACACAGCAGGCCCAACCCTATCACCAGTACTTTTCTTGAGCTAGAGTATACAAAATTGCTTGCTTTTCCTTATGTATGGGCTAGCTTGAGGGAGCTGATTTTGCTGTATGATTTTCTGCTAAAGTCAAATTCCCACATATATTTTTAGTACATGCCATCTTTAAGTATATGAAAGTCAACTCATACAGACCCATTTTCCAATGCAAGGTAATGAATACTGTGGATTTAGCTTGTTAATGCAGCTTTTTTTTTTTGTTTTAAACCTGTGTTGGATAAATAACTCAGAATACTATCTCCCAAAGACTCAGATGGGTCAGTAGTTTTGCTTTTGTGTACATAGTATTTTATCATGGGATGTTGGCATTGAGGTACAGAGGATATAAGTCCCAACCCTAATTTAGAAATGGTTGAATTATGAAAGTTCCTGCAAAGACTAAGCTTATATCTTTTGGAAATAGCTTTGTTGAGATATAACTTATCATACAGTTTTCCCATTTAAAGTATGCAATTTGTTGGCTTCTAGTATATTCACGGAGTTGTGCAACAATTAGCACAATTAATTTTAGGACATTTTTATTACCTCAAAAAGAAACCCCACACCCCTTTAGCCTCTCCTCCCACACCTATTCACCTAGTCGTAGGTAACCAGTAATCTGTCTCTATAGATTACTTATTCTGGATAGTGCATATCAGTGGAAATCATGTAATGATATGGTTTGATAACTGGCTTTTTTCACTTAACGTAATATTTTCTTTTTTGTGTTATTTTTAAAATTGTTAATGTAATACTTTCAAGTTTCACCTAGGTAGCACATATTAGTACTTTGTTTCTTTTTATCACTGACTAATAGTCCATTATATGGATATATCACATTTCATTTATCCATTGTTGGAAATTTGAGTTTCTACCTTTTTATTATGCATAGTGCTATGAATATTCACGTACAAGTTTTTGTATGGATATAGGTTTTCATTTTTGGGGGTATCTACCTAGAAATGGAATATCTGAGTCATGTGAACACTTATATTTAGCTTTTTGAGGCACTGCTAGACTGTTTCCATTTTAGCTGTGCTAATTTATATTCCCATCAGCCATTATGAGGGTCCTAGTTTCTTTACATTCTTGCTAACACTTATTATCTTAATTGTTTATTATAGCCATTTTAGTAGGTGTGAAGTGTTAATCTCATTATAGACTAAGTTTTAAAATACTGATTAAGCATAACAGGAATGATATTAATCTAAGATGGAATTAATATTACAATTAAAGTATTTACTAGACTGACATAGGACTGTAATCCTCAGTAGCCATTCTTAACTCTGGTTATGCATGATAAGCATCACTTTCTAACTTTAAAAAATGATGCCAGAGATTTATCTAATCTCTGAGGATATTGAATGATATTTTTCTCCCTCATGAAATTCTTTATTGAAAAAGAGAACAGTGAAGATTCAGTTGTAGAGAACAGAATCTACTTTAACTTCCTCAAGCATGGTGGGTTTATCTACCATAACATACTAAATAGCTTAGAGAATTATTGGAATATCCAATATCTGGTCCATTCAGGAGATAGAAACCACACAGTAATTTAACAGGGTAAGATTTATGTAAAGAATTATTGATAACGGGATTGGAGCAATGAGGGACTTACCAGTAAGAAGTAAAGGTAACTCTAAGGAATATAGGAATAGCCGATATAAAGAGTAGTTACTACTCCCAAGGCTGAGATAGAGTGGATCTCCCTCCCCTACTGAGATCTAGACCTTGTTGGAAAAGGGGAAGGTCAAGGTAAGTAGCTGTGAGTGGTGAATTTCCTGGATATATACCCTGTAGGGCATCAGGAAAAGCTGTTCATAGGGAGGTGTCTCACGAGGGTCACTGTGCTGCACAACTGCCTGACCTTCTGTTGGAAAAGCTGCATGTGCTGCAGGAGTCTGTTGCTGGAGAAGGTACCCTTGTTGCAGGAGTGGGTCCTGGAGACGCATTGTCTGCTACAGCCTGGTGAGCACTGGAACCAGAAGAAAATTCTTTCACCCGCAATGTCTTTCTGGTGCCCTCTTGACAAAGCTTAATATTGTGCCAGCTGGCAAAGAAATGAATATTTTGAGACAATATGAGGTCTATCCAGAAAGTATCCAGCCATGTACTGTGGAAAAAGAGGCATTTATTGAAGAAGATACAAGATACAAGAAACATTGTACATAGGACAATGATACCTCAGTCCCCTTCAAAGTAGGTGCCTTGGACCTCACACAATTCTCTCATTTGCCATCAGCTGCCCTGAAATCAGTTGTGTTTTCCGGAATCTCATTGATGGTCTGAAATTTCTTCCTTTTAAAGGTGATTTTAGTTTTGGGAAAAGCCAGAAGTTTCAGGGCACCAACTCTGGGCTGTAGGGGGGCTGAGTGACCTGGGCGATTTGATGCTTCACCAAAAAACTCTGCATGAGACGTGATCCATGAGTGGTTGCGCTGCGATGAAGCTACCGATCACCAGTTGCCCATAGCTGCAGCCTTCTGAGTCATCTGAATAGTTTCTGCAGAGAAATGTTCAAACTTAATGCAAAACTTGATGCAGATTTGTTGCTGTACTTGCTCAGTCATTTTGAATGTGACGACCACATAGTATACCTGCTCACTCAGTGGTGTCTAATGCCTCCACTGACTGGTAGAGTGAAGTTGTCATTGTTCATGCACGAGCATTCCACTCCACTCTCCTTGCCTCCAGGGTTACTTCGATGTTGTGCAAAGCGTTCTCGTTATGTTAACAGTGACCGGACTCTCTCTGGACAGAAGTCGCACATCTCTTTTCACAGAATAGGCAAAAGGTTAATTTGGAGATGAGGGGCAATGAATTAATGTATGGCACAGGTATTAAGTAGTTTACAGAACTGTTCAGAGATCTAAAGGAGCTCTAGGTTGAGCTTCAAGGAACAACTCCCCAAATCCCCCCATAGAACTGAGAAACCGAGAGTGGTATTGTTTCTTTTGGTTTAAGAGGCCTCCTGTGTAATTGTGGAAAAGCTCCTTATCTTCGTTGCTAGCATCACAGTCATGTTTTAAAATCGGGAAGCTGTTGTGGTCAGGAGGCTATGGTGATCAGAATTCTTTTGCTGTACGTACCAGCTACAGAACTAGACTGGAACTGGACCTGTTCTTGTTTGCACCACCCATGCCTACAAGAGACTAGACTGGCCTTTCTCAATCTTTATACACTGGAGGATCCATGAAATCATTTTTAGGTCTCAGGAAACTCCTCCATAAAAAAGGATAACATCTATAGCTATGATATTAATTTGAACAGAAAGGTTTAGATATAATAATTGTTATCCCCTCCAGTTCAATCCATTGGTGAAGCAGAGATCGTCTGTCCTAAATAGTATGAATTGGGTACCATCTGACACTGGTCAGATGAGCTTGATAGCAGCTTGTTAGTCACTTAAACTCACAGCCTGGGAGAGAAAGATTCTACATACCACATGGGGGTGGCACTTGAATAGAGTGAACCAGCCCACAGGGCCTGCGGGAGATAGGCTTTGTAGTAGTAACAAAAGGATGTAGGAACCCTCCCATCCCTTTACTATAGGAGTTGGGGATTAGTTTGTTTGAATAATTCTGAGAGCTGGCAGGGAACTAAAGCTAGTTCAGTTTTGGACTGAATGCAGTACAACTGGTTTGGCTGACAGTGGAACAAGCTGGGTGAGAAGCCTTTCCGACTGGGTGGGGCACACGCGGCAAGAGTGGGAGGACTCTCATTAGGCCTTTGTGGTCCTGTGAAGCTCAAAGCGGTTGGGGCAGCATTTGGAAATATTAGGCCTTATGATAAAGTACTTCAGTAATGATTGCTAATGCTCTTCTGATAGAGAATGATACTTTTTCTGTGCATCTAATTATTTTGGCCATCTAATTAATCAGTCTGCTCTTTTGTGTGGATCTCCATCCCTGCAAAGGATATAAAGTCAGATGTGAGCTAGTTATGCAGATAGAAAAAATAGATTTTCCTTTTCTTAAATCTCCCATTTTATTTTTTTCTTTATTCAAGTAGGCCTAGGAATCTTACCACAGATTTGTATTATACAAGGTATTAATAAATACCTTGGTCTGTGTATATGGTATGTGCAAAAGTATTTTATTTTTATTTATTTAAAGTAAACAGAAAAGACTTTAACCAGCCTTATTTGAGAAACAAACAGGTAATTAACTTAGTTTACCATTCTAGAAACTAAGCTGCTTTTCATGACTTTTTTATGCATTTAAAGACTCAACTGCAAAGGTCAAATATTTGATAAAATTTGTGTCAAATAACTGGCTTTTTTTTTTTTTAAGACAGGCCTGATGGGCAGTTTAAATATTGTAAGCTATTTTTTTTGTAATTTTTATAGTGGTAAAATATATCATAAAATTTGCCATTTAGACCATTTTAAGCTTATAATTCAGTGGCATTAATGACATCCACAATGTTGTGCAACCATCACCACTATTTCCAAGATTTTTCATCACCTCAAATAGATATTCTGTAATACCATTAAGCATTGACTACCCATTCCCCCAAACCTTCAGCCTGTGGTAACTTTTAATCTACTTTCTATTTCTGTCAATTTGCCTACTCTAGATTTTTTCATATAAGTGGAAGCAAAGCATACAATATTTGTTTTGTTTCTGGCTTATTTCACTTTGCACAATGTTTTCAAGGTTAATTAATGTAGCATGTATCCGAACATTCCTTTTTTCTTTTTTTAAAGATTTTATGTGTTTATTTTTAGAGGGAGGGGAAGGGAGGGAGGGAGAGAGGGAGAGAAACATTAATGTGAGAAACATCGATTGCTTGCCTCTCATATGCACTCTGTCAGGGAACTGAACCTGAAATCCAGGCAAGTGTCCTGATCCAGAATTGAACTGGCAACCTTTCGCTTTGCAAGATGATGCCCAACTGAGTCACACCGGTCAGGGCAGGAAAATTACTTTTTATGGTGGAATAATATTCTGTTGTACCTATATACCACATTTTTAGTCCATTCCTCTGTTGGTGGACACTGTGTCGTTGCTACTTTTTAGCTATTGTGAATGATGCTGCTATGAACATTGACATACAATTACATGTTTGAGTCCCTGTTTTCAGTTACTTTGGTTATATAATGAGCAGTAGAATTGCTTGGCCATATAGAAATTCTATACTTAGCTTTTTGAGGAACTACCAAACTTTTCCACTGTGGTCGCACCATTTTTCATTCCCACCAGCAGCATGTGAGGGTTCCAGTTTATCTCCATTCTCAACAACACTTGTGATTTTCCACTTTTTTGATTATAGACACCATAGTATGTATGAATAATACTGTGATTTTGATTTCTGTTTCCCTAAGACTGGTGGTGTTGAACATTGTTTCATGTGCTTATTGGCTGTCTGTACATCTTGCTTTAGAGAAATGTTTATTCAAGCCTGTTGGCCATTTTTAAATTGGGCTGTCTTTTGGTTGTTGAGTTGTAGGAGTTCTGTATATATTCTGAATATTAAACTCTTATCACATATATGATTTGAAAGTATTTTCTCTCATTCTGTGGGTTGTCTCCACTTTCTTTTTAATGTCCTTGGATTGACAAAAGTTTTCAGTTTTGAAGTTCAGCTTATCTTTTTTCTTTTATTGCCGTGCCTTTGTTGTAATAACTAAGAATCTATTACCAAACCCAATGTCATGCAGATTTAGCCCCATGTTTTCTTCTAAGAGTTTTAGTGATGATTTTTAGGTTGTTGATTCATTTTGATTTAATTTTTATGTAAGGTGTGAATAGGGGTCCAACTTCATTCCTTTATGTATGGAAACCCAATTGTCTCAGAGAGCCGTGTTCTTTTGTAATTGAATGTACTTGGCACCCCTACCAGAATTAATTGGCTGTAGATATATGTGTTTATTTCTAGACTTCAGTCTTGTTGCATTCATCTGTTTGTCTATTTGTATCACACGTAAGTTGATTTTTATTAACATTATTTACAGCATGAAAATTGTTGAGAATGTTAAATAACAAAGCTACTAAAAATCATAAGCCAAAATAATGTTAATAAAAATATAGCCTAAGGCATAATTTATATGAGAATTTGGAAAAAACAAACTTAAAAAACATTGATTTTAGAGAGAGGGGGAGAGAGAGAGACAGACAGACAGACATCGATTTGTTGTTCCACTTATTTATGTTTTCATTGGTTCATTCTTACATGTACGCTGACTGGGGATCTAACCAGCAACCTTGGTGTATCGGGATGATGTTCCAACCAACCGAACTACCCAGCCAGTGTCAAATGTGACTTTATTTCTTTACTGTCTACCTTAATCTAGTCCCTGGAGGGAGTGGAGAGAAATGCCTGTGGTTAAATTATAATTTTATTATGAGCTGGAGGTTTGAACCATTTCTTAACTGTTGAAATAGATGTAAATGCCCAGAATTAATATTTGCAACTGAAAATTAGCAGTGAACTTTTCATGAGATGTGCTGCTAATGTAGTGTTAGAGAAAGTCATACCACTCAACAGGAAGTAACTTAACTTCTGTTTATGCCTGGCAACAACATCACTTTTGAAAACACATAGGATTCTCCCCCTGCCCCAACATATATAGTAAGTCTTAATTAATTTGGATATTGTGAAAATTATTTTGACATTCTAGTCATTTTTGAAAAAAGTTAGTTGAATGAAAGACTCGAAAATTTTAAAATTCTTACAACTTTAAAAACAGATCGTGTAATTTTTATGCATAATCCAAAATGTTTCCTGTTTTATAATTGAGTTCATAAGAAAAATAAAAACATGTTTTGTTGAAGTAAAAGTTCTTGGTTATTGAAGAAAAACATCCAGAATACCTATATCTTTTCATACCTGTGTCTGCTCTTAGCATGTTTGTTTTCTTTTAAATATACAACATTACTAAATATTGATAAGTATGTGATTAACTTGTTGAATTGGTGGTAGTTATTGTTTTTGTTTTTTTTTACTCGATGCCACAAAATTCTTCTTCAATAATTGATATATAAAGTTAAAAGATATCCAGAGGTTTTCATTTTGGTGAAAAGTTGCAAAAACTGAAAAATTATCAAAATTTTGTGAATCAAGATTTAAGGTTTTAAAATGTGTGGTATGTGCTTTGTGAAGATGAACCATGTATTGCTTGAATATGCATGAAGTACATTAAATGAAATGATGTTAAAGGTTTTTCGTCTGTTTGAACAATTTGTTATTAATTTAAAATCGTTCTCATATAGAAATAATCATACATAGTTACCAGTGTTTGCCACTCTGTGAACAGTGGACAGTAATTACACTAATACCAAAATGCTATGGTTGATTTGAGTATTTTAAAAAGGAATGTTAGAACAGGAAGGATAATTTTGTCTCCAAAGAAATCTTAACATTGAATTGTTAATTGTATTATGGTAGGTTTTGGCATTCCAGGATTTTGGTAACATTTTACCAGTTGATTTTAGGCAATAGTCACATACTGTACATTGAAGTGACTTCCCAAAAGCACATAGAACTCAAACATTGTTCTTTGGTTTCCAGTGTTATCTTGTGTTTCTCATAATAAAAACTTCAGTTGTATGACTTTTATGACATCTAAGGTATAGAAAACAGAATTATGTCTAATTAACTTTTTTTTTTTTTTAGATTATCTGCAATGGTGAAATAAAGTAAGTCAAGATGAGCAAGTTAAAAGGGGTGTCAGAGAAAAGGTACTGTAATTTTAAATACCAGTATGCATAAATTACAGAAATAGTACATGAAGCAGTTATTTGAAACTCATTACTTAAAAAATATTATTTATGTTTAGATAATAGTATGTTATACAGTTGACCTTTGCACGACATGGGTTTGAACTGGGTGGACACACTTGTATACAGATGTTTTTCAATAAACATCTGTACTGTTTTCGTTCCACAGTTGGGTTTTTGTGGATGCAGAGGGCTGCCTGTGTGCACTGATCCATGCCATTTTATATAGTGGACTTGAGCATCTGCAGATTTTGGTATCTGCTTGGGGAGAGGGTGGCCTGGAATCAGTCTTCTGTGGATACCAAGGGACAGCTAAGATTTTGGGGAGACAAAAGTTATATATGAATTTTCAACTGTATCCACAATTTTCAAGGGCTGGCCTGGCACCCATAACCTCTGCATTGTTCAAGAGTCAACTGTATTTATATTGTTTTATTAATATTTAACTTTTCAGTTAAAGCTTGAGTCAACAAGCTATGACCCGTGGACCAAAACTGGCCTGCCTCTTGTTTTTATATGGCCCGTGAGCTAAGAATGATTTATATATTTCTAAGTGGTTGGGAAAATAAAGAGAATAATAGGTTGTGACACATGAATATTATATGAAATTCAAATTTCAGGGTACATAAATAATGTTTTATTGAGCATGCTCATTCATTTATACGTTGTCTGGTTACTTTTGTACTCCAAATGGCAAAGTTGAGTAGTTGTGACAGAACAGGTAAGACTGCATGGCCTGCAGTACCTAGCATATATATTATATGGCCCTTTACAGAAGAAGTTTTACTGACTCCTGACTTAAAGCACCATCTCTATTGTGGACTTTCTTATTTCTTAGCAAATCTGGAGGGGTGGAAGGGATAGTGATACTTGCTGAATTTAGACAAGGTTGTAGAAAGATTAGACTGGCAGGTTTTTAGACCATGTGAATGGGTGGTGGTGTAAATCAAATAAGCTTGTCTTGTAAGATACACCAAGCAGAATTTTTCTCTACATCCCATTCCCCATCATCACGGTCATGCTCTAAATGTTATCACCAGCAAAATTCTCATTTCTAAGTACTAATTCAGACTTTTTATTCTCCAACAACAGTCTTATCTGACTAGCTCACTCGCGCAAATGTCTGTATTGCAAGGGTTCTACTTTATCCATAGCTCTAATCTATTGACTTTTATTTTTTTCTCATTTATCTCCTTTTTACTCACTGTAGAACTGATTGTTATTACACTCATGCAAATATCTGAAGTGTCTTTATCTCACTTTGTGTGCGTGTGTTTTTATCACACCCACTGAGCGAAGTTATTTCCTTGGATAAATCTTTGTTGAACAGCTGAGTGTTGTTGAAAGATGAACTAACTTGGTAGATATCACTAAAAATTACCAGTTAGCCACCTGAACTGAGCCCAACAATCTTATTACTGTGGTTCTCTGGAAAGTTCATTTTTCTAATTTTTGTAATGACTATTCTATACTTTCTTTCTTTAAAAATTAATTAATTAATTAATTAATTAATTTATTTATTTATAGAGAGGTGGGAAGGGGAGGAGACCTGGCCCGCAACCCAGGCATATGTCCTGGAACCAAACTAGCAACTCTTTGGTTTGCAGGCCGGTGCTCAATCCACTGAGCCATACCAATCATGGCTGTACTTTCTTTACCCTTCAAACCTTTGAAATCTTCAGATATATATCCTCAGCAAACACCTGTCTCTCATGATATTTAGAGATAATAAATCTATTATCCTCATAATACTGTTGAAAACATTTTTATTGAATTTATTGGGGTGACATTGGTTAATAAACTTAAATAGCTTTCAAGTACACAATTCTATAATACATTGTGTATTGTGTTCACCATATCCTCATATTTCTTAAACCAAATTTACATACTTCCTTGATTTGACTCCATCCCCTGCTTACCCTCCTGTTATTTATCCCAGCAGAGGTGTCTCTTTTCTTGTCAAAGACTAAGACTGTCACCTCTGTTCTAGATTTCACTTCCTTCCTTCTCAGTCTTTTAATTACTATTTATTCTTTGTCTTGAATCTTTAACTCCTTCATTTCTTACCATTTAAACATGATCTGGGATTTCCAGTGTTTATAGACTCTTCTTCTGTTACTACCCAATTTATATGATTCCCTTAAAAGCCAAACTATTTCACACTCTAATCATCCTGGTTTAGTTTCCGTCTTATCCACTGACCAAAAGTACTTGTTAAAGCCACGTATAATTTTTCTTAATAACTTTATTGAGGTATAATTATCATACAACAAATAATGCATGGAGAGTATAGCTTGGTAAATTTGACCTATGTATACCTGTGTAACCATCCCCTCAGTCAAAGTAGTGAAATATTCATCATTAGTTTCCTGGTGCCCTTTTGTAATCCTTCCTTCCTCCGCATCCCTTACTCCAGGCAATCACTGATCTACTTTCTGACTGTGGATTTGTTTGTGTTTCTAGAACTTTACATAAATGGAATTATACAGTATGTCTTTTTGAGGTGTGGGGGTGGGAGATATGAGTGCATGACTGGCTTTTACCCAGCATAGTAATTTTGAGATTCATCTCTTGTAGTGTGTATCAAACATAATAATTCTTTTAAAAATTACTAGTATTTCCTTGGATAGATATACTGCAATTTGTTTATTCATATTTTGGACATTTGGGTTGTTTCCAGTTTTTAGCTATTACAAATAAGGCTGTTAGGAACATATGTGTACTAGTATTTACATGACCTTATGCTTTCTTTTCTCTTAGTCAAATACCTAGGATTGGAATGGGTAATATTGTAGGTCTGTGTTTCTTTGTCAACAACCTAATAAACTGCCAAAGACATTACATCTTACACTCCTTCCAGCAGTATATGAAAATTCTAGTTTTTTACGTTCTCATCAACACTTGGTATGGTCATTCTTTTAAAAATTTTAAATTATTATGGTCATTCTTTTAAAGTCGTAGCCATTCTAGTAGGGGTCTATTGGTATCTCATTATGCTTTTAACTTGAATTTCCACAATTACTACTGGTGTTGAGCATCTTTTCATGTACTTATTTATTTTCAGCATATCTTATTTGGTGAAGTGTCTTTCTGAGCCTTTCTCCTGTTATTAAAATAGAACTATTTGCTGTTTTTATTATTGAATTTTACAAGCTTTTTATATATTATACATATAATTCCTTTAATAGATTTGCAGACATTTTCTCCCAGTCTTGACTTTTCATATTTTAAGCAATGTCTTTTAAATTTCAGAAGTTTTTAAATTAGGTGATATTCATTTTGTTTGTTCTTTTATGGTTAATGCTTTTAGAGTTGTAAGTGATAAATATATGCCTAACCCATGTTTATCAATGTTTTCTTCCAGAAATTTTATAGTTTTAACATTTAGGTTGGTGCTCCATTCAGAGTTAAGCTTTATACATGGTGTGATGTATGGATAGAAGTTCTTTATTGCATATGTATATCTAGTTGTTCCAGCACCATTTTTGGAATGACCATCTTTTCTCCGTTGAATTGTCTTGGTACCTTTGTCAAAAATCAATTGTCCCTGTATGTGTGGGTCTGTTTTTGGACTCTGTTTTGCTCCATTGATCTAGATGTCTATCTTATTGACAGTACCTCATTGCCTGTATAACTGTAGCTTTATAATGGGTCTTGAAATTGTGTAGGTCCACAAACTTTGTCGTTTATTTTCAAAGCTTGCCCTGTTTTAGGTTCCTTTGCATTTCCGTAGGATTTTTGCGTCAGTTTGACTATTTCTGCACAGTAGCCTGTTGGGATTTTGATTGCAGTCGCCTTGATTCTATAGTTAAGTTTGGGGAGAATTGACATTTTAATATTGAGTGTGCGTATTCTTGAACATGGTATATCTCTTTTATTTATGATCTTCTTTAATTTCTTCCAGCAGTATTTTATAGTTTTTAGTGTACTGGTCTTTTATTTTGTTTGTCAGATTTATTCCTATTATGCTGCACAAAAAAAGCTCTTTGGGGGGGTCTGTAATAATTTTTAAAAGTACAAAGGTAGTATGAGTTTTCTTCTAAAATTGAGAACTTCTGTCTTGGCCTACATTAACTTTTGTATTAAGCCAAAAATAGAGCTGAGATACCTTAAACCATCCTTGTTCTTTTTAAGTCTTTTTTTCTTTTCGTTGCTCATTGGGTGTTTTTTTCCACCTTGTCTTCCAGCTCACCGATTCAATCCTTTGCGTCCTCTAGCCTGCTTTTAATTCCTTCTAGTGTGTTCTTCATTTCAGTTATTGCATTCTTCATTTCCAACTGGTTTTACTGAGGTTGATTTTGAGTTTCAGGCTGTTGTGATAGATGAAAATGTTTGCTATGTTAATTTTCTTGAATTTGTTAAGACTTATTTTGCATCCTACCATGTGGTCTATCTTTGAGAATGATCCTTATCTTTGAGAATGGTTCTTATTCATGGTCTCTCTGTCTTTTTTCATGCTGATGTACTTCTCCCAAGTGCATTGTAACTCTCACTAAGTTCCTTGAGCACCGTTATTACCATTACTTTGAATGTCTGATAAACTGCTTGCCTCAATTTCATTTAGCTCTTTTTCTAGGGCTTCCTCCTTTTCTTTCATTTGGGGGTTTGTCTCCCCATTTTAGCTGTTCTTTTTGTTTGTTTCTGCATATTAGATCTGATTTGACTCCCTGTCTTGGTGTGGTGACCTTGTGTGGTAGGAATCGCGTGGGACTCAGTGGTGCAGACTCCTCGATCTTCTGAGCTGGACGCTCTAGGGATGCTCCTTGTATGGTTGATGTGCGCTCTCCTGTTCTTTTTGGCCTTGGTTATTGTTGGCCTGTTAGTTGGTGAGCTCTTCCCTCTGGCTGGCTCGTTGAGAGGCTCAACCCCGACTGTGCCTTTTATGCTGTTACACTGGTGCTGACAGAACAAAGCAAAACAACACAGAGAACAAAACCTACACAAGCAAAAAACCAAACAAACAAAAAACCCAACAAAACAACTAACAACAACAGTAAAATCAGTGATAAAAGAGCAAAGAATAATGAAAGTGGGAAGAGAGATAGAATATTAGAAGAAAAACAAGACTACGGTAAGACCAAAGGAAAGAAAAATGAGTATGAGAGATTAGAGGGAAGAGAAACCATAAAGAGTAAGGTATAAAAACAGATAGTCATCCCTAAAGAACAAAGAAAGGGAAAAAATAAAATTAAAAAAATAAGAAAAGGAAGGAAGAAGACAAAATGGAGAAAGGAAAGGGAAGAGTAAAATATGAGATTTGAAAGAAAAGAGATAAAAATAAAAAAATTGAAGAAAAAATGATAAAAAGCTATGCTAAGGAAAGAATAATGAAAATAATGTAAAAGATCAAAGTCGAATTCATCTTAGCAGAGTTTAGTTCTTGCCTCTTGGGTTTTCCCTCTGGACACAACTGTGATGTTGTCTGAAAATGGTGAAAGCCAGTGTCAGATGCCGTCTCCATGTAGCTCTAGGCAGCCCGAGCGAAGATACAAGCAATGCACCGTTTGTGGCTGATTCTTCCTGGCTTGGCTGCATCTGGGATGGACCTCGCTGCTCTGTAAGTCTGGGTTATTATCAGCACAGGGCCCAGGCGTGGGTCTACCAATGACCAAAGGCATTGCCAGAACTTCCCCCACCTGCCTCTGCCTGCGGTTCTGTCCTTAGTCTTAGTCTAACCACTGACTTGTCTGTTTCTGAGAGGGTGCCTGGTAGAATCAGGAGGATGGGACCCCTGGGTCTCCTGTTGGAGGTTCCAGTTCAGACTTCAGGGAACATGGTGGGTGTGTTCCCCTGTCCGCACACCACATGTCTGAGCCTGTCCCAGATTATTTCCCTGAACTTGGTAGGGCAAAGCCCCTAGTAGGTCGTGGGTGGGGCCTCTAGGGCCCAGAGTTTGGGTCTGTTAGAAACCAGGAGGGCGTTTCTAGGCAATCCTGTTAGGGGGAAGTTCCAGTCTGATTCCTGGGAAAGTGTATGGAGTCACCATGCCCTAAAGCCAGCCTTTAACACTCCCGAGTCTGCCGATACTGCTTTCTCCACAGTAGGGGATAAGATGCAGGTTGGGGGAAAGTAAGATAGAAAGAAAAAAAAAATTAAACATGATGCAGGGTGTTGCGAGCAATGTTCCAGAAGGTGGGGGCAATCGGTTTCTCACAGGGTGGGGTAAACCTTTCTCCCCTGGGAGGGGCTTGTTCTTCTAAAGAAAAATGGCTGCTGTGATATGGTGTCATATCCTAGCACCAGGAACCCAGTATCCATTCCCTCACGCCTCTCCCCCAAGCCTCCCACTTCAGACTTTCCTCCCATGACTCCAGACTGTTCTGCCTTCCCTTTGCCTGAGCCCAGTGTGAGTGTCTGGGAACATGAAATCTGTGCATTGGCCCCTTAGAACAAAAGAAAGGGAAGAAAAGAAAAAGGTGCCCTCGTCTCCAGCGGGCTCTGTCTCTCAGCCAGTGGCCTTTTGGTGCTGGATGCTACATGGGCGGGTGATTGCAGCACTGGCACTCAGTGCTTGGGAGCCTGGTACGAGGTCCAGGATTCACTTCTCTCTCAGGGAAGCTGCCACAGACGTGGAGCAAGCTCATTGGGCCTGTGAAGGTAGTGTCGGCCCCTTTGCATTCCTGCCTTTTCTACTGGTCTCCAGGTGATCTCTGCCCATCCTTGGTGAAGTATCACCTCTTCAGGTAGTCTTCAGTTGTATTTTGGGTGGGTGTTCCCCTCTTTATTTTTATTTGCTCGGTTCTGGGAGGTGGTGAGAGATAAATTCTGCTCCATTGCCATCTTGCCACTCTCCACTGAGCTAGAATTTATTGCGTTTAATTATTGCATAAGAGGTAGTCAAAGAAGTAGTTATTGTTTTTTTCCAGTTAGAATATTGTTTCCTTTACATATTTTAATATTTAACTTTTTCTACAAAAGAATGATAATGAAATTTCTATTTTTTATGTCTTTTGATTTATGATTGATAAGAATAAAGTTGTGTATTCAGAATTTTCAAAGAAACAGTAAAAATGTGATTAAAACAAAAATAATTAAAATAAATAAAAAAGGAAGTTAAAAAGTTATAAATGGGAAACAAACATTTCTGAAAGATGATAATATGCGTTTTGGAAATAAAACCATGTTTGAAATTAAATATTAATTTTCATGCATCCTGTTTAAGTCTAAAGCTTTGGTATGTTTTTAAGGAAATTTTTCTGTCAGATGTCTTTATCCTATTTATGGGAATGTCTTTGTTTTGTGTAGTTAATTTATATTTCTAAGTGAAAAAGGTAATAAAATTTATAACTTGAAAATAGATTCTGTTGCCCTTGCATTTGTTTTGGAAATTATTTGTTGTGAAGAAAACATCTGTCCCTGTGATGCATATCTGTGCATCATTGGGACTTTTGTAATACCTAAGAAATCAAAAGCGGTAGGAGACCACTACAGCGAAACAAATATTTGAATGTTAATATCTTTAAAATATACATTTGAACCCTGGCTGGTGTGGCTCAGTGGATTGAGTGCCGGCCTGTGAACCAGAGTTGTCACCGGTTCAATTCCCAGTCAGGGCATATGCCTGGATTGTGGGCCAGGTCGGGGGGTAGCGTGGAGAAGTAAGCACAGGTCTATGTTTCTCTGCCTCTCTCCCTCTCTTCCCCCTCTCTAAAAGTATGTAAATAAAATCTTTAAAAATATGTGCATTTGAAAGTTAAGGATATAATGGTTAAGGATATAATGGTTAAGGATATAATGGTTTCACATTGGTCATATTTTTAATTTCATGATTTTCTTACTCTAAAATAGTTAAAATCATAAATGGAACCTTTGGAGGTTTGTTGTAGCCTCATTTTGATTCATCTAAGAGATAGAGTAAGGCAGGGAAGATACATCTCTTTATTTAAAAATTTTATGCTTTGCAGTGTAGCTCAAATTGTTCATTGAAAAACTATAGGGTTTTTTTTTTCCCCTCAAAGTCTAAAAATTACTCAGACGGGAGAGCTGCCCTCTGGTGTTCATCCTGTGATTCTCCCAACATTAGTGTCAATAACGTTAAGGTTTTAGAGCTGAGTCTGTGGTGGTTAGAATATTTTGTTCAGTTTTTATTCTGTAGATGAAAAAAGTAGAACTAGAGAAGGGAAATTGCCTTGCTTATGTTCTGAATTTCAACTTGCTTGCCTTCCTTCAAAAAATATATTCATCCACCATCTATCATTTGAAATAACATGATTCTCAGAAAGGAGTCACTTAGATGAAACTTAAAGGAAAGTTTTATTTTTTAATAGTGGTATAATTTTAAAATTTTAAGAGTTACTGACCAAACAAACTCTTAATTTGGAATGGATATGTGTTATGTTTAGTGTGTTTTGTATGTTTTTGAATTTTTAAAAATGATGTTTTATTAGCTACTAAAAATACTAACACATGATCTTTAAGAGAAAAATAATTGAATAAAATTAGAAAACACACTCCATTATTACATTTTTTATTTTTGTTTACATAATGCAAATTTCCTTAAGTGTGGGTCATGGAACTGTTTTTAGATGTATTTTCCCTAGTATGCAGACTGTGGTATCTTAATACCATTTCTTACCAAAAAGAACTAAGTAAGTCTCTCAAAAAGAACAGGCGTGGCTCAGAATCTTCCTCTGCTCTTAAGTTAATGCAGACTCTCCAGAGTCTTTTTGTTGATATGGGTTATTTTATCTGTTGATATTTACCATATTATAAATTAAAACAAATTTAAAAAATTATTCATTAAAAAATAACAAACCCAATACATAATAACATAATAACTTTTTATATTGAAAATAACTATATTTTCAAAAAAATGAGAAGAGTGGCATTGTTTTATTACATTTTTGAAAATTTAATATTTGGCTTCATGGAAGGCAGCTGGGTTTTTTTAATCTGCTTCTGAGTTCAGTCTCATGCTATATGTATCAGTTTGTATATTACACATATATAGTTCGTGTGTGTGTGTGTGTGTGTGTGATGTTTTTGTTTTCAGATATGAAGGCAGCCTGGGTGCACATAGATATGTAATTGGAAAAAGAAGGAGTATTTGAAGAAAAGAACTTTTCAGATAATTGTGTATAATTGTCTTTGACTTATGATGTAGGAAAATAAAGTTTTGTGTTCAGTAGTTGGAGAGAAACAGTAAAAAGGTGATTAAAGAAAGAATAATAGTTATAAGTGAGGAATAAACGTTTCTGAATGATAATATACTTTCAAAATAGAGCCATATTATGTGAAATTTAAATTGAAGTGGATATTCTTTGATATTACACTAAAACTTGGCAAGTGGTAGTTTCTTAAAGTTAATGACATTGAATCTGAAACCATATTAGTGATCTTACTAAATTAAATTAAAATTTATTGATCTCTCTTGTACTTTCAATGGTTCTTTTCCTTATATCTGAATTTGTAACATCACATGATGGTCATTTGGAAAATACTGATTTCATGAGCTATGCAGATCATCTAAATTTTGACACATTTTATTTCACAGTATTAAAATGTTATATTTATTGATATCACCATTGATATTTATCAGAAAATTCTTAAGTTATCAGGGAGCTGTCAAGGTCATGTTTGATAGATCCACGTTGTTTAAAAGTCTCATTTTGGCTTGAAAGTTCAAATTTTATCATTGGCATAAAATCAAGCAGTTGTTCCCTAGAAATGATAGATTCACTTTTTAAAAAGTATTTCCATAAAATTATTCAAAATAATCCGGTCTAAATAGTCATTGTTAGTTGTTTTTTAGTAAAAATGATGTTTTATGAAAAAAGTGGCTAATTCAGCTTGCATTTGAAACAGCCACACAGTGTTTTCCCAAAGGTAACTGTCATATTTCACTGCACTTGAAATGTTTACTCACACACAGAATATTCAAGAGATGTATACTCACAGGTAAAACTGGCATTTGTGTTTTTAACTGAGTGCATGGTGGTGGTGAGCACAGTGACTGCCCGTACAGTTTGCCATGACTGCCTAGATTTGTGTCATGGCGCCAGCCCATGACCTTCACACCTTCTGTGCAAATGTCAATGCCGTGTAAAATAATGTGTTAGTATTTTTATAAAAATAGCTTTGACCTTACAGATTTTCTGAAAGGGTCTCAGGCACTCTCTGAGTTTTGTAGAGTACATTGAGGACTGCTGGCGAGTAACAGCCTTGTCATAGCAGAAAGGGGGGAAACTGTAAAAGACTAGGATCACATCGGAAGGACTGAGGAGCCAACTTGAAGGGTCTTTCATTGATTAAAGATGGGAAAATTTGAGCATTGTTAACTACCATGGATAAAACATATCACTTGTGTTTAAATGTGTAAGTTCATATCGATACATGAAACCAAAATACTTCATTGGTTACCTGGAGAGGATTTTAGGAAATGAACTCAATCTTCTGAAAATTGGTAACTATAGGTAAATAAAAAAAAATCTAGCATTTATTTTGCTTTTATTTGATGAATTGTACCTCTGGATAATCAAATAAGGGATTTTTCTCTTTATGGAGTAATCCTAGTTAGGAAATGAAGAAAGAATAGAATGATAGAGTATCATTGTTTTCAGCCCTTAATGTAATAATGGATCTAGGCAATGGTGCCCAGTGACTGCTTATATTACAATAGTATTTGCCTCCTATGGAAGATTACAGTACCACATATAAAGAATTCATGTCACCAAATCAGACCTTAATCATATTAGGCTTTAAATTTAACTACCAGTTTACGGAAAATACAGAGGATAGACAGACATATTAATGATACTATGGATGTGTAATTGGCAAAATCCAGAATGCTGGAACCACCAAGATTCCTTAATAAATAAATTGTGAGGAAAAAAAAAAGAATGATAAGAAACTTGTGGATTAGAAGACAAATGGAAAGAAGGGGAAGGGTCAAGGAACATGTATGTTATAAAGGACCCATGGACAAAGACAACAGGGAGGGGAATTGAGTGGGAGGTTGGGGGGTGGGTGGGGCAGGGACGAGTAATGGGAGAAAAATGAGGACAACTGTAGCTGAACAAAAAAAAAAATAAAGAGACAAATGCAATGTGTAGACCTCATTTGGTTTCTAATTCATGGAAATTAACTGTTAAAGAAAATGAGAGAGAATATGAATTTGGGAAGTTTGAACTATGACTAGATTTTGTTATTAAAGGATTATTGTTACTGTTTTTGGTATAGTATTGCTATTGTGTTTATATATATTTTATTATATATATTTTAAAGAGTTCTTATTTTAGAAAATAGGTAATGCCAATTATTTATATAGGAAATCATCTCTCTGAGATTTGCTTCAAAATTAGCCAGTGGGTTGTATGTGCCTGCAGATAGGCATATGTGAAATAAGATTGTCCATGAATTGATAATTATGGAAGCTGACTACATGGTGGTTCACTATCCTGTTTTGTCGTCTTTAGTTCATGTTTAGAATTTTCCATAATATTAACATTTTTGCTCATTCATATTTACAGTAACAGTTTTAAGGAATCATTTCTCTCTCCTGAAATATTGTAAGAGAAAGAAAATATATAAAAATGTTACCTATTTTCCTCACTACAAGAATTTTTTATTTAAAAATATGAAATATTTCTGAAAACCAAAAACATAGAGCATAATATAATGAACATCTGTGTACCAATCACCCAAGAAATAAAACTTAAAAATATGATGTGTACAGCTGTCTAACAACATTAATCTCCCTTATCTGAATTTGCTGTTCCTTATTTCCACGTATGTGTCTCTCTCTCTATAAAACATATTTTCTTATGTAGTATGTATACACACTGAAGAACATATTGTATTCAGTGTTTTAAAACTGTTGATGATGTACTGTATGTATCCTTAAGGTTTTTTGGGTTGTTTTTCATTTGGAGATTTATACATGTTGATACATATTTTCATTTCTATACTACCCTATCTGAAAAATTAAGAAATACTGCATTATTTTATTTGAAATGCTATATTAGGTACATTATTTTACTTTCAGTGGTTTATTAGGTACATGTGCTCAACATATATATACTTCAGCCTTTCAGGTATCTTTTCAGATAAAGTACATCCAAATTTGAAACATTGGTGACAGTTGTTAATCAGAAAAATGTATAATAAATACACTGTTTTCCATATGTTCCCTGATTTTTTTGTTCACTCCAGAATACAGCTGTGTATTGCCTATCTGTGCAAGCCAATATTTGAATATAGATATATATTCAGTATATAGAATAAGACATGCAAGGTCTCTACCTTCATGGAGCTTACATCATTTCAAATAGTGGTGAAATCTGTGGGTAGATTTTAATATTGGAAGTGGAGGGGGCCGATGGAAAAGTGGGAACATCTTCAGGTTGTAACCTGAAATGAAGAAGGAGTCAACCATATGAGAGCTGGAAGAAAATATCCTCCATGTTGAGAGGACAGTGAAGACCTTGAAGTTGGGGGAAAACTTGCCGTATTCAAGGAACTGATAGAAGGCCAATGTGGCTGGATCCCAGTGCATAAGGGTGATGTGAAAAATAAAGTGTTAAAGGTACATGGAGTCCAGATGACCTAGGGATTGTGAAGCTGTGATAAGAAAGTAAGATTTTACTTAAAGTCTTATGGAAAGTCATTGAAGGGTTTTTAGCTGGGTAGCAACTTCGTTAGATTTGTGATTTCACAAATCTACTTGGTGACAAAATGGCATGGAACTATACACTTTCCAGTGTCAATTTCTTGGTTTTGCTGTTATTCTATAGTTAGGTGAAATTTAACCATTGAGGAAACTCGGCGAAAGGTCAGAGACCACTGTACTAGTTTTGCAATTTCCTGTGAGTCTTTATAATTATTTCAAAATGAAAAGTTAAAACTCACTGTGGAAAGGATTATTGGGCAGCAAGAATGAAAGCAGACTAGTTAGGAGGCTCTAATCTCCTTGTGAGAGATGATGATTGCTTGGATTTGGGTAGTAATAGCAGACATGGGTAGTGAAGCAGATGGATTTGAAGTATTATAGAGATGGAGCTGGTTTGGGGTTAGTGTGTGGAAAAGGAGGTCTGTATTATTATCTTGAGCAACTGATGGTTTCATGTGAGTTTGGGGAAGTTAAGATTGGGAAAGGAATAGGCTGAGAGAAGGAAACAATTTTTTTTTTTTAATGTTGAGCTTGTTAGGTTGGGTAAACTATCAGAAGCTGAGGCTGGAGCTGAATGTAGGAACCAGGCAGCATATAAATGATAATTACAGCTGTGGGATTAGATGAGATCACTCAGGGTGGAAGAGTGGAGAGAGTGAAGAGATGAGAGCTGGGGGTAGAGCTATAGGGGGAGACGTCAGGGTCTAGACACGGGCATGTGGCTCAGGATGTCTATGATTATGGCCCAACACAAAATCATAAATTTACTTAAAGCATTATGAGTTTTTTTGTGATTACATGTTGCAACATATTTAACGTGTGACCCAAGACAACTCTTTTTCCAATGTGGCCCAGAGAGGCCAAAAGGTTGGACACCTCTGGTAGAAGGTTTTCAGAGGAAGAAGAGCCAATAGAAGACACCTAACCAAAGTGTGGTGATAGGAAGAAAATCAGGAGAGTATGGAGTCATTGAAGCCCAAAGAAGAAGGGGTTTTTAGAAATAGGGCACCATCTGATTTGGATAGTGCTGAGGTATTGAGTACGATGAGGAAAGGAGTGACCAGGAGGCTTTGGGAAGACTTCAGGGTACAGAAGGCAAACTAGTAGTTTGAAAAAGTGTTCCTATGTTAGGAACTGGAGAGAGCAAATCCAGACATTCAGGACATAACAGAGAAATTGGGGCAGCTAGTGGGAGCTCCTAGATCTTATTTGTGTGCTGATGGGTATGGTCCAGTTGAAAGGGAGAGAAGATGGTGAATCAGAGAAATACTAATTGATGGAGCAAATACATTAAAAATGCAGGAAGGGCTGGGGTCAAGAGGAGGAATTGTTCTTTGAGTCTCGATACACCAACCAGAGAGTCCTTGAAAGGCAAGTCAGTACGCGTCACTCCTCTGCTCATAAACTTCCCATTTCACTTAGTATAAAAACAGTGGTTTTTATGTGCCCTAATTTAAAGTAATGTCCTTTTCAGCCTTACCAATAATTCTCGGATTGTCGGACTCCTGGCTCAGCTGGAGAAGATCAATACTGAATCTACAGAATCAGATACTGCCAGATATGTTACCTCAAAAATTCTTCATCTGGTTCAAAGTCAAGGTAAGCTTTAATCTTTTGTTTTTGGAATGCTTTTTTAATTCTTCAGAAGTGAATGCTAAGAATGTTTAAACTTTGATCGGTGATTTTCTATAAAAATTGAACTTTCTCAAATAGATTCTAAAAGTAGAAAATGGAATAACTGTGAAAGAAATTAATCTTCAGAGCATTGTTTCTAAAAAATGATTTTACTTAATGTATGAATTCCTCCCCCTCCTCCCTCAATATTCAGATACCTGATTCCAGTGCTACTTGTTCTAGGATGTTGACAACATATGCCAGATAACATAGAACATTGTTTATTAGTGTGGTTTTCACTTTGAAATATAGTCATTGAATGGCTAGGTGACCTTAGGGAAGTTTTGAATCTCTAGGACTTAGTTGTACCATCTCTGAAATAGAGATAAGAGATATTATGAGTTTTATATGAGAAGCATATAGAAAGAATGTTAAAACTGTTCAGTAAATGATATCTCTATTATATGAAGCTAGTACTTACTGCATTGGTATCAAAGTCTTTGATAGAGTACAAGAGAAAAAAAAAAGTATTGACTTTGCACCTAGGAACATACATGTGAAAAATTCCAAATAAAATATTAGTGAATTAGATTTAATTGTACATTAAGAGATAAATATCATTGCTAAAGAACACTTATTTCAGGAGTGTAAAATGGTTTAATACCAGGAAATATATCTTATAATTGATGCTAAAAAAAGGAATTTAAGATTATAAAACATGTACTTGATTAAAAAAACAAACAACAAGCCTGAGTTTCTTTTTTAAATAAGGATAACAAAGCAGCTACCTTAATTTTTAACAGTGACCCTGAAGGCATTCTGTTAAAGTTATGATCCAGCCAATTCACAGTTAGTATTTTATATTTAATTTTATATTTATTACCCTGGAAGATTGAGGTAAGATGTTTAGTGGATGTTTACTGTGTTCAGGAGCTTAGTGTCTATTAATCCTTCTTTGTGGTCATAGACCTTTAATTTTTTTGATAATTTTCTCCTATGCAACCCATGTGTATAGAGAGTATTTGACAGTACTCCCAAACCCAGGTGAGGTCTCTAATAGATTGTATTTGTTTCCAGCAAAATCTAAAATACTTGCACCTTTTAATTCAGAAAGTCACTGTACTAAATTCTAACCTTTGGAAATATGCTTATCATCTAAGGCAGATGTACAAGGAAGTTCATTGTATTAGTGCAAAGATAAATGCACCAAGTATATTCACTGTATTGTCCTCAAAACAAAACAAAAAACTGACATAAAACATCCCCCAAATCCATGGATAACACTTGGGTGCACTGCTTCCACTACTGTAGACTTTTCCCATCATGGCCTGGAAGCTCTTACTCGAACATTACTACTGAAAATGCCCCAAACCATGCCATTACCAGAGACCGCCCTTCTCTCACCCTGGCAGCACCACTGGGGAGTCTCACCCTTGAATATTGCCCCTTGGGGTTGTGTAATGTAATGATTTTTTATAGTACCTTGGATTAACCAGTCAACACGATGTGAGTTAGTAGTGAAAGATTTTTCCCATTTTACATTCCTCTCTCACCCTTTACTGTCTTCTTTTGTGCAATCTGTTGATTTTTAAATTTATTTATTGATTTTAGAGAGAGAGCGACAGAGAAACATCCATTGTTGCTCCACTTATTTATGCATTCATTGGTTGTTTCTTGTATGTGCCCGGAGTATCAAACCCACAACCTTGGTGTACCAGCTGAACTACCTGGCCAGGGCATTGATTTTTTTTAACTTAAAATTTTTTTTTTAGTTATTTTCTTTGTGGTTCCTGGAGGGATTATAATACACATTGTATTATAGTGAACTTTAGATTAATACTAACTTCATTCTGGTAAAACATGGAAACTTTCTTCTTTTATAGCACTATTTCTTTTTCACTCCTCTTATTGTCATATGTGTTATATTTATACATGTTAGAAACCCAATAATACAATGTTATAATTATTGTTTACCCAATTTTATGCCTTGTAAAGAAGTTAGAGGGAAAAAAGTGAAAAATTCAGTAGTTTTGAATGAAGGGAGAGAGAAAGCTGAGATTTGTGTCCTAGGGAACTATCGGCATTTTATATGGGGTTATGAGAGGGTCCTATGAAAATGATTAAGTGCATTCACAATTATAATTTTTATGTCTTCCTGATGATGAATTTACCCTTTTAGCATTAGGGAATGTCCTTCTTCATCTCAGTTAATTTTCTTTGTCTTGATGTTTATTTTTTCTGTTAATGGTATAGCCCCTCCAGCTTTCTTGTGGTGGTTGTTTGCATGCTGTAACTTTTCCCATTGTTTTTCTTTGAACCTGTTTGTATCTTTGAACCTAAAGTGTATCTTCTAGAGACAGCAGTTTGACATTCTCTACCTTTTCATTTTAGCACCTATCTTGTTAACATTTATTGTAATGTTGATTGGACTTAGGCTGGTACATTTTTTGTTTTTATTCTTTGTTCCTGCCTTGGGACCTTATAGATCCATTTATATTTACCATTTTTAGCTATAGTTTTATATGTATCACATCTATATATGTTATAAACACTACAGGACAATTTTTACTTTAGACAGTTGTGTGTATTTTAAAGACATTAAGAAGAAAGAAAAGTTTTTATATTTATCAGATATTTATCGTTTCTAAAGCTCTTTATTCTTTTCTAATGATGCGAGTTTGATCTGGTGTCATTTCCCTTTTGCCTATAGAATTTCCTTTGGCATTTGTAGTAGTGAAGGTCTGCTGTAGAAGATTTTATTTTCTTTTATCTGACAATGGGTTTATTTTACCTATATCTTGAAGGCTATTTTTACTTTATGCAGAATTCTGGGTTGACAGTTTTTGCCTTTCAGTACTATAAAGCGTACTTAAAATAGTGCTTCCACTGTTTTATGGTCTCCATAATTTCAGATGAGAGACATTTGCTGTTTTTGAATGTTTGCTTTTCTGAAAGTAATATATCTTTTTTCCTCTGCTTGATTTCAGGATTTTCTTTTAGTTTTTGGTTTTGAAAGTTTGGATGTAGTTTTCTTAATATTATCCTGCTTGGAATTCGTGAATTTTTGAATCTGTACATTTGTGTTTTCACCAAATTTTGGAAATTTTTGGTTCAAATTTTTTTTATTCATTCTCTTTTTTTCTGGGACTGTAATTATATTTGTATTAGACTTTTGGAGATCATTTCAGTGACCTTTTGAGGCTCATATTTTTCAATCTTAATGCTCTTATTTAGACTTGATAATTTCTGTTTTTCTTTCTTTAAGTTCATTGCCTCTTGCCTCTGTATTCTACCATTATGTCTCTCTGATTATTTCAGTAATTATATTTTTCTGTTCTAAAATGTGCATTTTTTTTTGATAAATGGTTTCTATATCCTGTTACAGTTTTCTGTCTTTTCATTGCTTGTGAGGTTATTTTTCTTGTTGTAATTGATCATAATTGTAATAGGTGCTTTAAAATTCTTGTCTGTTAAATATAACATTTTGATTATTGGAGATGTTGAAGAAAGCATGTAGTGGTTTAAGAACTCAGAAGGACTCTGTTTAAAAAAAATGCCAAGAGAGGAAGCAGTATGTTAAGTAACAGAGATGTTAGTTAAGATAAAGACCTTTTGATTTGACAATTAATGTTATTGATCATAACAAGACTAGTTTTTAAAAAAGATTTTATTTATTTATTTTTAGAGATTGGGGAAGGGAGGGAGAAATGGAGAGAAATATGTGTGTGGTTGCCTCTCACGCGCCCCGTACTGGGACCTGGCCTGCAGCCCAGGCATGTGCCCTGACTGGGAATTGAACCTGCGATCCTTTCGTTTGCAGGCTGGCACTCAATTCACTGAGCCACACCAGTCAGGGCATGATCATAACAGGAGTACTTTTAAGTGGTTGGATTAGAGGGAAGGTTGTAATATGTTGTAATGTGAGTGGCAAATGAAGTAATGATAGGGAATATAGACTATTCGTTTGAGGAGCCTCACTGAGAAAGAAAGAAGAGAAGGAAATAGAATGGGAGGCAATATAAAATCAGGTTTGTATGTGGAAAAATAAAAAACAGTATGTCAATAGAGGTTGAATCTATAGACTCATGAGTAGGTAGAAGGGATGGGATTCAGAACATGGCAGGAAGGGCACTTCTTCCTTCTTGCCCCAAACTGGAGAAAGGAAAGTGAGCTTATCAAGAATTTGATACATAAATGTATGGAGTTTGGTTATAATATGTAGGATTGCATCTGTGGTAACTGATCACTTTGCCTCTATTCACTGGGGAAAATGTAGGTACTGAGAGTTGGGAACAGAGGTCTAGAGATTGAGGACTGGTACAAAATTTGGAATAAGTATGGGCTATTAAGGGACATGAGAGTGTGGTGTTGGCTGTGAATTAAGTGAAAGGAGCACTTTTGTGTTCCTAAAATGACATTGGAAATGGTAAATTTTTGGTACTAACAGTGTTAAACTAGGAGAAGAAATTCTTGTGGCATTATTTTTTACTGTGGTATAGGAGTGGAGATTGCACATTTTAGCATTTACTTGTGTATAAGGGTTAAAGAGTGGAGTGTGGAATCCAATTTAGGAACACAGCACTACCGTTGACAAGTTAGAAGTTTCAGTGAGGATGACAGTGAGGTTTACATAAACTTTAGAAAGATAAAAGAAATAGGAATGTTAGGAAGTTCTGGTCTGAAAGCGGGAGATTGAAAGTTAAAATACAGCGATAGAGCAGGAAGAGTTCCGAGAATTAAGAGGTTGATAAATTGGAGCACAGGGGGAAGGATTTTGTTTTTAACAAGGTCAAGAAACTGTGGACCTAGGTGTTTGAATGAATCATTCCCATTGAAATGGAAGTCTACCAAGAGAATTTGGAGTAGAAGAGAAAACTGTAGCAACTAGTGTTTCTGTTGTGTGGAGAGTAAACTAGATGATGATGGATGATCTAGTTATGATAAGGGGAGTTAGAGGCTGCATTGCACCATCTTCAAAGGAGAAGAGTTTTTTTGTTTTTTGCTTGTTTGTTTCCATGAAGGTGAAAATATAATGGTTTGTTGGTAGTGGGAATCCCAGTCTTTGGAATATTTTGTGTGATGTTAATATTGAGAAATGATTTGACTTTAATATTAAATCAATGGTCTTATTTAAAATAGGATACACTGTGGTAGATACTTGAACAGTACTTATTTATTTTACAACTTAATACGTTGGTTGAGGCAGCCGGGCTGGGGAAAATGATGAAGGATAGGTTGGGTTGGCAGAGGGAATCATAGTTTTTAAAAAGGAGGAATTTGGTTTTGCAAACATGAATGTTTTTCCTTTTTTTATAGCTATAGACACTTGTCATTCTTTTTAAGCATTAGTAATGGGACAACGGGGAACAGAGAAGAACAGTGTTTTAGAACTTCATATCACTTATGGGAGCTTCTATTTTGAAAGATTATAAGGCTTCGGCAAGTTTTACAGAGTCCCATGATCTAGACCTGAGATGATGCACAACAGCATGAGATTGTTAGTTTAAAAATAAATATGAATCTAATATCCAGCATATAGGGAATATTGATAGTTGTCATAACATTGTACTATGACCTCTCTGTACTATATTAGTTCCTCTCTTTAATAACTTCTAATTTAGAGTAACTTAATTTTCAGATGGGTATCTGACTAATGATGTCTTAAAGTTTCAACCAATTCTGAGATTTTGTGACTTGTATTGAACATTCAATGCTTCATGTTCTTATGAAATTGAAGATGTATAATTTACATGTATGAAAACTATGCCACATGTAACTCTTTGCTCATTCACAAGGGAAGTTGAACAGGATTTGCTTTGGGTGGAAGTGTAATGTTCTGAAGGCCAGATATCATTTCCCTCCCTCTTATCAGGGCCTCAGTGCTCATTGTTCTGCTCTTAAACTCCCTTGACTATCCCCATAGGTAATAAATTTGGTACCACCAACGCTCTTGAACTTTATTGTGTATGTACTGTATTGAGAATAGATTGTGCTCTCTTTTTTAAACTCTCAAAATGTGAAATGAATGGCGTTGTCATCCTGTATTAGAAGAATTTCTGACAGTAATATTTAGGTATGAAAAATTTGGAGAAGCACATCAGATAGCTTGTGCAGCAGTCTTGCTAAGAGAGTGAGCACTGTGACTCTTTTAGAAGTACATCAAATCAGGAAAGACTGTAGGCTTTGGGTTCAGAAACACCTTTGGGTCACCTGATCTCTTACTTGCTTGATAACTTTGTACAGGTTTTTTCTTTCTGAACTTAAATTTTTGATGTTTGAAAAGAGTTACTTTTCTCCCAGAGGGCTATAATGAGTCATAAATGAGGTGTAGTGTGGTAAAAGAAACGCAGTAGTAAATACTAGTTCTTTTCCTAAATGTTGGTCTGTGATCTACCTTTCTTTTGTTAATCAAAGGAGAAGAATCATGGAGAAGCTCTAGTTTTCTTATCGTAAGATTCAGAATTTTAGTATTAATTCAGTCAAAACATTTAAAATGGAACTAAGTTTCTGTTTTCAGCAGTTGGAGGAAATGTTTTCTAGGTTTAGTTATAAAGATGATAAAGAAGCCTGCCGTTACACTCCTTTCCCACCTCCAGTTCTGGTACCTGCACTGTGTTAGTGACTTTAAGATTTCAGATGGACAGACAGGAAGTCACCTAGTGCCTAACAGGAGCTGTGATGAATTGCAGGATACATCTCATGAACCTGGAAGTCTCCAGGGAGCAGAATTAGCAACAGAAGAGGGAGGAACACATGAGAGCCAATTTAGGATGTTTACTAGACCCATGGAAACTTATTTATTCTATGTTAGCTGTATTATGAAAGTATATGTAATTTTACCTTATGTTTTAGAAGAAATTCTTTTTTCTGTTTTTCAGAAAAAACAAGGAGAGAAATGACAGCCAAAGGTTCTACAGGAGTGGAAGTTCTACTGTCAACATTAGAGGTAAATCACTGATCGACTTTAATTATGTAACTGTTAAGAACAATTAGTACTGAAGAAAAAATATAAGTGAAGTGTAAAATTTTTATCCTAGAGGTAAAACCAATGAATGGAAGTTTGTTCTATGTTTTGTTTTTTTTTTAAGATTGTATTTATTTATCTTTAGAAAGGGGAAGGGATCGAGAAAAGGAGGGAGAGAAACATCAATGTGTGGTTGCCTCTCGAGCACCCCCCACTGGGGACCTGGCCCGCAACCCAGGCATGTGCCCCAACTAGGAATTGAACTGGCAACCCTCTGCTTCGTAGTCCGGCACTCAATCCACTGAGCCTCACCAGCCAGGGCTGTTTTAGGTTTTAAATTAACATTTATAATGGCGATATAAACTTTCTAATATATATTAGGTAAACCTCTAATATATTACCCTATGATTATCATGATAAAGATGTATTTTTAAAAATCTTTATATGCTATTCTAATTGGTAATAGAAAATAAAACATTAGCTGGAAATAAGTCTTTAGCTTAAAATAAATGATTGGTATTAGAAATTCTCATCTATTTTATTATGTCAGCTGGTATATATTTATGATTTAACTTACTACATATATTGGTTGAATAACTATATTAGATTTATAATAATTCAGTCTGTGTCAGTATAAAAGTTTTGGGTAGATTAGCAGGATACAGTCAGAATCATCATATTTTATTCAGTGCAGTATTAAGAATAAGGTGTAAGTCCTGTTGTATACCTTATATTTACACAATATTATGTATCAAAATATATCTCAGTAGAACTAGAAACAAAGAACAGGGACTGATTGTTGGTAGGAATTACTTCCTATTAAAAATGATAAAGCTGATAGTCTAAATTGACTTGTCGGTTTAAAGCAGTCACAAGAAAAATACTAACAGTTTTGTTTTTATAGTTCAATGGGAAAATAATAAGCAAGAATAGGAAGGATATTTCTGAAAAAGAAGAGAAGTGAGAAAGACCAGCTCTACCAAATATCAGAACATTATAAAACGTCAGTAATTCAGATAGTTTAGAAATTATATGTGAGTAGTTGATAAGCATCAGAGTAATAGAATAAAAAAACCCAAAACTAAATTAAAATGCTTATGGGAATTTAGTACTACTAAATAGAAGGTAACATTTCAGGTTAGTGAAAGATAGAGTGATTACTTAATAAGTGGAGCTGGGACAAATTGGTAGCCACACAGAAAAGCATAATGTTGTTGGATTCTTACTTTCTACACCAAAATAGATTGTATATCAAGCAAATATTTAAGCATGAAAAATAAAATAATAATAGTAGAGGAAGTAATAAGAAGAATTTATAAATAATTGTACAATAGGGAAGGCATTTCTAAGTAAAACATAGGAGCTGCAATAGAAAAGATTGTTAATTCAACTACATTAACAAAAGTGCATGGGGAAAAACACCATAGACACTTGGCAAACTGAGGAAAAATAATTCAACCTGCATAATTTTCTTTTTAAATGCATCTGGCATTTTTAAAAAAAAATTTTATTTGTTATATTTTTAGACAGAGGATAAGAGAGGGAGAAAGAGAGGGAGAGAAACATCAGTGTGTGGGTGCCTCTCATGTGCCCCCTACTAGGGACCTGGCCTGCAACCCAGGCATGTGCCCTGACTGGGGAATTGAACCGGCGACCCTTTGGTTCGCAGACTGATGCTCAGTCCACTGAACTACACCAGCCAGGGCTGCATAATTTTTAAAAAATCCTCTCCTGAGGACATGCCCATTGATTCCAGAGAGAAGGCGAAGGACAGAGAAAGGGAGAGAAACAGATGTGACAGAGAATCATTGATCTGTTGCCCCTCGTACATGCCCGACTAGGGACTGAACCCATAACCCAGGAATGTGCTTTGCACAGGAATTGAACTGTGACCTTTCTGTTTACGGGACGATGCTCCAACTAACTGATCCACACCAGCCAGGTCCAGCTTGTATAATTTCTTTAACATATAAAGAACCTCCACAAATTAGTACAGGAAAAAACACTCAACCCAATATAAAAATATTAAAAGGTTATGAACAGACACTTCCCAGAAAAAGAAACACAAATTGCACTTAAAATTGAGCTTCATCATGGGTTTTTTTTCCCCCCGTTTGCTCATGTCACAAATTATTGAGGTCAGCAGAGGTGGGGGGGTGGCAAATTACACTTGGGAGACTTGTCTGGATAAGGCCTACGTATAACAATGCAACTTTCATTCAGGTTACAATAGCCTGAGCTCAGTCACATGGCTCAAACCTAATTTTTGGTGTTGCCAAAAAGTCCATTTAGTTTTTTCTGTAAAATAAAAGACACGTTTTTCATTTTCACCGATAACTTTATTGATTTGGATAGTTGAGTATGTCAGCTGTCTCCTGTGTGATGTAACGTTGGTTGATCTCAATTAATGTCTTGATTTGATCGCTGTCAACTTCAGCTGGTCTACTCAACCATGGAGCATCATCCAGCGAGAAATCTCCAGCATGAAACTTTGAAAAGCACTTTTGACATGTTTGATCAGTCACAGTACCTTTTCCATGCCCTGCACAAATCTTTTGCATTTCTGTTGTGTTTTTACCTTTCTTGAAGTAATAAAGCATGATATGCTGAAAGTGTGTATTTTCTTCCATCTATAATGTTAAAATGGCTACACAAAAATTTCCCCAGTTTTGATAAGTTTTGGTTTAAATGCATGCTAATGCGACAGCTGTCACAATACAATCTAACAAAATTGTTTTAAATGAATTTAAAACTAAGCGCTACTAGAGCCAGCTTAAGGAAAACCCCGAAAGAACTTTTTGGCCAACCCAATACAAAAAGGCTGGAAAATGTGGTTTGGCTCTGTATTTAGGAAGAAGATGAAATCAGTTTGCTGAACACAGAGCAGTATTGCTCCCACAATCCAGTCCTCTCTTTAAAAAAAAAAACTTTTTTTTTTGGTATTTTTTTACATCCTTCTCTTTGACACACATCTATCCCTGTCATTCCAAATTCCTCCTCAACGAGCCAGTGGTCCAGTTAATACTGCCAATGCTAATACAAGGGTCTCTGGTTATGTACAGTCCTTTTGGGACTCCATCAGCCTGAAGCTAAGATGCTGAAACAGAGAAAACATCCCTTTAGGAAAGAGGAAGAATAAGAGTCCCATGCCAGTTACTGATGCATAGCAGTTCTGCATATCCTCTGTATGACATTGTAAAATTCTCTTCTCTGGGGGTGAGGCTGTTCTTGAATAGGCCATGCTTCTGTTCTCTATGTAGTTTTTTAAAATTAAATTGTTGCTTTTAATAAGAGAAATATGACAAAGTACAACTTTCAGACCTTTTTTTATTAGATTGATTGTTCAGACTTAGGGAAATAGTTACTCCTCTGCATTGCTGGTAGAGTGTAAATTGCTCTGTGAAGAGCAATTTAGTAATATCTATCAAAATACTCATTCTTTGACCCAGAAATTTCAGTAATTTATCCCACGTAATCACATGTAAATATATGTAGTTTTTGTTGCAATTTTTTTAATAGCAAAAGATTTTTTAAAATCTCATTTGTTACATAAGCAATGGTTACATAAACAATGGCTTAGCCATGTAATGGAATATTTCTTGTAGTCCTTAAAAAGAATGAAGAAACTGTTTACTGATATGTAAAAATATCAGTATACAAAACGATATATAGGGCAATACTTGGAGACATAAATCTGCATATACACATCTATTTGCAGTACATGGATTTCTTTTATGTGTGCACATTATGTTTGGGTGGATATGTAGAACCGATGATGCAGTTGCCTTCTGAGAAGGGAGCTAGCAGACTGGGTAGGCACCATGTATACATTGTAGTGCCTTTTATATTTTGATTGATTTATTTGTGTTGTCTACTTGGGAGAAGATGATGAACTCAATGACAAATTCCTCCTGTAATAATGTTGATACTATGAAAGTAATAGCCCAGATTATTTGCAAAAATTCTTAAGGGCAAGAAGAAGAGACTGAAGTGGTAAGTGAGAAGAGTAAAAACCTGAAACATTTGTTCTTAGAGAAATTGGAAAGGTCACCTGTAAAATATAGATAGTTCCCAATGAGAAGAAAACAGTTTGGGAATTACAAATTTACAGTGGTTTAATAAAGCAAATAATTTATTTCAGAACACGAAAGATCTTCAGACTACACTTAATATCTTAAGTGTTCTTGTTGAGCTGGTGTCAGCTGGTAAGTTTTTTTTTTTTTGGTCTCAATTTCTGTTTGTAAATAGTGATCAAGAGTGTGTCATGTGTACTTTTTGAGGAATTCTCTGATACTCTTATAGAGGCTATTTTGAGTATTGGAATTTGTAAACCGATGTGTCATACACCTGTTGCTTTGTTTTTTTGTGTCTTCCAGTGTTCCTTAAACTACCCCTGAAGCCTTGAACATATAATTTTGGCCTCACTTGTATTTACTGTCTGTATTATTTTGTAACAAAAATAATGAAATAAAGTTTGATTTTATGATTTGATTTCAGAAGTCTTTAAATATTTCTTGAATGCTAATAAGTTGTGATATATGATATGCTATGGGAAAATTTGCAGTTTAAATAAATTAAAAATTTTTTTAGGTGGAGGTCGAAGAGCTAGTTTATTAGTCGCCAAAGGTGGTTCACAAGTATTGTTACAGTTACTTATGAATGCCAGCAAAGAGCCTCCCCCGAATGAGGAGTTAATGGTGCAGATTCATTCTGTTCTTGCAAAGATTGGACCGAAAGGTAAGGGTTTCACTTGCATGGTTATCAAATCTAGAAGCATCTTTGTGACATGGATTCTCTGTGCCTAGAAACTGGTAAATTTTTAAATCTAAAATGCTAGGCTTGTTCCTGGCTTTTGTCATGGAGTGCTTTCTAATGTCAGTTAGTGACCGGCAAGAATTGAGTATCTTAAATTCATGACGAATTCCATTGCATGTGGTGGAAAAAAGAAGAAATTTAGGTAAAAATCACACAAGTGCGTCTTGGTGTTTGCGCGTGCCTGTATGCATATGTGTGTAAAGGGTATGCACAACGTGGACATTGTTGAGGCTAGAAGAAGGATGTGTAAGTGGGAATGCTTTGAGCATGGAGATAAAATGTGCTTGCTTTTCATTAACAGCCATATTTATACTGCATGGTCTCAATACCAAGAAAACTTACAATCTAGTTAAGAAGACCAAAAGAGATAGAAAAAATTTTAAGACCTTTCATTACAGTAGTTAGGCATGCAAAATATTAAAAAATGAAAATTGAGAAAACACAGAATAAGAAACAAAGAAACTGATTTAGGTTAGGTTAACAGAAAAGGAATCCTTTGAATAGAGTCTAATTTTAGTTTGTAATTGCTTGTGATTCCCTGAACTCTTTCAGTAGTGACTTTTAACTGTTCTGCTATTGCCTTGTGGCATATGTATGGGTTTTAAACTTTGAAATATTTGGTTAAATGCTTATTCTAAAAAGTATGTATGTGTGTACAGCCTATGTATTTATATTGCATGGATATCATATGTATTGTATAAATATTTATATATTACTTTTAACAAGTGTTGTCTTAAATAAAACATCCTTGAAGAAAACTTTAATTTTCAAAGTGTCTTAGGGGGCTTTAAGACCTATTAAACATATACTCAGTTTATTCAAGAAATATATTGTTAGCTGTTTATCTTTTTATAATTCTTATATTTGAGATTTAAGGACTTCTGAGATTTTCACTGAAAATGGAAAGCAAGAGAAAATCTTATTTATTGGTGAATATTATTATGGCATATGTTCTTTATTTAGAGATTATCTTTTTTTCTTTTCATGAAGTTAAATTAAAACATGGATGTATTTATGTTTATAGTTCTTTAATATCCCCTTTAAGTTGTAGCTTATTTATTTTGTTTTCCTTTATAGTATTCACTTTTTGCTGTTTCTATTATTATTTATCCTAATTTTCCATTTTTGTCATTTAAGGACATTATGCAGTAATTTCTTCAGTGATTTTATATTCTCTTTTTTTTTCTTGATATGAGAGTAATTTTCCTGCAGGAATATTTAGTACTTTTTGACTTAAAATTCCTGTGGTTCATAAAATAACTCTGCTTGCTAGTCCTGCTTACCTTTTTGGTTTAAAGTCTTAACATTTTTAAATACCTGTGCTCCAGATTGTTTGTACTGTTTTAATCACTTTGTGAGAATAAAAAACAAGACCTTCTTCTCTTCTTTTCCTTTTCTATGTTAAGAATTAGATCCCTTTAGAAATTTACTTGGTAATATATGCTAGATTATTTTCTATATAAGCTGTTCATTTTTAAAATTGAATTAAGTCTTAAAAGAATTCTAATAATATTAAGTAAATAATATTGGTGATGGACATGTAGATTCTTCTAAACCATGTGGTAGTGTTCCTTTGAATATGTTGAGGTAGACAGACTCATACATGTTGTGGGTCAGTTTTGTTCCTCCTTTCATGACAGTCTGTCATGCTATTCTGACCTATATCTCCCTGCCCCATCCCCTCACCTGCCCCTTAGTACTTTCTTCGAAGCCACACTTCAAAAATATAAGACGTGTTTTTAAAATCATACAAGAAAATGATTATAATTTTAGATATTTCAGGTCAGTTTTACTTTTGCTAATAGGAATTCATGATACAAGTTTTAAAAATCTCATTGTTTTATGACTTCTTCATTTCATCCAAAGTTACATATGAATAAATTTTGTTCTTTTTTTAAAAAACAGACAAAAAATTTGGAGTGAAAGCTAGAATTAATGGAGCTCTGAATATAACCCTGAATTTGGTCAAACAGAATTTGCAGAATCATCGCTTGGTTTTGCCTTGTCTTCAGCTTTTACGAGTATATTCTGCAAACTGTGAGTATTTCAGAGCAGTTTTTAGTTAACTTGTGTTTTGAAGTTACAGAAAATGAAAATATAACCCCATAAATCTCTAAAATTTGTGGGTAAAGTAAGAAAATACTTAATATGGCTTTTTGTAATACCTAACCCCACTACCACAAAACTGATGTGAGGAAAGGTGAATTGACAAAATCTTGAGAACTGTCATTAAGCCTGTGGTGAGGGGGAGAGCAGGCAGCTCATGGGAAATATGTGGAAGAATGTGAGGGTGTTGGCAGCTGGAAAAACTGCTGTGCCTATTTGATTTTCATAAATGAGGGGAAAGCTGAGAAGGAAGGCATATGGGTGCATGGTCACCTGGAGCGATTATCTTCAACAGTCAATAAGGAAGTAGCAGAACAGCAAATAAATAGTACAGGAGTCCCTGAGGAAGCTGGAAAGAAGAGGAATTACCAAGAGAAGGCTTCAGATAAAGTACCTCCTAACACACACACACACTCACTCCCCCCCGCCCCCTCTCTCTTTCTGTCTCTGTCTCTCTCATATTAGTTCCCACACCCTTAAAATGTGGATTTTCTTTCTATTCCCTGACTATGGAATTGGGATGGTTAACAAAACACCTGGAATTGAAATTGTAGAGTGCAAGTTATTATAGAATGTCACTGCAGAATAATAAAAGTGGTAGATATGTATGTACATATAAACATGTATTTATATTTATGTCTGTGTATATCTATCTCTGTACCTTGACAATATGGCTACAGGTGTGCGTAGAGGAAAATAGCTTTGAATATGTAAATAATTAACACTTTTATAATTAAAAAGTGTATAAGGAAATGACTGAATGGTATATCTAACCAAAGAAGTTATGAACAGAGCAATAAACTGAAAGAAAGGAAATGGAAAGAGAAAAAAACTTAGAAAATAAAAAACAGCTGATCTAAAAAAAATAAAAAACAATTGGATTAAACATAAAACAGATTAACCACTGAGCACCCCAATTAAGGAGAAAGGAAGACAGCACAAACAAAATTAGAAGGGATAATGGAATACTAAACAAATACAGAGGAAATTAAAATCGTTATACAAAACTTTCGGAGCTACATTTTTGGTGGCATTTTATTGAATTAATCACTAGAAGGCTAATAAGTGGTTTATCTATACTTTTTTATAATATTTGTTCAGAGCCGAAAATACTCAGCAGAATTTTCTGATTAGGTAATTTCATCTGTGTGAAACTCATTTTCCCTACTACAACTCTTTAATTAAGGTCCTTATTACCTGTCAACTAGCACACTGCCTTGTAATGTCTGTCTCAAATCTTTCTTCCCAAAAGTGCTGTGAGATCTGACCTGTAGTTAAAATGCAGATCTTGTTTTAAAATATTCATAATTCCACACATTATCAAAGTGTGTGTTTCATCCATTTATTATCAGTGTTGGTATCATTTCACATACAATGGTTTTGATCTGTTATTTTCCAGTAAATGTTTGTTTCTTTTGGGCAATTCCCTATAGTTGAGAGAATGAACAACTTTTAGGGTCTTATAATTTGCTTACCTCCTTTTCCCAGCTCATCTTCCTACTGGTATGTCTTTGTCTGATACTCTGTGTTTAACTGCTCATACCCATGGTGTTCATTAACTATTCTATTATCCATGTTTATATCTTCAGAGATTTTCTAAGAGAAGAGCCACATCTGCCCCTTACTGCAACCCTATCCTAGCTTACTCCTCCTCATTTGTAGAGACTGAGCCCAGGCATCAATTTCCCCAGATGTGCATTCTGTTTCACTATGCATTAGGGACTCCTCACTGTTGGCACCTAAATAGCGAAAACTCAATCTATTAAAAAAGTAATTTAGTATTTATTTGTTTACTGTTTCTGTCATTCTCCTCTAAGCTGTTCTCTGAGGGCAGGTACTGTTCATTTTTGTCTCTCAGTCCCTCTGACCTGGTATTTAGTAGAGTTCACTACATTTATTGAAGATACAAATGAAGCAACTTAAAAGTACTTACTTTTAGTAGTAACATTTTATTGTTTTATATAACTTCTTTCAGAATTTCCTTCAACTTCCCATAAAAATAAAGCAAAAAAATATTTTTAAGTGATTGGCTAAAGTGGACGTTATGAGGGATATGAGTTACATTTATTAAACAATTAGTATATGTTTTAGACTATGTAGCACCAAGTATACACATTGCTACTCACTGAGATTTTTAAATCATTAAAAATTTTTTCTCCCCCTTCCAGCTGTGAATTCAGTATTCTTAGGGAAAAATGGAGTTGTGGAACTGATGTTTAAAATCATCGGGCCATTTAGTAAGAAGAATTCGGGTCTTATGAAGTGAGTAAATGTTTTGAGTATAAACAGAAATATCCTTTATTACTCTGGGTCTCCTCATCTTGATCTGTACAATGAACAACAGAGATAAATTGTACCTAGGGTCCTTCCTTCGTTCTTAGATAGTGATTTCAGTATGATAAAGATTTTCTTCAGTATAAAGTTTAATCTTCAAAAGTATATTAAAATTAGAAAACTTTAAATTCATTGAATATAGTGTTACGGAAATTTAGACTTTGAACATTCCTAGATACTATTAAGAGGAAAAAAATCATTTATAGAGTATCATTCATTCAGAAACATTTATTGAGTGCCTACTATATTTCCTACCAATTTTGCAGTCTTTAATGACTAATTCCTTCCTTCTCACAATTATCTGAACATATTTTTAATTTATACATTTTTTTTGCCAAAATAATGTCATTCTTTTTTCTTATTTTGAAAACATTTGCAGGTCTTTCAACCTCAGAAAATAAAAGCAGTTTCCTGTTTCTTAATTATATTTAGTATTTTCTTACGCTGTATTAGAGGTCATTCTTTAAAAAAATAATTTAAATGGAATTTTTCAAATATACATAGTGTTTACATTATAGTAAACCAATTAATTATCTTGAATAATTATATTAATTACTTATTATATGTAGTGAACAACATTCTATTATTTTTCTTTCATTTCTTTTCTTCCATGCTTTATTTTTGTTGGGGTATTTTTAAGCAAATCCTAGACATCATATATATGTGTGTGTGTATATAAATTCATATATATATATACACACGTCCATATATATACAGAAATTCATATATATATATATATGAAGCAAATCTCAGATATTTTCTAATTTTTTCCCTAAGTACTTCAGTATATCTCAACTAAATAGGGACTTAAAAAAATGACCACTCTACTATAACCATATTCAAAAAATTCTTCATTCCTTAATATAATCTAAAATCCAGTTTGGGTTCAGTTTTCTCCAGGTGTCTCACAATGCCCTTTTACAGTTCTTTTGTTTGAATTGGGATTCAGATGAGGTTCACACATTATTTCTCATTATATTTTGGAAATTTCCAAAGCTGCACAAAAATAGAAAGAATCGAGTAATGAACCCTGATATACCTATCATTCAATTTTAGTAATAAGCCACATTCTGTCATTTTTATTTCATCTTTCCCTTTCCTGTCCCCCCCTTTTTTTCTGGGGTACTTTAAAACAAATGCCCATTACATTTGTTCTGTTAATATTTTTGTGTGATTACTGTCAGATACAGAGCTTTTTACTTTTAGTGTTACCACAATGTAATCTCTTGGCCCAACAATATAATAATTCCTTAATATCATCTAATATTTCCTGATTATCGAAAAAGTATATATTTTTTTCCAGTGGCTTGTTCAGATCAGGATTCAGATAAAGTCTATACATTCTATTTGATTACTGTGTCTTACAATCTTTTAAAATCAGTAACAGTCCCCCATTTTTTTGGTTCTTTTTTGTTATTTGTTGAAGGACCTGAGTGCTGTCTTGTAGAATGTCCCAACATTGTGGATTAAGATGACTGTATCCTGGGGTCATTTAAACATGTAGGTATATACCTCAAATTTTCTGTAGCTGATAGAGCTAGAGGCTTGATTAGATTTGAGTTCTTCTTATTCTGGTCAGAATTGTTTCATAGGTGGCAGTAGATACTCTGTTTTGTGTCACTTAAGATCATTGAGTTGATGTGATCCCTCTACTTTTCACCTAATAAGTTAGTAATATTTCATGACATTGCCTAGATCTTTTTTTCTTTAGGGGTTGGAAAGCAGTGACTTTTATAATTTTCTCATATTTTGCACTTTTATTAGCTATGATTCTTTTATAAGGAAAAACTTGTTCACATTATTTGGTTAAATTCTACAAACAAGATTTAGAACATTTTCAGTCTTTTTAGCCTTTCTCAGTAAAGGTTAAGTATTTTAGCTGGTATCATTTTGAATATGGGAACTAACTTGCACATATAATTTATTAAATATTATTTGGTGGAGTGACTTAACATATTTATGCAAAAGTCATACACAGTCCTAGAGCATCTGGTGAAATGTAACAAGATAAATAAAACGATTGTATCACAATTAGTAAAACATACTTACAGAATTGGTTAGTGTAGTGAGTGGGCTCTGGAGGCAGGCTGAATGGGTTTGCATGTTAGCTCTGCCACTTACTGGCTCCATGATATGAAGTAAGTTCCGTAACTTATTAATTAGGGCCCAGTTTCCTGGCTGTTAAATGGTAATATTAGCACCTACTTCCTAAGGTGGTTGTCAGGATTTAATGAGGTGATTCCTGTAATATAAGCACAGTGCTTATATTAATGCAGTGTAATTAGTTTACGTAGGTAATGTAGTAATGTGCATGCAAATGAATGCTAGTTAATACTAAATTACATTCTTTATTTTTAATTTATATACCATTTCCTCCCGTGATCTTTAAAGTACTTTATAATTTATCTCTTATATAATGGTTCTGATCTTCTATTTAAGATCTTCATTATTCTATTGTAACCAAGTTACCAACTCTAATATAAAATGCCCCTGGTAGAAACATTCCACAAATATCTTTATGATATACAACATGGAATATATCGAAAACCATGTACAAACCTGTGGGTCGAAACTTCTGAGAAAGAAATATTGTTACATAAATTATTCTTTAATTCTTTTTTATTTATATTTTAAAAAGAAAACAAATTTTAAAACTTCATTTTTACTTTAAAAAGAAAAACCATTCATTGACCAAATATCTATATCTTGATCTCTTTATCAGCTTAGGGCCTCCCCCCTTAATTAAAATAATCTTGACATCTGGCATTCGTATCCTAGTTCTTCTTCCCTTTAATGCCCTAAATTTCATGGAAGAAGATTGAGGGATGTTATTTATGTTTGAACGGTCATGCTTCCCTTTAGGATTTCCTTTCCTTTCCAATTTTATGTTTTGGATTTAAACACTGTTAATCCAGAAGGAAGCAACTCTGGAAGTTATTGTAACGCTGTCTTTTTGAGTTACGACAGGTTTGGAAATTATTGCAAACGCTGAGCCCAGCCTTATATAACTTCATGAGTACCTGGGCCTTAAGCTTTCCTTCCTTCACTGCTCCTAAAGGGATGAGCCACAGGCTGCTTTCTAAGCCATTGTTGGTTGTGTGATTTTGTGTGACATATGAAGATTGGAAAAATATGTGAGAAAGTATAAAATCTCAGTACTGAGAAGTTCTAATCATTTAACGTAGTACAAACTCTACATTTCAAACAATCTATTCTAAAATTTGTTTGTAATTTTTATTACACGTGTTGTAGAGTTTCAGAAATTCCTTTGTACTGAAGTTTTTAAAAATACTGCTTAAGTAACTTTTGGTGAAAGTATCAAGACAACTTTGCACCACACTTCATACTTTTTTTCTTTTTTTTAATCTAGTGGAGCTATGGAACAAGCATGGAGTCAGAAAGAACTGGCTTTGGAGTTAGGAAGAACTGGGTTCATGTTCTAGTTGTGTCAGTTTTGAAGAATAAACATCAAGGATTAGAAGCTGTCAGAAGCACTTTGATTTGTTTCAGATGTTTTTACAAACAACTGCCTGCAGGGAGAAAAACTTTCTGAAAGTACTCTATGATTTTTATAATTTTGAATAAAGACTTAGCTGTAGATGGGAAAATCCTATGAACACATTGCAAGTGATTGCATCTAAGTGATTGTATTAGTTTCCTAGGGCTGTTGTGATAAAGTACCTAGTACAAATTAGGTGGCTTAAAATAACAGAAATTTACTGCCTCACAGTTCTGGAGGCTAGAAGTCCGACATCGACTAGTTAGCACTGCCTGTGGTCCTTCTAAGACTTGAATGGGATAATCCTTCCTTGTTTCTTTGTAGCTTTTGGTGGATTGCTGGCAATCTTTGCTTTTCCCTAGTTTGTAGCTGCAACATTTCAATCCCTGCCTGTACCATTTCATGGGTTCTCTCCTTGTGTGTTTGTCTTTAAATAGCCTTCCCTCTTCTTATAAGGGTACCAGTCATAGATTAAGAGCCCTTTACTGCATTATGACCTCATCTTTATTAATTACATCTGTAGCAACCCTGTTTCAAATAAAGTTACATCTGAGGCACTGGGGGATAGGACTTAAATTAAACATGTCTTTTTGGAGGAGGCTGACATTTCTGATTCCTTAATTTTCTTTCTCAACAGAGAAATTCAACAAAAAAAATTAATTTTTCATATCACTTAGTGATTTTATGTGATTCTAGGCAAATTATAAATCTCTAGTTTTCTTATTTATAAAATGTGCTAATTCTATGGACCAGACAGTTTTAAGAATTACACTATTTATGGGGCACCTGTTACAGTTTCTGCCATTTATTAGTTCTTGCTGAACAAGTCTTTTTCATTTTATTTTTTTAAAATTGCTGTTTCTCTTGGAAGATCCATTTAGTTCTATGTTTAATTTTGATCAGTTTAAAAACTAGACATACAACCTTATGTACATTTTATTGCACAGTTATGAGATTATGGAATATTTCTTAATGATTCAATGCTATGAAAACTTAGTATACAGTTTTATAATTTTCATTTACTTTTAACTCATTATTACTAAAACTTCACATTGTTTTTAAAGAACTTACAGATATGAATTTATAATTTTTTAAAAGCGTATACTTTTGTTTTTATTTTACAAATGTTGTAAGTAAAGGTTTATATGGTTGCTTTATTTGTGTCAGTAAACTGAAGTGTAACTGTTAACTTGCTCTAGAGGAGTGATTTTTGCTGGTGTGCTGTGGGGGGCACTCGGGTGTGCCGCAAGAATGTTTAAAACACTCACTGCCTGACTGGTTAGTCAGGGGCACTGCCCTTGTTTCCCTTAGGTTGTCAAATTAAAAAAACAAACAACAACAGCCAGCACAACTATAGCTGTCAGGTGTGAATGAATCAGAATTATACCTAATTTTTTTGTCAGATTGGCAAAAAATAATAACGTGCCACAGAATTAGTCTATGTGTGTCATGAGACGAAAAAGGTTGAAAATCACTGCTCTAGAGGGTGTCAGTAACCAGCATTTATTATTAATGAACACTTATTCAGTGCCCACTCCTGCAGCATTTCAGTCTCTGCCTCCATTGTCACAGGGGTTCTCTCCATGCATGTGTACTTGTGATTACTGTTTCAGGTTTTACTATGAACCAGTATCCACCCTCAGTCCTTGCATTGATCATGTTCTTTACCTTTACTCGCATCTGGTCATGCTGTGTCTCCTTTACTGCTAAGATACACAGCTTTGTTTTTGGTCTTAATTCCTTGGGCAGCTTTTTCACAGGTGTGTACATTTTATTATGTTATCTAGATTGTAAAATTATCTGTTGAAGAGATAAATTTGTTTTCTAACTTTATAGCCATGAAGAACCTGCTTTTGTGGGTATCTAGTAGGCATTCAACAAATGCTTAATGATGAGTGAAATGCTTAAGTTTGACAATGTACATATTTTTATGCAAATTAATTATGTATTGAAATCTTACTAAGAGGTACTGTAGTATGTAGCCTTATATCCTTAAAGTTACTGAAATTAAGTGCCATTTCTTCAGTAACTTAAAAAATACTATTCGAATTATAGATTCTCCATAGGGATATTTATATGCACTTGTAACACTGATTAATGGCAGTTGATTTCACTATGTGTATCTGAGTGTTTATGTCCAAAGAAAATGTAAGTACCTTCAATTTTGGGGGCTGTTTCTTGATTCTTTAATGGGCAGTAAATTTTTTGAGATACTAATTAGGTTCATTATTCTCATTGGTGCCTTATGACTGAAAAATGTTAAGGGCTCCCACTACCTCTCCCTAAACCTCCTAATTCCAATATTTTGCATTTATTATCACCTTAAATATTAGGATTATTGCTTGGTAGAGCTAAAATACTTTACAGTCAGATAGCTACAAGTATCTATACAGTTTTATAATTATGAACTTCATTTGTGTGAAACTTGTTTTTAATTTCCTTGTGAGTCTTAATAATGTTCCTGTGTGAACTCACTCTGTCAGGGTCAGATACAGGTATAATTACTGATTTTATTCACTGACCTCTGATATGAAGACTTAGATATTGTTATTTTTTTTCTTAAATTTTTTTTGGGTGCTTTTCTGTTGCTATTTCAGTCTTCCTATATATTCAGGTCTATCCTGAAGGGAGAGATGCATACGGAGAAACACCACATGTAATTGGCTATAACAGGAATGACTTTTGGAATAGATGATTACTAACCTGAAAAGATTGTGTGAATTTACAATTGTAGATTAATTTTACTAGTTTTGTTGTTGTTTGTGTTTTCTCATGTTGACAGGGTTGCTTTAGACACTCTTGCTGCATTGCTAAAATCAAGTAAGTTTTTAAATACTAGAAATACTAGATACTGTTTTTTCAAGTATTTTATCTACAGTGTTAAACTGGAAATGTAGATTTAGTTTATAATTATAAACCTGGTTTATAATAATTTAATGTCCAAGTTGATTTTATCTTTTAGTACAGTTGATAGATGAGTCATAACTAATGTCATTTATGTTTATTGAGCTACAATTTATTCAAGTATGTTGATGTTCTTTTTCTATGTTATTACTATAAACACATAAACCCCCGTTAAGCAGAGGAAAGTAATATGTAAATATTATGTTTTTTTTTTAAACCGATGTTAACATAGTATTGAAAATTTTACTGTGATGACTGTTTTGAATAATTACTCTATGTATAACACACGTGGTTTTAATTTAGAACACTTTTATTTGAAATTTTATTTCTACCATAAATTCAAATTTATAGCATTAAAATGGCTACTAATGTAAATTTATAGGTTACTAAATTAATTGACAAACTAAAGCACTATCTTCAAAATTGAAGCATTGGAATAAATGTGTCTTATTATTATATGATACCTTTGAAGAATAATCATCTACATTACATGTTTTTTTCTCTCCAAGATACTCAGTATCTCTATTTTAAATGTTTCATTAGCACCCCTATTTTCATTGGTTGATTAACACTTATTTAACCACAATAATATTTTAGTCCTAAAGATCTGTATTGATGGCTTTTAGTTTTATTTTTCCTGAAAATTGTCTATCTAGGGTAGACCAACTTTTCCTTAAGTTTGACCAGAACTGTTTATTTGGATAGTAGCAAATGACTAGTTGGTAAATCTGATATTTGGTAATGCTTTATTAAATTTAAAAAATCACCTCAGGCATTAGTATTATATACTAGAGGCCTATTTTTAAATGCACTATGGCATTTTGGAGCAATTTTTTGGGGAAAAGGGATAGAAATTTACTTTAAAGCGATAATTAAGCTACTGGAATAATTCTGAGAGATTATAAAAAATGTATACGCAGTGCAGAAAGACAGGCAGCTTAGTTACCTTTGCTGGGGTATTGCTTAGATGCTGCAGTTTAAAGGGAAACCCAAGCTGTATTCCAGGTAACTGGAGAGGGAAGAAGAGACATAGGCTGATTGTAAATTAGGTATCCTGAACACATGAATAAAACGCCCTTTAGTAAACTGTTTTAATTGTGCTCAGTTGCAGATAGCTCTGTTCACCTCTCTTTAGGGTCACTCAGCACCTGTGTTTGAGTTATGGGCGAGTTTTTAAATTTGAACTATAATAAAAAGTTTCAGTATTCCTTATAAATACAACTTGGGCTATTGAGAATTACAGTGGAGACAGAGTTTGTAACAGGAGTTAATGTTGATCATAATGTTCATAGCTAGTCAACTAAAGACTTATATATTCCAGCTGATGTAAACAAAGCGTATATATTCATTTAAAGTACATGAAACTATTGCAAGCCAGAACTATCTCACCGATGTCGTAAATAGCCATGACTGTGGCAAAACTGGCTCTGCTAGACACACTAGAGGCTTCAAACCTTTCATGTTAAAAAGCCCTTTCCCCACCCTGTGAGTTTCTTCCAGCACTCTAATGTACGAACATTCTTTCTGAGAGGACATTCATAATGTTGATTTCACTGTCTTAAATTTTATATTTCAGGTATATATTAGCACAGTTGGAAACTCGTATTCCTTTGAGGCAATTAAAAGCAGCAGAACTTTACTGTTGCATTATCTTAATGTCCATGTCATGAGGCAGGGGGTCATTTCATAGGCAAACTTAGATTAGGAAGGGATTGGTATTTCTTCGTAACTGACCGACTCAGATGGATTGGTATCCCACTTTACCTTGTACTCTTATAATAGGTGGACCCAGTGATACTGGGTGGCTTAAGATGTTGCTGTGATATGATTCCCTTGAAGCCATCTTAATTAAATGCACCTATTTGGTTAAGAATCTTAAGTATTAGCACTTTAAAAAAATGATAAAATAGGTCAGATTAGTGGATTTCTGCTAATTCTATTCCAATAAAATTGACTGTTTATAAAAAACACCCTTCAGTATAGTTTCAATACATTAAAAAAAATTAGTGATTAGAAGGTACCATCTACTAATTACATAATGCTTCTTACATTTATTTACTAAAAAGTTTCATAAGTATTTTTAACTTAGAATTGTTATGGCATGGATATTTATGTAATTTTGGAGGTAATTAAGGCAATTAATTTCAGTGGAAGCACTAAGTTTGTAATAGAAGTTACAACAATGATAATGGCTTTTAACAAAATTCTGTTCACGGATAATAAGTTAAAGGCTTATATATTCCATTTATTGTAACCAAAGTCAGTATATTCATAAGTTTTAAAATACATGAAAACTTGTTAGTATTAACATTTAAAAGATATAACCCTAATTACATTAAACATATTCTGTTATTTATTAACCACAAAACAATATATGGGCAGGTTTCTGGAAAATACTATAATTTACCATCTGGAACTTATTATATTTATTTTGTTAGATAAAAATATTTATATGGCTACCATTTTTTGATAAGTATTTTAAGAGTTCAGTACCGTATTGCGGTTATATTTTCAATTTGGTTTTGTTCTAGCACTTCCTCCTGTCACTTAAAAAACATTCTTTCTCAATTTTCTTTTGTTAAAGAAACAAATGCCAGGAGAGCTGTAGACAGAGGATATGTCCAAGTCCTTTTAACAATTTATGTAGATTGGCACCGCCATGATAATCGGCATAGAAACATGCTCATTCGGAAAGGAATTTTACAGAGTTTAAAAAGTGTTACAAACATCAAGTTGGGAAGAAAAGCATTTATTGATGCCAATGGGATGAAAATTCTCTATAACACTTCGCAAGTGAGTTTTTTCCTATTATTGTGATTATGTTTTAATAATATGATTTGGTTCTTTAGAAAACTTAATATTCTGAAAATACCCCAAAAGTATACAAATACAGTTTTAAAAAATTGAAAACCAAAAGGCATAGTCATTTTTCACATGTGACCACAGAATGAGTTGGAGAAAGCGCTTTAGTGCATATATCTGCAATGCGAGATTTTTCCCCATAGGTAAAAGGAAGAGATATAACTCTATCCACTGGGCAGGAAGGGATTCCATGTAGCCATGCTTTCTAAGTTGTGCAGTTGGCTATTTGCATGTTTCCCTCATAAGGTATTTATGGATGTTTTACAATTCATAATGCAGTTCTGTTGATTGTGAGTGTTCTTCCTTCTGGACAGAGCATTTTTCCCCGTTTTCTTTATTACTATTTATAGAGCACTTTAAAATGGACAAGGTACAAAAGTGAAACCTGGAGTTAGGGTTCCTAGTTCTGTCTGCTATTGTAAGTACAAACCTTTTTGACAATATCTTTAGCAAGATTTGTTCTAGCATCTGTAGAAGACTGTCAGTTATGGGAAATGGGGATGTTGCAATGCAGTCTTTTGTTTTCAGTAGGCTGTAATTTTTAGAAAGAACTGTCTTTTTGAAAATTACAGCCAGTTATCCTGGTTTTGCCTGCTTGGTCTTATACATAACTAGCAGTCTCTTTCTGCATGAGAGTAAAGACTTAAGAACACACATTTTATGTTGACCCTTAGCTTTGTTTTTCTTATCAGTCATGTATACTTGTTTTTATTATTTCTAATATAGGCAGTGATGGATATTTAATATATAAGGAAGAGTTGGGTGACTTTGGTTTGCCACTTAACATTTTTGAGCTTTAATTTCTCATCCGTTTTGACAGACTAGATGTGAAGATTTGTACTGAAAATTTTACAGGATGTCAAAGTGCCATCTAAATGTCAATTGTCAATAATAATAATAGTGTTAGGATATAGTTTCAAATCCCCTATGTATTAATCCTTCACAAGATTAATTAGATACCAGGACAGCAAATTAAACTCTTAAAATCGTGATATTTAGACTAATTTTTATAATTGAACAGCCAGCTTATTACAGGTGCTATTTATAATAACTGATAAAATTCTGAGAAAAGTTCAGCAAAGTGCATGTTCCTTTTTGCTTCTTTTTTACTATCTTACTATCTTTCTCCCTTATTTTTTAAAAAAGATTTTATTTATTTTTAGAGAGAGGGGAAGGGAGGAGAAAGAGAGGGAGCAAAACATCAATGTGTGGTTGTGTCTCACGTGCCCTCTGCTGGGGACCTGACCCGCAACCCAGGCATGTACCCTGACTGGGGAATCGAACCTGCGACCTTTTGTTTCATAGGCCGGTGCTCAATCCACTGAGCTACACTAGCCAGGGTTCTCCCTTATTTTTTAAAAAATTTTGCTTTCTAGGCTTGCTAAATGCACCTGTCCTTCATAGGTATTACTTAGTACTTTGGTGACTTTTGGTAACAAAGATGGTACTGATTTCTGCTTAGTTAAAATATTTAAGGAAAAGTACTACTAAACTTGCCAAATGAGGTTCTTACTTACAAAGAGAAACTTCTGAATAGTTAAAGCTGTTTTATAATTGTATTGTTAAAATACTGTTTTTGTGATATTTGTCTCTTGAAAATTATTAATTACTATCTGAAATAATGTAAATTTGGTTCAGTTGTTTACTAAAGGCATATTAATTATTATTTTTTCTTTTCCTATAAAAACAGGAATGTTTGGCAGTCAGGACCCTAGATCCTCTTGTGAACACCTCCAGCCTGATAATGAGGAAGTGTTTCCCTAAAAATCGCCTGCCAGTCCCAACAATTAAAAGTTCTTTCCATTTCCAGTTGCCAGTTATTCCTGTGGCTGGACCTGTGGCTCAGCTCTACAGTTTGCCCCCTGAAGGTAGGACCGCAGGCCTGCTGCTGGCTTTTCGTGGTTCTGGGATTGTGTGACTCTGGCGACTTTTTCCTCTGTGCGTGTGTCCAACTCCCCAGCAAAAGAAGACCTGAATGAACACAATACACTTTCACATTGTATTTTAGTTAATAAATATTTCTTTAAATATAAGAAATTGAGAGCTAGTAATTAAGGGAATTAGTGTGGGATTTGTTACAACAATGTAAGTATGAACTGTGAAAAAATGCAAGCATCACATAGAAACATCACTTGATCGTTTATATGAAATTTCAGAGTATAAGACTGTAAATATTAGATGTTAGGTAATTATATTTGGACTTACATTTTTAACTTTTTCATGAACTTCAGTTTTTTAAAGTTAAAAATACCCCTAATCAGTGAAAATAAACCAAACTAATCACCAAGAATGTTGTGCTTAACATACACAATTATCAGAGGTTGGCTATTTGCCATTTTCCATACAATACTGTAGGTATGTAGTAAAGGAAGTGAGAGTTTAAACTTTTTAATGTGGGGAAAAAGTGGAATTTTTTTTAATAAGATCTAGGAAAATGGAAACGAGGACATTGTCCAGCCTATTAATAGAACTTCTGAAGTATTGTCACATGATCACCTTTTTGAAAATAAAAAGTTGAAGGTGCTTTATATTTAAAAGCAATTATTTAGAATAAGTAATTTAGAGTTAAGTAATTATAATTAGTTTTATTATTCTTGATACAGATTTATCAATGGTATTTATCACAGTATACATTTATGATTTTATTTTAAAATCTTTAATTATTGAAGTACAAGTTTAAGCCAAAGTGCAAGTTTGCACAAAATATCAAAATGGGTTATTTAGAAACTTCCTTTAAAATATTTAAAAGACTAAGTCTGAGACTTAAGTAAGACTGCTAAGTAAAAACAATGATTTTATTTCTTCTTCTCATTCTATTTAAAATAAAAAATATTGGAAAATCTGTACCAAATCTAAAAACTAGCATTCTCATGGAACAAACATAGAACATGCAACAAAACATGGTAGTGATATGAATAGATTAGGAAGAATGTCAACTCTTTATCCACTTTAATATGAAATGTAATATCTCTGACTCAAGTTGAGGTCCACTTAACACCTAATTTGGAGGGACAATATAAAAACAGTTGGAATCCCTTTCCTGTATGTCAGTATAGGATTATGGGGCTTAAGAGGTAATTCTAACTGGCAGAAAGCTGGTGACACGTGTCTATGATGTGGCAGGTAGTAACACTGGGAGGGAGATAGGATGTACCTCCTAGTGTTTTATACAAAGTCTAGAATAATCACATGTATAGGGAAAGCTGACTTCTAGTGCAAAAAATGACAGAGTGATTTTTTTGAGGGCCTTCTGACTCATCTCAGACTGATGTGATGGATCACTGAATTACAAATGGCGATTTACATTGACCAAGAAGCTCTCATGATTAAGATGTAGAGGGAAGATTCTTATAGCAACTGTATAGATACAAGGAAAATACCATCTTTCTGTTTTCTGTAATTTTCTCACATATCACGCTTCATAAAATTTATCAAAATTTTCATTTTTTACACCTTCCTTAGGACTGTTTTTTTTCCTTCATTTTATCTTCAACATCCATTAGATTGCACGAGACATAATGTGTGCATTTAACATTGGTTGATGAATGAATTGAGTTGATCTCAATACTTACTTCCTTGAAGATTAAGTGCTGAAAGATAGGCAGCATCTATAGAGATTTGGAAGAAGAGTTCTGACTCAAGATTTCTGAACCCTTATTAGTTGCTCTTCATATGTGAAGGTGACATATTCTTAGATATGTAATGGTATGGAAGTATATTACCCAAGTACCCTTCCTGAAGTAATGACATGAAATAATACTTTAGCCAGGCCAGTGATAAATTAAGATGTGAAGAACACAGAAAGACATGTTGGCAGAGTAACAGTATTCAGCATTACAAATTGTTAATTATGTAATACTAAATAGATCCTTAGATCAGGATCTTTTAAACCATAGGAATCCATGGATGGATTTCAGCGACTATGAACACTACTTTGAAATTTTCTGTAAAATTATTTATGTCTTTTTCTTGGAGAAAATTCATGAAAGGGCCTATCACTGCTAAAGAGAAGCAAGGAAATTTCAAAGATGCACAAAATCCAAGGAGTATTAAATACAAAGCAAGAACAAGCAAATCAGTTTTAGTAATAACATATCTAAATGGATAAAATATTCCTATTAAAAAAAGAAACTTTCAGCTTGTGTTAAAAAACAAAGTCTAAGTAGCTGATTCATCCTGGAGGCTCCTAAAACATCTAAATGGAAAGCATGAAAGTAAAGAGATCGGTAAATGTGTATCTGTTATTCCCAGCTCAAAAGGGGTGAGGAAGGCAGTATTGCTACCGTACAAAATACAAATACAAAATTTTTAAAACAGCAAAGATTATTTTAAATAAGCTAGATAATAATATGTGCCTAATGCTAGAGGGAAGATAGGAAGCTATTATGATTTTAATAATAAACCGAAACAGGAACAATTTAGTAGGTGATTTTTAATTTACCTCTAACTTCTTGGCAAATGAAATAGAGGAGGTTCAACCAATCAAAGTGGATGCTGGAGACAACTCCTGTTACTACATTTGAAAATATGATTGAAATGAGTAACATTTTAGGAAAATATGAGTAGCTTAAAATCTACTAAAATAATAGTAAACCTACAGTTGAATGTGTAGTTAAGTTACCTTCAGTGAAGATACAAGTGCTGGTGACTTTATAGATGAGCTCTCTCAACTTCCTAGAAAATTTTCTGTGCTTTATTTTCCAAAGCAAAGAAAACAAAAAAGAAAAAAGAAGCTAGTATGCTACTGAAATAAAAACCTGATAGAATAACCTGAAACAACCTATAGATAATTGCCACTCATGAAGATAAATATAAAAATCCTAAAATAGTAGCAAATTGAACACTTTTTACATGTGTAGGACACTTTGACAAAGTAAGGATTATTTATAAAAAAGTAAGTTTATTGTAATACTAAGATTTTAATAAGATCAGTATATCAAAGGAAGAAAACCAATGATATCTTAGTAAATGTGATGAAGACATTTAATACAGATCATTATTAGTTACAAATAAAATATCTTTAGGAATCCAGAAATATTTCCTAAACAAGCTAAGCATTATCTAACTCAGCTCAGTAGCCAACATCACAAATGGTAATGAAATGTTAAGTGATGCTCCTTTCAACCATTATTAGCTAATATCATTCTGAAAGCTCTAACCAGGTAAGAAAGACATGGAAAGGGGAGGGTGTAACCTTTAAAAGAGTGAGATTAAAGTTAATTAGTGTCTGTGAAGGGTGTTAGTGTCTATGTAGAAAATACAAGAAATCAATTATAAAACATGTTAGACAAAAATAAAAGTTCAGTAAAATACTGTTTATAAGATAAATGAATAAAATTCAGTAGCTTTTCTGTTTATGTGTTTTCTCTCATATATCAACAAAAAGCAGTTAGAAAACATAAAGGGAAAGTAAGTCACATTTACAGGAGCAAAGTAACAACAAAAGCATCCCGTTGGATTATACTTTCTAAAACCTTACAGAAAGTGCTGACTCATTCCTTTCGTTATACAGATAGAGTAATATTTATCTAACTAGGTTCCTATTGATAAGCATTTGAGCTTTCCCCTATATTTTTGTTTTTAGTATAACTGAAACAAGAATATTTTGAAAACTAACAAGGAGTGATTTATATTCCTTGATTTTAATTGTATAATTAGGCTATAATAATTATTTATTGGTAATGGTACATGAATAGATCATTAGCATAAAGAGGAAGGTCTCAGATGCCCAAAACCATATGACATTTCACATCTGGAGTATAAAACCAGAGAAAAATACCATAGAAAGGAAAATACTTAAAGATTTTATTAAAAATTAAAACATATTTCTTCTCCGATGATGAATTGCTTTTTCTTCTTCCTATCCAAGCAGTCATCTTTCTTGTTTTCAGTAGGCTTTTCTGAATCAATTCCTTTCTTCTTTTTTTTTTTCTTTTCTAACAGTTCTTTATCCAAGTGTCAATTCTTCTCTCATTTAATTGTGACTAACCGCTGCAAGTACATTGGGATAAATAGACCCAGGCTACTATATACAATTTGAATACATTTTTTTTTTTGCTCTTTACTGCCAGAAAATTTTGAATAAACGTGGTAACTATACTAGGATAGACTGAGTTGTTACAAAATGACTTAATATAGTACAGTAGTCATTCAAGCAACAAAAGTACTAACATATTTTTATAGCACATACCCTTTGCCTGGCATATTACATATATTAATTCCTTTAATGCTCACAAGAACACTGTGAGTGGGTGTCTTATCTCCATTTATGGATGAGGAAAATAAGACACAGTTAACTTATGTAGCTTACTCAAGGTCAAATAGCTAGTAAGTGGAGGAGTCCTGTATTTGAATTAGGTATTTTGTCTCAGAGCCCCTTTGCTATGCTGCAGCAAGATAGAAGAGGCAGTAGGCCTCTTTTCCACTAGGTCACCAAGGGAAGCATGTTCTTTTTGTTTTTATCATCTCCTATGGTATTACCTCATGTGCATGTGGAAAATGGTGATGAAAGAAAATTGAGAGAGGAATTTTCTTTTTGAACTACATGACCTGGAAGTTGTATTTACCATTGTGACTCACATACTATTGGCCAAAAATTGGGCCTTTGCAAGGGTATTGCAAAAATTGGTATCTACTGCAAGGGAGGCCGGACTCTGTAACATCTAGCTAAAACTCAGAGGTTCCGCTACTAAAAGGAAGGAGCGGGGGGGCAGGTATGTGAGAGGTAGGGAGGAGTTTATATTTGCTAAAATAAGTCACATTGGAAATGGAAGCCACAAAGAGTTTTAAAAAAGTGTTGTCAGCAAGACAGACGTAGGAGTTCCCAATATTTGTCTCCTTCACAAATACCACAGTAAAAAACCTCCAACCAACTATAAATTGCTGAAAATATCTTAGGGACAGCTCTGGACTGCAGTGAAGAAACATTAAAAACTCTGCAGGGCTTAAAAACTGAGGATCACTACATAGAAAAATATGGGAAGCAACCTATCTATGCCACCCTAAGCCTGAGCCAAGAGCAGCTCAGCACTGGTGCAGGGGTGGGGGTGTGGGTCCCCTCAGAGGACTTTCATCACGCAGGGAAAAGGAGAACAGGAGAACCTTAGCAAGGCTCACTGCTATAGACAGTTGTAGCCTTTGCTACCAAGGTCTCTCAAGTCTTCACTAAAGCTGATCTCAGTTGATGGAGCTGCCTGGCGTCCCACCTGCTGCATTTGCTCACTGGAAGTGGAACTGTCATGGGCCTGTGCTGCTGTTGCATCTCCCTGTGACGGAGTCACTGCAGTGAACCCCAGATAACTAGACCCTCTCTCATGAGAGATCTGCACATTCTTGCACCTTAGACACCAGTGCTACTGCTGCAGCAAGTGCACCTATGCCCCAGGACCCAGACATTGTGGTAGTTTGCATGCACCGGATCCCAGGACCCCAGATGTGCTGCTGTTCTGAGTGGGAGTGTACCAGCGGAGTCACCAAGAGGAATCCCGTTGGGTTGAACCTCCTCCTGTGGGCAAAAAAAGGAAAATAATGAGATCTCAGCAAACTGCACATATGAAAACTCCGTAGCCACCACAACCACCTGCAGGACCTCTGCTGTATTGGTCACAGAAGACCCCTATAGTCTGTGCTGACACCGACCTCAGTTTTGGGAGGTACATGGAGACCATGCCACTGTACCTTCCCAAAACGCTACATCTCACCAAGTTGGTGCTCTCACAGCCACCTTGAGGTAGAAGTCTTTCCCAACCCAAGGCATTCCAAAAGAGTCTGGAAGCAGTGACTGTGCCCTCAAATGTGTAGACAACACAAAACCATCAGAAACATGAAAAAACAAGGAAACATAATACTACTAAAGGAATGCAATGGTTTTCCAGTAATTGATCCCAAAGAAAGGGAGATCTACAAGTTATCTGAAAAAATATTCAAAATAATTATTTTAAGAAAGCTCAGGTAATTCAAGAGAAAACAGAGAGCTCAATGAATTTAGTAAAACAATACATCAACACAGTGAGAAATTCAGCAATGAGAAAAAAGTCATAAAAGAACCAAATGGAAATTGTGGACCTGAAGAAAATAATGAAATGAAAAATGTGATAGTGAACTTTAATGTCAGGTGCAGTCAAACAGATGAATCTGTGAACTTGAAGACAGGCCTCTTGATTCTAATCAGAGGAGAAAAAAGAAGTTAGAATGAAAAAGAGTGAAGAAAGCCTCTGTGAACAATGGGACACCATGGAGTGAAACGGTATCTGTATTATGGGAATTCCAGAAGGAGAAGAGAGAGCACGAGGGACAGGAAACTTATTTAAAGAAATGATGGTTGAAAACTTGCCAGACCTGGGGAGGGAAGATGACTTTTTAGGTACATGAAGCTCGAAGATTTCCAAACAGATTTATTCCAGAGACATCTTCACTGAAACATTATAATCAAACTCTCAAAAATCAAAGAGAGAATTTCAAAAGCTGCAGGAGAAAAAAAAACATCATATACAAGGTAATCCTGACAAGGCGATTAGTAGATTTCACAGCAGAAACTTTGCAGTCCAGGAGACAGCAGGATGATATACAGGGTGGGGGCAAAAGGAGGTTTACAGTTGTATGTGAAACACAAAGGTTAGTTATTCTTGTGTTATTAGTTATTAATTATTGTATATTTTCCACACAAAGAACTGTAAATTTATTTTTTAAAATCCTTACCAGAGAATATGCCTGTTTTTAAAAATTGATTTTAGAGCAAGAGGAGGTGAGAGGAACCAAGAGAGAAACATAGATGTGAGAGAAAAACATTAATTGGGTGCCACTTGAGGTATGCAGCTCAACTGGGGATTGAACCCACAAGCTATCTATGTTCCCTGACTGGGAATCAAACCTACAGCCTTTTGGTATACAGGATGACTCTCCAATCAACTGACTAAGGCCAAACCTACTTTGTCCCACCCTGTATTCAGAGTGCTCAAAGAAAAAGCTGTCAAACTAGAATACTTTACCCAGCAAAGTTGTCCTTCAGAAAGGGGAGAGAGGTGAAGATTTTCCCAGAAAAAGGAAAGCTGAGGGAATTTATCACTGCTGGACCTGCCTTTCAAGAAATGCTAAAGGGAGTTTGTCAAACTGAAAGAAATGGGTGCTAATTCGTAACATGAAAACATGAAAGCATAAAATTTACTAATAAATATATATAGTAATTTTTACTATATTTTTACTAGTAAAATATATATATATATACACACTACTAAATTTACTAGTAAATATATATAGTCAAGTTCAAAATACACTGATATTGAAATGGTAATGTATAAATCACTTTGACTTCTAGCACATGGGTTAAGAGACAAAGTGTTAATAAATATAGCTACAGTATTTTATTAATGGATATACAATATAAAAGATGTAAATTGGGATACCACTAACATACATTGTGGGTAGGGCAAGTAAATGGTAGAATGTTTCTCTGCAATTGAAGTTTAATTATCCGCTAAAATAGACAATTATAAATAACTATAAAATGTATTATGAAAGCCTCTTGCTAATGACAAAGCAAAACCTTATTATCATTTATAGTAAACGATAAAGAGAAAAGGCAGCAAGAGAGGAGGAAAGGAGCAAAGGAAGTACAACACAATCACAGAGCAACAAACAAAATGGCAGTAAGTCCTTACTTATAATTATTCTAAATTTAAAGTTTAAATTTTCCAGTTGAAAGGTATAGAATACCTGAATGGATTAATAAAAGCAGCTATACTCTGCCTGCATGAGGCTCATTTAAGCTAAGGGTGCTCAGAGGCTGAAAATGAAGGGATGGGAAAAGAAACTCCATGTAAACGGAAACTTAAGAGAGGAAGGGTAGCTATACTTAACTTGATACAAAATAGATTTTTAAGTTAAAAAAAAACTGTAGCAGAGACAGAGAAGTTTATTATGTAACAATAAAGGATCAGTTCATCAAGAGGATATAATAATTGTAAACATACACACCCAATATTGGAGCACCTAAATACAGTAAACAATTGATCTGAAGGAAGAAGTAACAGCAATGCAGGTATTGTAGGAGACTTCAGTACCTGACTTTCAACAATGGATAGATAATCCAGACAGAAAAAAAGGAAATAAGGGACTCGAATGACACTTTAGACCAAATGAACCTAACAGACATATACAGAAAATTCCACCCAGTAGCACTAGAGTGCACATTCTTCTCAGGCACAGACGCAGCATTGTCTATGCTAGATTGTATGTTGGGTCACAAAACAAGTCTTAACAGATTTAAGGAAAAGTTAGCAGATAGAAGGAAATACAAAGATTAGCGCAGAAATAAAATAAAGACTAGAAAGACAAATAGAAAAGATTAATGAAACTAATAGTTGGTTTTTTGAAAAGAACAAAATTGACAAAGCATTAGCTAGATTAAGAAAAAAGAGATTCATTAAAATATAAATGAATGAGGAGACATTACAACTGATAACATAGAAATATAAAGAGTTATAAGAGACTGCCATGAACAGTTGCACTTCAACAAATTGGACATCCTAGAAGAAATGGATAAACCCCTAGAAACACAAAACTTACCAAGACTGAATCAGAAAAAAAAAAGAAAATCTGAATATTTCAACTACTAGTAAGGAGATTGAGTCAGTAATTTAAAATCTTCCACCGAAAGCCCAGGACCAGATGACTTCACAATGAAATCTACCAAGAATTTAAAGAGAATTCTCAAACTCTACCAAAAAATTGAAGAGGAAGGAAAACTTCCAAAATCACTTTATGGAGCCAACGTTACCCTGGTACCAAAGCCAGACAAGGACACTACAAGAAAAGAAAGTTATAGGCCAGTATTCATGATGGGCATAGATGCAAAAATCCTCAATACAACCCTAGCATACTGAATTCAAAACCAGAAAGAATCACACACTGCATTCAAGTCGGAGTCATCTCTTGAGGACGTTCCTCATCTCTTGAGGACAGGATGTTTCAGCATTCACAAATAAAAATGTGAGACACTAAATTAACAGGAGGATGAAAATTCTGCAGTCATCTCAATAGATGTAGAAAAAGTATTTGGCAAGATTCAAAGTCCTTTCATGGTAAAAAAACTAACAAATGAAGTGTAGAAGGAATGGCCCTCATCATCATAAAGAGCGAATGTGACAGCCCCATAGCCAGCATCACATTCAGCGGTGGAAAGTGGCCTCATGCTCTGAAATCAGGAACACGACCAGGGTGTCTGCTTTTGCTATTTCTATTTAATATAACACTGAATATTCTCCTTATAGCAGTTATGCTAGAAAAGGAAATAACAGGCATCCAAATCAGAACGGAAGAAATAAATGCTCTTTGTAGATGATGTGATCTTATAGAAAACCCTGAAGTCCCCACCAAAATTTGTTAGAATTAATGAATTCAGTGGAATATCAGGATATAAAATCAATATACATGAATCAGTTGCATTTCTGTACACTATCAATGAACTATCTGAAAGAAATTAAGAGTGCAATCACATTTACACAACAGTATCAAAAACTACAAAATACTTAGGAGTAAGTTTTACTTTGAAAATCCTGTATGCTGAAAACTGGAAGACAATGGTGAAAGAGACTGTAGAGTACACAAATAAGTGGAAAGACAGCCTGTGTTCTTGGATGGAAGAATTAGTGTGAAAATGTTCATACTACCCAGGGTGGTATACAGATTCAGTGCAATTTCTGTAAAAATCCAATGGCTTTTTTCTCACAAAAATAAAAAAATTTAAAATTTCTATGAAACGACAAAACACTCAATAGCCAAAGCAATCCTGAGAAAGAACAAAGCTGGAGGCATCACAGTTCTTGATTTCAAAGCTTTAGTAATCAAAATGGTATGGTATTCAAATGAAGCAGGCACATAGGCCATGGAACAGAATAGAGGACCCAGGTACAAACCCCACATATAGTTCACTAATTTTTGATAAGGGCACGACAAACACAATGGGGAAAAGGCAGTCTCTTTAATAAACGGTGTTGGGAAAACTACATAACCACAAGAAAAAGAATGGAACTGTACCACTTTTTTTATATTACTCATAAAATTTAACTTGAAATGGATCAAATGCTTAAATATAAGATCTCAAACTAAAACTTCTAGAAGAAAACTTAGGAAAAAAGATTCTTGACATTGGTAATGGCAGTGATTTCTTGGGTAAGACACCAAAAGCACTGGCAATAGACTAAAATAAACAAGTGGGACTGTATCATACAAAAGAGATTCAGCACAGCAAAGGAAATAATACAATGTTTGTAAACCATGTATCTGATAAGGGTCTAATATCCAGAATATATAAATAACTCACATAGCTGACTAGTACAAACACAAATAATCCAGTATAAAAATTGGCAAAGGACCTGAATGGACATTTTCCCAAAGTGCACAAACATCTGATAGGTATGTAAAAATGGGCTAATCATCACCAGCCATCAGAGGAATACAAATCAAAACAATGATACCACCTCACACCTGCTAGGATGGCTATTATAAAAAAGACAAGAGAGCAGATATTGGCAACCATGTGGAGAAAATTGAGCCCTTATAAATTACTGATGGGAATGTAAAATGATGTAGCAAATATGGAAAGCTATGTAAATTGCTTAAAAAATTAAAAGTAGACCTACTTATATGGTCCACCAGTCACACTCATGTATCCAAAAGAAATTACAATCTCAAAATATCAGCATACCCATGCTCATTGCAGCATTGTTCACAATAGTGAAGATTTGGAAACAACCTAACTATCCTTCAATGGATGAGTGTATATAGAAAAAAGATTGTATCTATATCTATAGCTATATCTATATATGAGGTAGGTATATATATATATGTATGAGGTCGATATGTCTGTGAACATTATTCAGCCAATAAAAAAATAAGGAATTCCTGTCATTTGCAACAACATGGACAAATCTGGAGGGCATTATGCTAAAGTGAAGTATGCCATACGGAGAAAGACAAATACTGTATGGTATTACTTGTATGTGGGTCCTTAAAAAACAACTGATTCATAGAAACAGAGGATAGAATGTTGGATGCCAGGAACTGGGAGAGTGGTGATGGGGCAATGAGGCCAAAAGGTACAAATTTTTTAGTTTTAAGAAGATTAAACTCTGAGGATCTAAAGTACAGCATGGTAACTATAGTTAATAACCTGGTATTTTATACCTGGGATTTTCTGAGTAAATTTTTTAATAATTAAAAAAAATTTCAATTATAGTTTATATTCAATATTATTTTGTATTAGTTTCAGGTGTACATCATAGTGGTTAGCCAGTCATATAATTTAGGAAGTGATCCCCTGATATTTCAGATATCCACCTGGCACCATACATAGTTATTAAAATATTATTGACTATGTTCCCTATGGTTTACCTTACATGCCTGTGACTTATGTAATTACCAATTTGTACCTCTTAATCCCTGTACATTTTTTGGTCAGTCCCACAACCTCCTCTGCTCTGGAAACCACCACTCTGTTCTCTATATCTATAAGTCATCTGTCTGTATTTTATATGTTTATTTGTGTATTTTGTTCCACTTGTAAGTGAAATCATGTGGTATTTGTCTTTATCTGTCTGATGTATTTCACTTAGCATAATACCTTCTGGTCTATCCATGTTGTTGCAAGTGGTAAGATTTCATTCTTTATATGACTGACTAATACTCCATTGTATATATGTACCACAACTTTATATCCATTCATCTATTGTTGGGCACTTAGGATGCTTCCTGAGAGTAAATTTTAAGCATTCACATACACACACACAAACAAACATACAAGGTGTTAACAGTGTTAACTATGTGAGGTGATAAATGTGTTAATTCTCTTCCTCTTGCTAATCATTTTACAATGTATATGTATATCAAATCACTACTTATACACTTTAGATTTATACAATTATATTTGCCAATTATTTTCAATAAAGTTAAACAAGTTTAGAAAATACCCTTTTTAAAATATTCTTTACTTTTTTTTAAGCACTCGGTTATTTACTCCGGTACTCTCAAAATGGCTCTTCTCTTCTTTCCCTCATTCACGGTCCTCCTGTCCTTTTGCATTCTCTTCCCTGAGTTTTTCTCTAATGCATATTCATTTTTCATTCCAAAAACTTACAGTTTATTCTATTACAGTTTATTCTGTTCCTCTAATAATTGGTCTCCACGTATGTGCTCCCTCTCTCACACCTACCAAAGTGATCTTTTGAAAGACATAAGTTGAATTAATTCATTCTCCTCTTCAAAATCCTCAGTGTTTATCTTCTACAGGTTAAAGGTCTAAACTACTATAAACTACTTGGCCTACTGCATTCATTTTCTCATTCTTATTTTCCTCTCTTAGTACTTTGCCAAGCATAAAAGTTAAGTCGTGTTTAACTTATAATTTTCCAATGATATCTAATATTTTTTATTTCAGCATTATTACTTTTTTAAAAAAAATCACACTGTCCACCCTTATGCTCACCTAGAAAGCTGCTATTATTTTCTTCAAGTTATTGCTTAATCATTATCTGTATTATGAAATGGTTACTGATGGCCCTTTGGCCCCAAGCAATTTGCAGTTAGTTTATTCCATCCCTTTCTTTCCCATAGCATTTTTAAGTATATGCCTTCATTAATGTGTACTTTTAAAAATATGATTATTTATTTATGCTCTCCTGCTTTTTAACCTCATGAACTCCCTGTAAGTAGGGACTGTATTTATAGATATTTTTAAAAATTCCCAGCATACAGCATAGTATGTGGCACATGGTGGTTGTTGACACAAATAAATAGGAAGTGAATTGTGAAAGGGATGAAAAGAGTTATTCAGGTTTAGCATAAGTAGGAAACAAATACTTCATTCAGGCTGTTGCACCATAAGACATTAGTAAAATTTAAAAACAAAACAGTAAAAAACTCATTTATTTTTATAGCACTTTTCCAAATTTCAAAGTGCTTTCACTTTATCTCATAGGTTTTTCAACAACTGGGACATCCTTACAGATATTTTTAATAAGAAACTTCATTTAATTTTCCTTTGGTAATTGAAATACACATATGCACATATAAATAAAAACATTCTGCCTGTGGATGTGCATGTTGTAGAATGCTTACCTCTGACCTACTTACTTATAGCACATTTTGTATCGCAGTGGATGATGTAGTAGATGAAAGTGATGACAACGATGATATTGATTTAGAAGCTGAAAATGAAACTGAAAATGAAGATGACCTAGATCCAAATTTTAAGGTTAGTATAAATTTCTGTCTTCAGTCAACTTAGTAAATTGTATACACAGTTGTAAAACAAAGATTAGCTAAATAGATATAGCTAATGATAGACTAGTTTGTTCTGTCCACATCTTTTTATTGTGACCGACTGTGGACAGTGAGCTACTGAAAGAGAAAATAATGTTGCTTTGAATATATTGGTCTGAAAAGGGCCAGTGCATTCTTTCCTCGCTAGGCCTGTTTTACAGTTAAATTCATCTTTTTAATATTAAAAGAGTTTTTATTCTGTATATACGTGTAAAATAATAATGTATTAAAAATTATATGAAGATGAAATCAGTGAAGATGTAGACAGTGAAAATCACTTTAAAGTACCAGTCATGAAAGCACAAAACCATTAATTACATAGGCATATGTCTTATACAGTAGGTGCAAAAATTTATATCTTGACAATCACAAAACACTGATTAAAGAAATCATAGATGATCTGAAGAAATGGATAGATATAACATGTTTATTGTTTGGAAGATTTAATATTATTTACAGGTAAATTCCTTTTTCTTTTTTTTTAGAGAGCCACCCTTATAAGGCTGTATTTTCAAAAAATAAAATTGAATATTGATCTAGTATGGCTAGAGAAAATAATGCCTCTGTAAATTTTTTGTTATTTTGAAAGCATTGTCTACTTTATTAGATGTAAATCCAAAAAATTATGTATTTTTGACTCATCAATGAATAAGATACATGAAATTACATATTCATGTAATAATTACACAATAATGATAACAATAATTAAGATGATATTCTTTAAGTAAAACCTGTCTTTATTATTTATGGCAAGGGGGAAAATCTTTATATTGGTTATACAAAAAATAGTTAAATTCCGGAATATGAGAAATACATAGTATGTTTTTCCTTTTTAATTACCTCTTGACAGGATATGTATAAATATAGTCGGGTACATGTATATAAAGTGTTTTAAGGATTGAAGCATAGTAGAATAAGGCAGAAAAATAAGTAGTTAACTGTTGGTAGTAAGATAAAGGCAAAATTAAACATCAGTACCAATTGAAAATTATTAAGTGGTATAATTATCTCTCTTTAGCCATCAATGAAGGTGATAATGAGTTTGCATTTGTGTGAGGCCAGAGTCGTGGAGGGCCCTAGGGAACAGCTTGGATAGTAGGTAAACTGACACTCGCCTTCTCATCATGGTGTACGTTAATCAGCTCTTTGAACAGATAGAGACCAAGTCACTCCTGGATACATACTTTGCTTCTCTGAGGTCATATGTCTCCTTTAAACTTACCCCCTTCTTTCCCAAAGAGCCACGGAGATCATTCCTGGTGGTAGTTCCACTCCTTTTCTTTTCCCTGAAAAACAGAGTGGATGGTGACACTGAGCTTTTCTAAGGGCACTTTATTGACCGTGAAGTATGCGTGCATGGCAACCATTAGCCTCTCTTGGGGCAGTGCATTGTGGTGGCTAACAGTGTACGCTCTGGTGTCCCTGACTGTGACGCTCCTGTTTGCTAGCTGTGTAATTTTGAGCAAGCCCCTTAACCTCTCTGTACCTGTTTCCTCCTCAGTTAAATGGAGATAATGATGCTATTACTTCAGTGTTCTTATGCAGATTAAATTAGATAATACATTTAAAATCCTTAGCATAATGCTTCACATCTTTTCAGTGCCCAGTAAATGCTAGTTACTTTGATTATCACCAACACCATCATATACTTATATTTTTCAATTTAGTTCTCTTAAGTATTCCTTTAATATGAGCAAAATGATGACAGTTAGGGAGATGGGGGAACATACTTCAGTTTTGATCTTGACACTAGTTTTTCCTGAGGATCCAAAATACCATGTTATTAGAATAAGCTTTGACAAAAAACAAAACAACCAGAACAGTAATAACACAATAACAACCCAAAAAATAGAAGCAAATTTTAATTTATGCTAAAACTAATATACTCTTTATTCAGGGGTCATTCTGTAATTACATGTAATTAATAATTTGGAAATCTTTAAATATGAAATATATTCTGTAATTTATATTTTTCTTAACTGGTGACATGCCATTTTTACTATTTCAGAATGATGATATTGAAACAGATATTAACAAACTAAAGCCCCAGCAAGAACCAGGACGAACGATAGAAGAACTTAAAATGTATGAACACCTTTTCCCTGAGCTTGTTGATGATTTTCAGGTATAAATATAGAAAACTCAGCATCTTAACTGATTTTAAGAAAAAATTTTTTTTCCACCTCTCTTAGGTGTGTAATCGCTGTTTCCATTTCTCCAAAGTAAAAGTAGTATTGCTTTTCTGAGTGACAATGGACAATTCAACATTCTGGGTATAAATTGCTTATCTGTAAAATGAGGGGACTGGCTCGTTTAATTGACATAGTGTTTTACTCATTAAAAAATAATTTGGCCCTGGCCATTGTGGCTCACAGTTAGTTGGAGTGTCGTCCCATAACCAAAATGTTGTGAGTTTGGTTCCCAGTCGGGGCACGTATCTAGGTTTCAGGTTTGATTCCCCATCCCAGCGTGTACAGGAGGCAGCCAGTAGATGCTTCTCTCTCGCTCCTGTGTTTCTCTCTCCCTTCCTCTTTCTCTAAAAGCAGTGAAAGAAAATGTCCTCGGGTGAGGATAAAAAATATATATATAATAAAAAAACCAATTCTTTAAAATGGCATTTCAAAGTCTTAATGTCTTCTTGTATCAGTTGCATTTAACTATGGGGAGATGAGAGCTAAGAAACTGCTAAATTATAAGGTATGTATAGTCTATGCATGTTGAATTTTTTTTTTGTTGAAAATGATTGTAGAATTGTGGAATGTCTGGGAGAGGAAGGCAACTCGAAGTCTTTAAATCTAAGTTGGTTCATAGGGAGCGTGACTTGTTAACATTTCTTACCTTCATGTATTTACTGGAATATAATTATTCAGCCTGGATAAAACAACAAGTAAAGCTGATTGAACGATGACAGTTACTAGTGTCTCATTCTCACTGTGCTGCTCACTTGTGGTGGGTCCTTGAAAGAGTCTGAAAGTGCGTAGGGTCTTAAACTGTAAAATAAAAGATTCGAAGCAGGTAATGTCAGGTTTATTTAGCTCTTGCTACAAACCTCCATGCCCCTAAATTCCATATATTGATACTTAGTTCCCAGTTGCTTAAATAGAAAACTTTAATGTGAGGTCATATGGGAGAGGTAAAAAAAGAGAAATACTTGCTAACTAATGTTTATATTTCTCAGTTCTAATTATTCAGGTTTTTCTTTGGAATCTTATGAGTTTTGGCTGCAGAAGGAGCAGCAGGTTGCCCTCCTTCCCCCTTCCCCAGTGTTGTGGTTCCCCCCAGCCCTGTAGATTTGGAATATGGGAAAGTACTATGAAAGCAGGGCTACTAAAAAAAAGGCAGGAATGAAAGAGAGGGTATTTGTCAAAAAGAGAAAAACAAGAAGGTAGAAAGAGGCATTTGGAAAAGGATACAGAGTGATTTTCTTGCAGTCCATCTACAGGAACTACCTGGCTGCTCTTTTAACACTTTTCTGACCAGGCGAGAACCACTTAAAAATAAAACCACAGAGATAACAAGTACTGGTAACTCAAAGCAGAAAAACATTGTGGAAGGGATTTGGGCAAGAAATTGATTATTATCTGAAGGAATCACCCATTTTCTTCTCTGTATGCATATAAGAACTATATAATGTGTTAAAAATGGTAGGGATAGAGAGGAGCAATTTTTGAGAGGGTGGGAAGGCCAGGATTTTGATTTTTACTCTTTCCCAAGACAGTTCTTTTTTTCTTGTAGGCTACAATGATGAGGTCTTTTTGTATGCCTGCCTCTTAGTTCGTCACCTAGAGTAGGTTACCCTTGATGGTTTCTTGCTTGGTACCTATGAACAGCTGACCAACTTGCCCTTTGTTTTGGCTGTTCCTAGAGCAGGTTCCTATTTTGGTCTAACTTGGTGTGTTCAGGGTCAGATGGTAAAGACAGGTTTGTCTCAGTGAGAAATCTCTGGAAAATCTCCTTCCTAAGTGAGCATTCCTCTTTATTGTGTTTAAGCAAAAGAAACTACGTCAGTATTTCAGACGGTACATAGTTATTAACGCATTCTCTCTTTTGCCATAAGGTTTTATGTAGAGTAGTTAGCTCTATTTCTATAGCATGACTAGAGGAAGTAGCACATTATCTTTTATTTACGTAATTGGAAAATCGTTTTTAAAGTAGTTGTGTTACACTTGACTATCTGATTTTTAGGTTTCACAAGTAATGCACTCTTCAGATACTTTAGAATCTGGTTTTTAAGCATTTTTACTTAATTGATTTTAGAGAGAGAGAGAAAGAGAGAGAAGTACTGATTTGTTCCACTTATTTATGCATTCATTGGTTGGTTCTCCTATGTGCCCAAATCAGGGATCAAACCTGCAACCTTGGTGTATCAGGTCAACACTCTAACCAACTAAGCTACTTGGGTAGGGCCTTTATTCTCTATTTTTTTGAAGTCTGTATTGGAACTACATATAGGCAGCAGTACTTAAGCAATGTACTTTTGAGAATTAAAAATATTGGTTGGTGCCAGATAGGAAGTGTTTGAAGGAATTTTTTTTTAGTCATCATTATATCAAATACCAGCAGGTCATGAGATAGTAAACATAAATAAAATTAATATTACGACTTTTTATACTTTGATTTGTGCGTCATTTTCAACATCAACCAGTGAAGCTTAAAATTACTTGATATATGTGTTTGAATCCTGCACACCACCCACTTTGTTTCCAGATGTGTTAAATCTGTTATTCAATGGCCAGATGGAGGTAAAATGAATGCATTTGAAGGCAACATATGGAATTATTAAAGTAATTATTGGCATATCTTTTGAGGGAAACTTGCATGCTTTGAAAGCTATGATTATTTATTTATAATGATGATTGCAGTTTCATTTGCTTTTGTTTCTTGATGGCACAATATGGGATGTGTCAAAATTCTGCATTTTCACAGCTTTTTTTTTTTTTATCTGTGATAGCATGATGACTGACATGTACCATATGGACATTTGTTATTTTTATTTTTCTGTCTTTTTTCCCTCTTTTTAATTTGGTTTTAAATTTTTATTAAAGTTATATATACATGGTTAGAGTTTTAAGAGTCAGATAGTTTTCATAGTTTAATCAGGAAAACTATTTCCCCTTCCCACCTGCCATTTTCTACAATCACTTTTAGCGTGTTTTTGAAGTTAATCCCCATATTTCTAAATGATATTCTTACAGTGCCATATCTTGATTTTTTCAGCTTTCTTCCTTTTTTAAAAGAAATTTATTATTTTATTTTATAATATCATTTTAAGATAGTCATGTAGTACCTTTCAGCCTTTCCACTTTTCCAGTATTTGCATTTTTAGGTGATAAATTTTATTCTAATTACTGTTTTAGCTGTATCACATAAGTGTTGATTTTTAGTATTTGTATTTATTGTTTTGAAACTTTATTTTCATTATGATTTTTTCCTTTCATTCACTGGTAATGTTAAAGTCGGCTTTTAATTTTTAATTTATTTCTAGCATATTGTTATAGGATAAGAGGGCCTAATTCTTTATTCTTATAATCCTTTGACATTTTTGAGGCTTATTTGGTCGTTTTGTTTTTTTTCTTTTGTCCTTGAAAGAGTTCTGTGCTCATTAGGCATGGTTGTATATTCGCCTATTAGGAAAAGATTGTTAATTGTGTTGATAACTTCTTTTCTATTTTTATGGGTTTGTATTCCTGTGATAATCAGTTACTGTGCAGGTTTTTCAATTTTTGCTATGTGTTTTTTGAGGCTTATTATGTATTGTGTATAAATGTAAATTGATTTCCTTTTGAACTTTTTATTTTTTGAAGTTCTGTCTCTATCTCTAAGACTTTAAGGCAAAACGTTTTTAAAAATATATTAATGTAGTTATGTTAATTTTGGTTATATCCCTGGTACCTTTTAAAATCTTTTTACTTTCAAGTTTTTGATATCCTTAGACGTGTATCTTTTAAACAGCATATAATTGGATTAAAAAAATCAAGTCTGACTCTTTGCCATTAATTGGGGCATATCATGTACTTAACATTATTCTTATATTTGAATTTATGAGATCATATTTTGTATTTTCATTTGTTTTTCTCTATGTTTTTGTCCCTTTTTTCTTACCTTCATCTGGATTATTTTTTTTCTTGATTCACCCTTATTAGTTTGAAAGCTGTACAGTCTTAGAATTTTTTAAACAGCTTGTTGAGGTATAATTTACATATAATAAACTGTATTCACGTAAGTGTAAGTTTGAAAGTTAACATATATACAGAAATTTTAGTTACTCTTGATATGAAACATACATTTACTAAATTCTGAAGTTAACCAAGGCCCTCTTTTCCTGTTTCTCTTACTTCAAAAAGGAAACTTAGAGTACTTTAACTATAATCACCTCCCCAACCAGCTTACAACTCTAGCTTTTAAAAACACCATATCATGGTGTTTTGTGTTTTACATTCACTTTTTAAGATTTACCCACATTTTTACTATCTTTGTTTTTCATTTATTCATGTTTCTCAGACCTTCTGTCTGAATTATTTTGCTTCTGTCTGAGATGTGTCATTTAGTGTTTGACTATCTTTCTGTCTTTTGGTCTGAAAGTGTCTTTATTTTGTGTTCATTTTTTAAACTTAGTCTCATTTTTTCTGGCTTATTTATTAAAATCAATCTTATTGAAGTATAATTTATATGCAATAAATTATGTACATTTAAGTTCAACAAGTTTTGACAAATTTATACAACTGTGAGACTGTCATCCCAGTCAAGATACAGAATTATTTTGGTTACACCAGAAAGTCTCCCTAGTCCCTTTTTATTCAATCTTCTCATGTCCTTCCCAGGTAAATACTGACCTGCTATCTGTCACTCTGTTAATTTTGCCTGTTTGAGAACTTCTCACAACTGGAATCATAATAGTGTGTGCTCTTTTGTGTAAGGCTTCTTTTGTTCAGCATATGTTTTTGAGTTTCACCCACATTATTACATGATAAGTAATTTTTTGTTTATTGCTGAATAATATTTCATTGTATGAATACACCACAATTTCTTTATCCATTCTTTTATTGATGAGCATTGGAATGTTAGCTGTTCTAGGCTATTATGAATAAAATTGACACTAGTATCAATATACAAAGCTTTTTGTGGAAATATTCTTTAATTTCTCTTGGGTAAAGAAATACCTACAAAAGAAAATGCTGGGTAGTAGATGTGATAAGTATATGTTTTAACTTTATAAGAAATTTTTTATGCTGACTTTTAAGGTTTTTTTTTTTTTTTTTTAGCTTCAATGTTATGCATTTTCCTAGTTGTGCTAAGTGTGGGTATTCTGTTTTTAACTCTTGTTTGGGATTCATTGTCTTTTGGAATTTGTGAGTTGTTTTCCCATAGGACCTGGGAAAAACTCTTCTCAAAACTCTCAAAGTAAAAACCAGAATTCCTACAATAGGCTGCATAGCCCTACAATATCTGGCTGTCTTTTACCTTAGAAATTATCTTGCTCATTGTGTTCCAGTTGTGCTAACCTCCTTGATGTTCTTTGAACACGCCAGGCATTTGCCCATTCTGGGTCCTGTGTGCTGTCTTTGCTTGTATTTCATCTCAGTGAGGTTTCCCTAATCAATGGCATTTAAAATTGCCACTCAACTGTCTTCCCCGGGCACTCTCAACTCATAGTACTCCCCCTGCCTTTTTGCTATAACACTTTACCCTTTTGATATGCCTTAAAATATATTTATATCATATTTATTACTGGTTGTATTGATAGTCTTCTCCCCTCCTTCCTTAGAAGAATGTAAGTTGCAAAAGGAAAGAGTTGTTTTGTGTTTTTAAATGATGAGTTTTAAGTTTCTGAAACAGTTCTTGGCACAAAACAGACACTTGTACCTGTTTGTTGATTTAGTGAGTAACGATTTGGTTGTGATTTCTTTAAGAGGATTGTGGATGGTTTTAATGTCTTTTTCACTCTTCTAAAATTTTCCATATTTTTATTATACATAGGCATTATTTTTATAATAGGAAAAAAATAAATGTAATGAATTTTGTGGTTAAATACAGGGTGGAGCAAAAAGAGGTATACAGTTACGAGTACGTGTAACACAAAGTTTATTCTCGTATTATTATTTATTAATTATTATTTTTTATACGAACAATTGTAAAACTAATTTTGCCTCACCCTCTATTGTATCTTTTAATAGCAAGATTAAGATATACTGTTTTATCCAAGTTTAAAATTTTTAAATATTAGGTTTCTAACGCAGCATACAAAATGAATATGGTCTTAGTTTTGTTAATACGTTTTAATATTTACAGATAAAATTTAAACATATTTTTTATTTTCAAAGGACTATGACTTAATCTCCAAAGAACCAAAGCCTTTAGTATTTGAGGGAAAAGTACGTGGTCCTATTGTTGTCCCTACAGCAGGAGAGGAAGCAGCTGGGAATTCAGGCATTTTAAGGAAAGGAGTTATGATGAAGGCGAATGTGTCTCCCAAAGGAGATGAAGGTGATAAGAAATCTACCTTTATGGATCTGGCAAAAGAAGATACTAACGATAAGGACAGAACATTACCACAGCAACTAGGTGATCAAAATAGAACTATTTCATCAGTCCATGGCTTCAACAATGATATTGTGAAGGCCTTGGACCGAATTACATTGCAGAATATTCCTTCTCAAACAGCTCCAGGTTGTACTGCAGGAATGAAGAAGGACTACAACCTCCCTCTTACGGTTGTGTCATGCCCTAAGGCGTGTCCACACGTGGCTGCTTGTGGAAATGTTCTGTTTGAGGGAAGAACAGTTCAGCTAGGGAAGCTTTGCTGTACTGGAGTTGAAACTGAGGATGATGAAGATACTGAGTCTACTTCATCAGTGGAACAAGCGTCAATTGAAGTCTCTGATGGACCAACCCTCCACGACTCAGATCTCTATATTGAGATTGTGAAAAATACAAAGTCTGTCCCAGAATATTCAGAGGTGGCTTATCCTGATTATTTTGGTCACATTCCACCTCCATTCAAAGAACCTATTTTAGAAAGACCTTATGGTGTACAAAGGTGAGTCGCAGATTTCTTCTTCCTTCAAAATAAGACCATGTTAAAATATGAATTGTGCTTAAAAAAACTGGGTATTTAGGTAGAAAATTACTCTAAATTTAAGTTATTGTAATTTTTATCCAGTTTTTGGAGTTTTATATTGTTTCAGACTTGTCCTTATGGGTTTACTTTGTTTTTTTTCCCTAAGCTCATTACTTATTCAAATAAAGCCAGCATAATAAACCTGACCATATCACGGTATCACCTACAACATAGCATCAGGACAGGGGACTTACTTTGCTGGGACAATTTAGAAATATTTTATTTTTTATTTTTTTAAAAATATTTTATTTATTTTTAGAGAGAGGGGAAGGGAGGGGGAAAAAGAGGGAGAGAAATATCGATGTGAGAAAGAAACATCTATCAGTTGCCTCTTGTACGCTCCCTGACTGGGGACCGAACCCACACCAAGGGACGTGCCCTGACTGGGAATCAAACCAGTGATGTTTTTTCTTTGTGGGATGATGCCCAACCAACTGAGCTACATGGGTCAGAGTGAAATTTTTTATTTCTAGATAAAAAAAATTTAAAAACCTTAGATTGAATCTGAAAATGCAAAAACAAATTAATTAGTAACCTTTGAATAATATTACATTAGTAATATATATTAATTTAGTAATTTGATTACCTTTTTAACTTGATTTAGATATATGATTTAAAAATAGCAGTATGGACAGTATTGTCTTGTGAAATTTGAAATTGGAAATATAAAGTATAAAAATTTGGGATTCATAAAAACAGCAACTAAAGTTTCTGAGTCTTGCCAATTAATTTTAGAAATGATAGTATTAACTGTTGACAGCTAGTGAATATTTAGCATATAAATTCATTTTTGGTGTGCCTTGACTGTTTTCAGTGATTGTGGTTAAGATTTTGTGATAATGGCTTATCACTACATAAAAATATTTGTATGCTCTTGTTATGAGCATAATAAGTAGTGCTAAAAGAAGACATTATTTTGGGTATTTGATCTCTGTTGACTATGAGCACTTCTAAGGCAATAACTGTATTTTTTTTTATCTTTTGCATGTAGTATAATTAATCACTTTTACTTGGCAACTTAGTGTATGTTTAATGCTACCAGTTGACTCCTTGATCCACAGATGTGGAATCACATACAATGTAGTGTCAGGATGGGGGACTTTGCTGGGAAAGGTGTGTGGGAGTGGGCCTGTCCTTGGCATCTACTGGTTGTATCACAGACTGCACCATCCAGAGGCAGCTGGCCTCTTAGAGTGCTGGAATGGCCTTCAGAAGGCACAGGCAAAGCTCCAACTCAAATGAAATACTCTGCAAGGATGAATTATGTGCACTGAATTAGAACTTCCACATGGTTTTGTATTCCCAATAGAAAGAATGAGGCTGGGAACTAGGAGGTGGTAAGAGAAAACAGAAATAGTCCTACTTAATATAGTGTGCCATTTCCCACTGGGGGACTTTGTGCTTTCTGTTCCTGTACCTCTGAACTCTGCAGAATTAGAAGTCCTGGTTGTCAAAGTGGCTACAGTCTTTCCATGGGGTACATGCAAGGGTACAATTTAACTACAGGGTCTGGTGTCAGCAGGTTACTTTAGACTCTTCTATCTGGCATGCAGGAATAGTTGCCTGTAGCCTTCAGCCACCATACCTTTGGGATCTATAGTAGCATTCATGGTGAGGCCGTTGGTTGACCATGGCGGGGTCACTAGAGTGGAACCATTTTGACCCATGCAGGGGTCTGCTAATAGGTAGCCTTTGCCCGGGGTCACCGTGTCGGCATGGTTGAGACTTCGGCACAGCTGCTCTGCAGTCTGTGGCTCTTCCTGCTCAGGGTGCTCTCCTCTCCCTGGTGTGACACGTGCTTTTTTGGGCAGACTTGAAGGCCCTCCTCACCTACTACTAACCCCTTTCTCCTTTGTTCTGTGCACTTTCCCCCCAGTAAATCTCTTGCACATCCGATTGTGTCTTGGCATTTGTGTTTTGAAGGACCTTTACTGACGTATCTGGAGTGAGCCAGGATCAGTCAGCGACTTGATTTTTCTCTTTTTTAGTATCACCTCTAAGGCTCTCTACCTCCTCAGAGTCAAAGATGTCATATTGACCACAGAAGGCACTTCTTTATTTTATAGTTATTATCATTTTTTAATTAAAGATAGACTTTTAAAAAAATTGATTTTTAGCAGGGGAGAGAGAAAAAGAGAGAAGAGAGAAGAATTGACTGATTTTTGTATGTGCCCTGACAAGGAATCAAACCCACAACCTTGAGATACTGGAACAACCCTCTAGGCAACTGAGCTCTACTCACCCAGGGCATTAAGTTTCTTCGAACTGTTAGGACACTTCGAAGTGTCCAATGCCGTTGTTTCATTCTGAAAGTTTGATTTCTTCTTACTTGCCTGTAATATCTGAGGTGAGATTAGAAGGAAGGAGAACTGTGGAATAGATTTACAGTTATTGTGTGAGTATCTGATTCTCATCCTTAATTTTAGCTAACAGTGATCCTTCTTGTTTCTCTTCATGAACTGCATGCTATGAAGGCTTTTCTCAATCAGGTGTTCCCTTCTCTCCTTTCCTTCCTCTTTCTTTCCTTCCTGCCTTTCTTTTTGTCCTTCTCCCTTCATCTTCCTTCTTCCTGCAGCTATTTCTGATGTTGGACTTTGGCCCTGCCTGGCTGGATCTTTTAGAGAATATTACTGCACCGTGGTCTCAAGCTCTGCCTGCTCTTTCCCCAGGACTGGGCCTATCCTGATAGTGGAGGAGTTTTTACAGCCTGGGAAATGCTGTGGCTCGTCTGCAGCCCCGTCCTCCCTTATAGTATTTATGTTGAATTCTGTCACCTCATCCCTGAAGCATGGACCTTGTGATCACTCTGCAGATCTAATCTACAGATTAGAGTTCAGCCTGTTGAGTATATTGAGCCACCTGTAGGACATTTTCCTGAAGTAGTTGATTTTTTTTTACTGCCTCCATTCACAGTATCATGTACTCCTGAGTTTGTGTCTTATTTAAACCAAAGCTTTAAGGTATGTTTTTGATACAGAACAGCATGATGAAAGATCAGAAGGTCAGTGGGAGTTGGTATGTATGTTTTGCAGGTAGTGTGTTGGTGTGCAAGTTAAGTGCAAAGGAGATGGGGCTCCAGGAAATAAAAACACTGAAATCCCATATATCATGGTGGTTCTGTAAGATTCTGATAGAGCTGAAGTAGCCCTGTTGCCTAGTGATGTCATAGCAATAATAATGTCATAGTCCGGTGCATTACTTATGGGTTTGTTGTGATGCTGGTTTAAACATCACCACTACTGCGCTGCAGGTGGTATGAAAGTATAACACTTAAATTACAGTAGTAGGCTGTACTGTGTAGTTTTGAGTAAGTGCACTCTGATGTTTGCACAGTAATGAAGTCACCCAGTGATGCATCTGTCATTAAGCAGCACGTGAATGTAGTGCTCATATATACGTGGCTGTATCATACTGTCTATAAAGACTATCTTCTGTGGATCCTCAGAGAACATAAATGTAATGAACACTATGTTTTGTAATACTGTTATGGTACACATAAGAGCGAGGTGTACTGAATTGTTTTTGTAACATTGTTCTGTATTGTTTGAAATCTAACAAAGTACAGTTTTGCTGATGGTCACATGTCATGAGAATTTTGAGTGCTTTCTGGACTAAATGGTCTGTACATTTTTTAGGCTATCCTGCACAAATTTTTTTCTTTTGAACCCCACCTTTAATAAGTATCAAATGTCAGTAACTTTGAGATTATTGTCCCTGAAGGTACCTGGAAAATAATTATTGTTTTGTTTAGACTGGAGAGTCATTTATTTTAATAGGCAGCTGAGGTAAAGGAAAGAAGGATTGATATCTTTTTAAAAGGATTTTTGTTTATTTTTATTTTAAAGATTTTATTTACTTATTTTTAGACAGAGGAGGATGGAGGGAGAAAGAAAGGGAGAGAAACATCATTGCGTGGTTGTCTGTCATGCCCCCAGGTATCTGGCCTGCAACCCAGGCATGTACCCTGACTGGGAATTGAACCAGCGACCCTTTGGTTCACAGGCTGGAGCTCAGTCCACTGAGCCACACCAGCCAGGGCAGATTTTTTATTTTTAGAGAGAGGGGAAGAGAAGGAGAAAGAAAGGGAAAGAAACATCAGTCAGTTGCATCTTGCATGCCCCCAGCTGGGGACCTGCCCACAGCCCAGGCATATGCTCTGACAAGAAGTCAAACTGGTCACCTTTCAGTTTGTAGGCCAGTGTTCAGTTCGCTGAGCCACATCGGCCAGGGCTGATATCTTTTTATGAAACTCATTCTGCTTAACGCAAATACATGTCTGAATAAGAGACCGTTTTTTTTCTTTATTATAAATGAGGGCTGAGGGCAGGGCACATATTTTCCTCAAGTATTAATTTTAGGTTTAGTGTAATATAAATGGGCAGTTGTGCCCCATAAAATACAGCATCAGATGTTGAAAACCAGGACTTGCCAGGCTGTATTCAACTTGTACCTGATTTTGGCTTCACTTGCAGAGCATTTAAAAAACGATTACCAACATTTAAAATTTGGGAGATTCCACGTAGAGATCTAAGTTTCTGGTGTTTCATAAAAAAATGGTTGTATGACAACCTTAACCTCTTTTCTACTCGGCAATAATGAGTTTGTTTTCACACAGAACCTGTGTCCCTCAGTTTTCCACACTGCCACCCAGTCAGCCTCACTCAGTTGCATCACATGCCTGCCTGTATGTTTTTGCTTTTTTACCTTATTTTACATTATGGGAACATTGCTGTAGAACTGAGCTGTTCCTGTATTTGGTCGTATGTAACGTACACTTTTTTGCCCAAACTTATAAGGATGCGCGTTGTATGTGGGTAGTACTAATTCCATATCTATATAAATGTTTTTAATTATTTTATTTGTGCTTATGCATTAAAAGTGTAACTCTAGAACACAATAATGATACCCATATACAAAATAATACCCTGGTATACAATAACCGGTTTTGTTTCTAAATATAAATAAATAAAAAACTGAATTAAAAAATTAAAAGGGAAGATTTTTTTCCTAAAAGTTTGGGCCAAAAAATGTGTGTGTGCAGCATACACGAGAATGCATTATACATGGCAAAATATGGTATATCAGCTTTTTAATGTTATTTTTCTTTTAAAAACAATCAAACTTTGTTAAGTATTAATTTTTGTACTTTTACATTATATATCAATTTTATTTAATTATTCTGACAAGTAGATGTAGTAATCATTTACCCATACTTGATCTTTTTTTTTTGGTATGGTATATCAGAGTATATATAAATGCCACCTCTTTCATTGTTGAAGGTCTGGGTGATATAAATTTAGGATATGTTTGTTATTATAATTAATAACAACTTAAAAGGTTGTTTCTTTAGAAAGAATTTAGCATTTGAAAGTAATAACATTGAACCTAAATCAAGGATTTATATCATAATATTTTGATAATAGGTTTTTTTCTCAGTGTACTGCTTTGTCAGTAATGAGTTTTTTTTGGTAGAATACAAATGAAAAATAAATTATATTTAATTATGTAACTACTAGATTAAGAATTTTAGTTATACTTTAAAAATTTTTAGTATGCTTTTTCATGTGTTTAGCTATTACACTTTTAATATTTTCCTGAAAAATTTTAATTCTTTATTAGAATAAGTTTTTGGCTTATTTTGTTAGATTTCTAAATTATATGAGTGAATACTCTTTAATCACAGAGAGGAGACTAGTCGCACATTTGCCTGAAGTTAAGGAGACTTCCAGTGTTGAGGGTATTCTTGAAATTTTATTATTACAATTGTTTTAGCAAACTCTTTTTATTCTGCTGTCTCAATAAATCAGTAAGCCACAGTTTTGATCTGTCTTACCAATTTTTAGCCGAAACAAATGTGAAATTTAAATTAGTTATATAATTGACCTTCTCATTAAGAATAGGTGATATAGTAGTTCCTTCTTACCCCTAGTTTTTCTTTCCTTGATTTCAGTTACCTGTAGTCAGCCTTGGTCTGAGAATATTAAATAGAAAATATCAGAAATAAACAATTCATAAGATGTAAGTTGCACGCTGTTCTGAGTAGGGTGATGAAATCTCGTGCCATCCTCTCCACCGTCTTGCTTGGGATGTGACGTCCCTTTGGCCAATGCATCACACTGAATTCACACTGTGTATATTCCTTGCCTGTTAGTCACTTAGTGGCCATCTCAGTTTATGAGGTCAACTGTTGCAGTATCCCATTGCTTGTGTTCAGATCACCCTTGTTTTCCTTAGTAATGGCCCCAAAACACAAGAGTGGTGATGCTGGCAATTCAGATATGTCAAAGAGAAGCTGTAAAGTGAAAAGGTGAATTAATAGTACAATAAGAGAGAGAGAGCGTGCGTGCATATTTACATAGTATTTATTACAGTATATTATAATTGTTCTGTGTTTTATGAGTTATTGTTGTCAGTCTCTTACTGTGACTGATTTATAAACTAAACTTTATCCTAGGTGTGTACATAATATATATATTATTTATATATATGTATATATAGGGTTCGGTGCTATCTGTGGTTTGTGGCATCCACTGGGGATCTTGAAACATATCCCAGTTTACTACTCTGCTGTGAGAGCTAGCTGTGTATTAACTAACACTAGCAGGCACCTTCCCACCATGGCTTTTATGGCCACTCTGCCCGGGGTTTCAGGCACCCGGCTTTGTGATCCAGATCTGTTCTGTTTCAGCGACAGTTTGGTGCCACTTTTGGTGATTGTTGTCTTCCTTCTCTTGAATATTGATGGAAAGATTGTTGGGTCTCTGTGTGGTTTACTCTTTCAGGACAGTGGCAGAGATTTTAGGAATATTCCAGTTAGTTGGTATCCACTTTGTTGGACTGATTCAGGGGCAGATCAGGCCTAGAGAATCCTGGAGATGCAGGGACCACCCTCTGCTCCCTGACACAGGTGAGAACAGATTCTGCAGAATGTGCAAGTGGGTTGCCAGTTGCATTTTAGCTCAGTACCAGTGAGAGTGGGTTTTAAAAATCTCCTTATATAATCTCTGGCTTTTCAGATCTTTCCTGACTCCAACAGTGCTACTATTATGTGTACAAAATTATTTACCTAAGGGCTGGAGAGTGGATCCACACCTTTCTATGTAGAAAAGCATAATAGACATTCAAGATTTATTTTCTAGAGCTCAGACTTTAAAAATACTCATTTTTTCTTGTTATATAGTGATAATTTTTTTGTACAAAAATATAGAGAGGAATGATCATTTTTAGTTTAAGAAATTTTTATCTTTTAAAAAATCTAGTACTTATTCTGGAGAAAGTTGTGCCTTGGCATATATCAATGGGTTTTGGTCAAACTTCTCTTTTATGATTTTAGGACAAAAATTGCCCAAGATATTGAGAGGCTAATACATCAGAGTGATATCATAGATCGAGTGGTGTATGACTTAGATAACCCTAAGTAAGTCTGATTTTTTTGTTTTTGTTGTTCTATTTTATTAGTTTTATTTTTACTATAAAATGTCAGTGTTATTTTTAAATGATAAAAAATATCTTTTAACTTCCACCTAGTTTACTATCACTATATTTTCAGCTTTTACAGGGATATAATGGTAATGTAATATTAATCATGTTTATTTACTTACATCGAATATATCAAATTTTATTGTTCTTAGGTGGACTTTCAGTGTGTGTAATAAGGTAAAGATCACAAATTGATGTGGTGTTTGTAAAAAAATAAAATTACTCCCACTTAAGGGAGAGGAGATTTCCTGTGAAATGCCGTAATTTTGTCCTGTGATATTGAGCCTTCGTGTCCTTAGGACAATAAATTACCGTCCCCTTCAGAAGGAACATAAACTTGCTAAATCCCCAACAGTCTCCACTATACTCTCTTGTCTCTTACTGTTTATAAACTGCTTCAGACCTTGAAATGACTAGCCTGACCTTTGAAACCATTTGTTTGTGATCCTTGATTTGTTAGTGTCATTTACAATTTAGGATTATCACTAATACCACATTTTAGGGTTTAAATAAAAGTGATAAATGAAAATCACAAATGACGAATGTGACTATTATTTAGTCGTTTGTCTCCTTAAATGAGAAATTTAATTAGGCCTCTGGATTTTCCTTCCCTTTAACATTCTAATCTTTTTGGAAAATTTTATTTTTTACTGATCTTATTTGGAGGAAATAAAGCACTTTGCAAAAATTTTTGTTAGAGAGGTAAGGGAAAAGGTATATCAAAGATAATGACTGAATTTGAAATAATATTTTTAAAAATGAAAAACAAATCTCCTTATTCATATCTTTTAGTTATTTCAATGTTCGTATATATCTGTGTCAGGTAGGCCAGGCAGGTATGGTAAAAACAGAAACTCAGTCCTGAGTGTGACATATTGTGCTATTTCTAACTGAAATGATTTGGACAAAATCTTTGAGCTTTTTGGAGTCTTAGTTTTCCCCTATTAGATGTAAGCTCTAGAAGAGCACAAATTTGTATTTGATTAGGGAAACAGACAAATAACAAAAACAGTATGTGCCATGTAGTAGGTGCTCAGTAAGTATTTACTTAAGTAATGAATATGTAAAATGAGGATAATACCTTCACCTCTTTGGGTGCTAATTAAAAAAGATAATAGATAATGTAGTTATCTAAATTTATAATAATATTTTCACCTGAGAAGTGCTTAGCTTGTTAAAATTATTAGTACTTAGAACAGATGATATGCATTTTAAAAAGTATGTCTTGCCTTTTTACTGTAATTTTTAGCACATTTATAAATGACATTTTTTTGCTGAAACAAAAATTCTTACTTTTATTAAGATTTACTATCAGTGTAGGAACAAATCTCTACTTGTAATTATAATGTTTTTGTCTAAAATATTAGCCAAACTTTGTGTTTTGCTTGTGTTATGTTTTTTTTGGTTTAAAAATAATGAGGGCAAGGTGGTAATTGTGGTGTATTTTTAATCTGTAGTGTGTTTTTATGTTTATTATTGCTCACCTGCTAACTGCAGTGTATTTTATTATACTTTAAAATTTTTATTTAGTTACATTGTTCCAGAAGACGGAGACATTTTGAAGTTTAACTCCAAATTTGAATCTGGGAATCTACGCAAAGTAATTCAAATTAGAAAGTAAGTCATTTAAAATTTTTTCATTTTGTATGTGCACAGGTGCTTTTTTCATTTTCATCAGATTCTTTATTTTCTATTTTCAGAAATGAATATGATCTTATTCTGAACTCGGATATAAATAGTAATCATTATCATCAGTGGTTTTACTTTGAAGTCAGTGGAATGCGACCAGGTGTTGCTTACAGGTTTAACATCATTAACTGTGAGAAGTCCAACAGTCAGTTTAATTATGGTAAGATTCTCTTTCCTAATTTAGAGGACATAGAAGAAGTATCATATCTGTAGAGCAGAAATTTTTTGAAAAAAATTACCAACTTTTAAAAAATGTTTGCGTTCTTTTGTTTTTTCTGGTTCTCAAAATTCAGATATTTATTATGCAAAATTTGAAGTAAACTAAGCTTTGCTTTGTTGGTAAAGAGAGTTACCCTTGTAGGCAAGCCCTTTGAAATGTAATGAGTATGGTTGATTTCATCCAAATTGAATACCACTAAAAATTTATTATGTATGCTGTTTGAAGTCAAGTTATTCATGTCAGTTCACTTAGAAGAGAATTGCGTAAAGCAACCTTTTAAAACATTTTATTTTGAATAGACTCATAGAAAGTTAAAATATTATAGAACTTGTAGAAAGGTTCCAAGGCCTCTTCACTAGGGTTTCTCCAATAATAACATCATACATGACTGTAGTCCAGTACAAAAGCCAGGATTTGACACTGGTACAATGTGGGCACATAATTCTGTGCTATTTTATCAAATTTAGAGATTCTTGTAAATGTCACCACAGTCAAGGTACAGAATACTTCCATCACTACAAAGCCTTGTGCTACTCCTTTGAAGTTCATCATTCAGCATGTTAGCTGTAGTTTTCTGTAAATTTTTAAATCTAGCTGAGGAATTATCTTTATAGTATTAGTTTTCTGAGACTTTATTGTGAATGGACATTGAATTTTGTCATATACTTTTCTGCATCAATTGAATTTGATCATGTGATTTTTCTTTTTTAGGCTGTAAATATATCACGTTGAGTTTTGAATATTGAACCAGCCTTTTTTTAATCCACGTAATAAACGCCCCTTGGTCACTGTGTATAATTGATAATATTTTGTTAAGAATTTTTGTATTTGTATTCAGGAGTGATATTGAGCAATAGGGACTATTTTATTTTTATTTTACTGTATCTGGTTTTGGTGTGTCATGGTAATACTGAGCTTATAATAGTGGTTGGGAAACGTTTCACCCTCTTAGTTTCTGGAAGAGTGTGTAGTGATGTGGTATTGATTTTTAAACATTTGGTGGAATTCTCCAGTGAAATTATTTGGGCCTGAAGATTTCTGTTTTTGGTAGTCTTTTAAATTAAAAATTCAGTTTTTTCAATAGTCTCAGGGCTATTCACATTACCTGTTTTATCTAGTGGTAGTTTGTGCTTTTTAGGAATTGATCCATTTCTTCCAAATTGTCAAATATGTGTAGAGTTCAGAGTATTCCCTTACTATCCTTTTGATGTGTTCAGGGTCTCTAGTAATACCCCACATTTCATCCCTGGTAATAGTAATTACATCTTCTCTCTCTTTTTGTCAGCCCTGCTGCTGGCTTGTCGATTTTATTGACATGTATAAAGAACAAGTTTTTTGTTTCATCGGCTTTCTCTATTGTTTTTCTCATGAGACAATTTTTTAAAACTCTGGTGCTCTACCGGCAGAAATATTAAATTTATAGCTTCATTTAAGGCTATGTATTTAGTACTTTAATAAATATAAAACTAAGAGTTATTTGTCAGGCACCAGTCTTTATAGTTATATATTCAATCAGTGGAAAATAATATAATTGTATAAACTTAAAATCAGTAATTTAAAATTGAAACATCAATTTTCAAGTAATCTGGTAATTTCTGGGTAAAAGAAAAGAATTCCTTTTCTGGCATCAACACCCCACTTACATTGGGGGTTGAGAAACACTTGTATGGTAAGTTTCAGAACCTCAGAGGTCTCAGATTATTTGTTGTAAGGACAAAAAGCTTTTTTAAAAAAGTCCTCACCCAAGGACATTTTTGTCATTGCTTTTGGAGAGAAAGGGAGACAGGAAGGGAGAGAAAGAAACACTGATGCTGGAGAGAAGTATCGATTGATTGGCCTCCCTCCCATATGCGCCTGAACCAGGGATTGAGTTGGCAGCCTTTTGGTTACAGGATGACACTCCAGCCAACTGAGCCATGTCACCAGAGCAGGATGAGAAAGCTTTTAATAACTAAGGCATGAGATACCATATTATCTATTTCAAATAATGTTCTACACTGTTTAAAGCATGAATATGATGATGCTCTTTAAGGCGGCATTTCTGAAAATTGAAGCTTTCAGGAGTTTGAAGAGGTTGTTCCTAATTGCCATTGTTTATGTGGAAAATAGATAATTGTACACTCTAGATAATTACTTTATATTTATGCCATGAAAGCTTTAGTCAGATTCACTAATTTAATGTAATTATAAAAAATTAGGTAGCATAGTATCTGGTTTAGTTAAAAACATTAAAAAAATTTTTAATAGTTTATTTTTTATTGTATTCTTTCTACTACCATTTATTCCCCTTATTCCCCCTTACACCTCCGTCCACTCCCACCCCCACAGCGAAATCACTGCAGCGCTGTCTGTGTCCATGAGTTCTTCCTCTTTTTAGCTCAATCCCTCCACACCCCCCCAGCTATCAGCCTGCTATCTATGAGTCTGTCTCTATTTAACATTTTAAAAAGTTTTAAAAATGTTTTAAGTAATCTAATTTTAAGGATTCAGTAGTTTTATTGATTTGCATGAATAGTGATATGAATATTTTTGATAATCTATTTAGCATTCTTGATTTTTTAAGTATAACTACTAATCATTAAATGTCATATTTCTTAGAAATACTTATTGACCTTAAATGTTCATATAACTTTAAATATTACCTTAATTGACTCATTCAAAATGCCAAAACAAGATTCTTATGTTTTCCCTATTTAACTTCTAAGTATAATCATAACATAATATTTAAAGGAGAAAAGGACAATTGAATAAAGGTAATTGTATTTGCATTTTGAGTGCTTCTTAAAGTAAAATATAAAGGCCTGTTTATTGCTGAAATGGTAATCAGTACAATTTTCAAATTGTAGTGCTAAGGTAGATGGTGTTTTTATTAATTATATACTTTTATAAAATAATACTCTTAGCATTTTAAACTTCATTAAACGTTTCAGTGTTTTAAATTAAAAGGATACATTTCAGAATGCTTTCTATTTTGAAAAAATCTGTACCTCCATATTATAAATAAAATAATATTTTCATTTAGTGCTATTGTAAATTTAAAATGAATATAATTGTACAACTAAAACTCCAAGCAATGAGACAGATGGCTATTTTTAAAAACAAATTTCTCCTCCTTTTTACCCCTTGTCCTTTGGATATTCTTATATGTATATCACACTTTCCAAAGTCACTTTGTGGAGAATTTGGAAAACAGATTGATGTTAAGAAGGAAATTAAAACTATCAATAATGCATCAAATCAGAGATAATCACTTTAACATTTGTTGTTTTCTTCCAGCCTTTTTTATAATGCAATATGTGATTTCTACATAATACATAGTTATGTATTTATTTTCAAAAATGAGGCTCATAACCCATGTAGTTTCATAATCTGTATTTTAACCAAATGTATCATCAACATTTTTCCTGGTCATTGAATATATGTCTGAAACAGTTTAATGGACATCTTGCCGAGGTACTGTAACCTAATCTAAACCTTTCTTTGTTGGAAATTTGAGTTGCTTTTAATTACACTAGTTTCTATTTTAAATAATGCTGAGATAAACATTTAAATATTTGTGTATATAATTTTATTTAGTTACAAATTCACAGAAGTGGAATTTCCTTTATCTGCTATCTGTAAATGGCTTTTTTTTTCTGATTATGAAACAGTGGATCTTTAATATAGGAAACTTGCTAAATTAAAAACAGTTTAAAAGACTCTTAAGGAAGGAAAGAGAAAATCTGCTGTTTAGTATTTTATTATCCTTAAATTTATGCATATTCACATAATTTTAAATTTAAGTTTTATCCTTTTATAAATTTGGGATTACAGTATTAGAGCTTATTTGTAAACTTTTTTTTTTTTTTTACCACACAATATATTTAAAAACATTTCCCATGCTGTTAAATATTTTCAGCAACATCATTAGTAATATCTATATAATATTCTATTGAGTAATGTATGATGATTATTTAAATAACAAATTGACGGAAATTTCTTTTTCAGCTTTTCAAAATTACAAGCTGTTCTGCAGTAGATATTTGTAATTTTTGTTTCTGCGCATGTTTCTGATTTTTTTTGTTGTCATAAATTCCTCCTACGTAGAATTTCTCAAAATGAACATTATTACTGAAGAACAGGGAAGATGGATGCTTACAGTACTGCTAGGAGTGAGCATTAAATTAGTTCAGCCTTTCTTGAAGTGCATTTGGTAGTATGCCTTCAGTGTTCATATTTAACTTAATCCATCCTAGATTTATTTTGGTATATTTAGTGAATTGGGATCTAACTTAATCATATCATTAGTAGTTAAGGAACTGATTCTTTCTCCAGAGAGTTTTAAAATGTTTTTGATGAATTTATTGAGTTATTTGTCAGATACTCACATTTACAACTCATTTGCAAGTCTATTCCTGACCCACTAGTGAAAGAAGGGTGGGAAACCTGGAAGACATTGTACATTGTTGTCCTCTGTTGTAGCTGTTCTAGAAAATGGTCAGGTTAATAAAAACATTAGATTAGATTAGAACCTGGCTGGAAAGGTATCGCTCTTACCTATAGTCCCCGACATTTTGAATTTGGGCTGAATTATTCTGACCTCTTAGTCCTATGTATGTTCCTTTTGGATTGAAACACTGTACTCAGAAACTGTAGTTTTAGTTATACACTGGCATTTGTTTGGTGGCTGTTTGTTGCTTTAGTACCACTTGATTGTAATTATTCTTTTTAGTCTAGTGTGACATCCTTGTTGCTCTTCTATCACTTTGGTTTTTTAATCATTTTGACTTTATAGTATAGTTTAATATCCTGTAGTCTTTCAAAAACAGCTTAAAAACTTTTCCTACTGATTTATTTTTCCTAAACAGTTTATTCTGAATAATTCAGAATAAATTTATCAAGTGCCAAAAAAATTCCCTTGCATTAAACTTGTAAAATAATTTGGGAGAAATTGAAATTTTTTGTATTAAGTTACGCTATGTAGAAGCATAGTGAATAATTTTGTTCATTCAGGTTGTTTATTCCATCACTTAAGTTTTTAGTTTTACACATTTTTGTGTATTTTGCTGTGTATAATACTCTCCCATGTATAATATACACCCAATGTTTTTGGCCCAAACTTTCAGGAAAAAAGTGTATTTTGTTTTAATTTTTTAATTCGATTAAAAAAATTTATATTTAGATACTTATTTTTTATATTATAATTTTATAATTTTAGTATTCTAAAAGAATTTTAAAGGAGTTACACTTTTAACACATAAGCATAAATAAAAGAAATAACACTTATATAGATACAGAATTAGTACTACCCATATATAATGTGCACCCTTATTTTTCCCTCAAGAATTACAGCAAAAAAGGGCTCATTAGACAAGGCAAAATACGGTATTTGTATTTACCTTTATTCATAAATATTTTATGTATTTTTGTTTCTGTTGTGAAAGAGCACTCCTTTCTATTTTCAAAATCATTATTTATAATTAAGAAAGCTATTGATATTTATGTTTACTTGAAAATCAACCTCCTTACTGAACTTTCTTATTCTCATATTTTTGCAGTTGACATTTTGAATTTTGTTGGTAGCTTCCTGTAATTTCTCCCTATCCGTAGTGTGTACTTTCATTTTTTTCATTGCTTTTGGATAGAACTTTGAGAATGTTTAAAATAAAAAAGAGACATTAGGTATCCTTGTTTCTTTTTGACTTAGTGCGAATGCACATTAAGTATGTTAGCTCTTGTTTTGAGACACATATTCTTATAGTAAAGAATTTCTACTTTTCCTGTTTTAAAAATTGGAATTTTTTTGTGTTTATCAAATATAATGCTTTGACCTGTTATGCTGTAATATATTAATAATGTTCCTAATATTAAGCTATATTTGGGTTTCAGAATTAAGTCCACTTTGCCATGTAAGTTAATCTTTTAATATAGAACTACTTTTGATTTGTTAGTATTTTTTTAAAGATTTTATTTATTTATTTTTAGAACTGGGGTGAGGGAGGGAGAAAGGGAGAGAAATATCAATGTGTGGCTGCCTCTCGCATGCCCCTCGCTGGGGACAGGGCCTGCAGCCCAGGCATGTGCCCCGACTGGGAACTGAACCAACACAAGTTCATTGATTTGTTAGGATTTAGTTTAAAGTCTTTAACATCGTTGGTCATAAGTGAGACAAGTCATTTTCCTTCCTGGAGAACTATCTTTGTCCACTAAAAAAGCTAAAAAGGCTTTTATTTTTTCCCCACCCTTTGTTCTGGAGTAGTCTAAAAGTCATTTATATGTTTTCATGAAATTGGGAAAGAGCTCAGCTCAAAATCTGTCTGATTCTGTGCCTCTTTTTGGGTGGGAGAGGAAGTGTCTGGATAACTTTTTCAGTTTTCTGTGACTCAGCAGTCTAGTTTTCTATTTCTAACTGAGGCAATTTTGAAAATTTCTATTTTCTTATGTAATTGACATTTAGATTTTCAAAATTCACTAGCAGAGATTTCTGTATGATAACTACAATATGTGTACTTCCTTGTTCCCTTGCTTGTTTTCTTTTTCTTTTTATTGGTGTGTGCTTAAAAATAATTTGTTTTATTTTAGTATTTAAAAAATCTGGTTCTTGGTTTTATTCATTATTTTCTTTAAAAGTATTTTTTAATTTATTAATTTCCCTCTGCAGGTTTTTTCTCTTTCTAACTTACAGTTTATTTACTTAAATTTATTTTTGTTTAACGATTAAGCATTTAGGTTTTGCTGTTGACAACAACTTAATTCTTTACTCCCCGACCCCTCCAGATCTGAAGAACTCCTTGTTATTTTTTAGGTTACCTTTAGTTGTCTGTGGTTTTGGTATCCTTTTTGACTTAATTATTTAGGAAAGAGTTTTGGGTTGTTTTTAGTTGGTTAAGTCATTTTGGCTAAAATTTTTCTCATTACTTTCAAATTTCATCAGTTTTGTTCACAGACGTGAAATTTATGTTGTGGAATAATTTTTTAATGACTTAATATCTGATCAGTTTTTGTTTTCATGAGTACTTGGGAAATAATATGTATTCTTCGTTGGCAGTATAATATAATATATACTGTGAATTTATTGTTAGGAATATGTTTATTCAGTTTTCTGTATTCTTGTTTATTTTTTACCTTCTCTATCTGCCCAAGACTTAAAGAGATTTACTTTTTCAGTTCTGATGTGTTTCTGTCATGCCGTCATTTAAAACAATATTTTTTTTCATTTTAATGCAGAATTATTTGGCACATAGTTTTTCACTTTTACATATTCTTTTTGTGTATACCCTTTAACAATATAAAATAGTCGTATTTATTCCATTCAGCATCTTTGTCCTGAATTCCATTTTTATATTCTTTTGTTTTGAAATTTGCTTAATATATTTGTATCTTGTTTCTTGAAAATAGAGGTTACATTTTGTCGTTTGACCCTTATCTTTTAATATGTGATTTTTAACCTGTTAAAAATTCTCTTTATACTGATATCTTTGGTTTTTTTATACTTTCTGTTTTTTTTTGCTTTATTGTTTTCTTTATCTGCTATTCTTAAAGGGACTTCAGGGTTGTAGCACAGGAGCCCCAAAACAGGGAGCTGCTTTAAGTGTTCGTGATATTCCAGAGAACCACCCGGTGGACTAGCCAGTGTGGTCATGCCACCTGTTACTCACATCACAGGGGAGTGCACCTCTGGAGGTGGGTCGGTGCAAGACAGACTACTGCACCTCCTCCAGTCTGAGGCTCATTTCAAGGGGTCCCAGACAAAGGCAGCACGGGTGCAGGTTGCACAAACCCATGTGTGGTCTGGAGCTACGTTTCCTCACTGTGTACGTGCAAATGAAAAAGGTCAAGAAGCAGTCACAGGACAAGAAGCTGCTCCCAAAAGGAGATAAGGAAGGAGTTACAATCCATTCCCAAAACAATACACATTCCTGCTGTCCAGAGACCCTCTGACTAGCCCTCAGTCATGGGAGGGGAAGGACCATGTATTGACCCCATAAAGGTGTAGTGCAACACTTCTTTTAGTTGTGGGAATCTAAAATATGCATATAAAAAATAGATCATGAGGCATATTCTACATTGTATCTTTCTCAGTCTTGTTCTGTCTGCCTTAAATTTAGTATAGATTCCTCCCAGATTCTGACAAGAAGTTGTCTGTTGAATTTTCTTTTTCATTCCACATATTTGTAAATATTTAACTACAAAGTTGGTAGAAGTTACAGAAGGAACCGTTTTATTTATATATGTATATATATATATGTGAAACTCTTAATCATAAGATTTAAGTTAATACAACATAAAACAGATTTTGGTATTTCTTAACTTGAAAAAAGTTAGAAGAAGGAAGGAACCAATATTTTAGTAAACTGGGATTAAAGATTTCAAGAAATTGTAACTAGCTATATAGTTAATGTTATTGTCATCAGGTTCATTTTGAATTCACTTTAGAGATGGTACTGATGACTAAAAATATTGTAGTAGAACTTCCTCAGCTAGAAGGATTTTTAAATTGCTATACATGATTGAAATCAGGAAATAATTAATATTAATTAGGAAAGTAGTTTATTGTCTGTATTTTTTTTTTCTTGATTGGGACATACTGATTGGGCAATATTTGATAGTAGGTAGTGTTGGATTTTAGCAAAAGGGGTCTTGTTCTTTGGCAGAAGAGGGTGAATTACTGTTGATTTTGTTTCCTAAGTTGTCCTTTTCAGGGCATTTTTTAGGATGTTCTATTCAATACTTAGAGGGTTTTTTTTTAAACAAATGAATGATCATATTTGTGAATTTATGTTTGAGAATTTATGTCACTATATATAATACATTACTCGAAAGGGGTTTGCTCAAATTACCACCAGATGGCAGTCTTGCATTTCAGTAAAACTAAGCTTTTGTCACAAGCTTCCCCTCTGGCACTCTTGCACTGACTTTCTCTCCCATTCCCTTGCCACCATCCACTGTCTTCCATATATATGAAGATTTTTAACCACTTTCACTCATAAAATTGAACTTGTGTGGAACCAGGCAACAAAATAGAATTTTAGAGTCTAGTATGTAGCATTCCCAGTTGCCCACGTTCATTAATTTCACTCTTTGAAGTTGAGCAGAGCTATCTCTTGACTAAGGAAGTCTTCTCTAACTCTCCAGATAGGATTAGTCCCATTGATAAATGTTCCTTGTAATTTTTACTTTTAGGTACCCTTTAAAGCTTTATGTTGTTTATGTGTGCAGTTGATTGATACCTTCCCTGCCCACACCACTTTCTGTAAATTTCCTGAGATCAGGGAAAGTGTCTCTATTGCTGACCGCTGTATTTATAACACAGCATTTAATACATGTTCAGTAATTATTAAATGAATGAGGCAGTGGATAGATGAGCTATGAAGAAGATGCCACTAGGAATGCAAAATGAACATGTATAAAATATATGCCAAGAAGACTAGTTCATTTTATGATCAACTTCTCTAAATATTTTATTTTGAAATAATTTTAAACTTAACAAAACTTACACCCTTTATTCATAAGTTGAGCATCTGAAATGATGCCCATCACCCTAAAATTCTTCCAGTTTATTTTCTACAGACAGTGGCATTTTTCTGTACAACTGTAGCACAACTGTTAACATCAGGAAATTATCATTGATACATGAATTACATCTAGCCTTTAAACCCCCTCCACCCCCTCTTATGTTTCACTTATTTTCTCAATAATGTTTGTAATAGCAAGAGGATTCAGCTCAAAACACATATTGTATTTAGTTGTTAAGTCTCTTTAGACTTTTAGTTAGGAACAGTTTTGCAGTCTTTAATGTTCATGACCTTGACACTTGAAAATTAGAGGACTCTTATTTTGTAGAATGGGTCTCAATTTGGAGTTGTTTCATGACCCTCCTGATTCGATTTGCTAGGCATCTGTGGCAGAAATATCACAGAAGTGAGGTGTTCTGGTGACACAGGATTTTATTTGTCCTGTTACTCAAAATAATAATTTTGTCATTTAAGTTGGTGTTTGCTAGTCTTTTCCATTATAAAGTTACTTGTTTTCTCTTTGTAATTAGTTTTTTATGTGGAGGTACTTTCAAGCTATGTACATATCCTGTCTCTCATCAAGCTTTCAGTACATCGATGTCAGTGTAAAGCTGTTTTCCTATTTTCCTCAGTGGGTTACAGTTTGTTGCTATCATTTATTTGACGCTCAGATTGCCCAAGAGTTAGCCAGTGGGATTCAGGTGGCTGCCATTATCCTCCAAGAATCTGATCTTCCTATTTTTAGTGTAAATCTCTGCTGTAATATTAGCCTTATTAGCAACATATATTTTTTTCACCATAGAGTCACTGAGCTCAGAAAACATGCAGCTTGTGGTAGGTACCTTCAGGTTATTCACGCCATTAAAATTTTTTCTTGTCCCTCTCATCTGCTAAAGACAGTATTAACTTCAACTTGAAAATATTATGAATCAGTGATGCATACATAGAACATTTGATGATTAGGGCCCTAAGATACATTGCCTTTCTTTGTATTTACATGTGTTATTGAACAGATGTACTCAATACAACTTTGGGTTTTACTTGGATATTATTAGAGGCCATTATAATTGGATATTGACTTCACTATGGCAATTTAATATTTTGATTGTCTATATTCAAATGACAAGATGGAGAGTTCTTAGTATATTTGTGATATGTACATAAAGGTTTTATCCTTTGGCTAATGGCTACTAAATCAATTACTTAAACATAGCCTGCCTATATCCTGTTGAATAGAATGTGGTTTATTCAGTCTCAGTTACCTCATTTGATTGATTCTTATGGGGGCACTCTGTTTTGTTCATATGGTTTTTATTTTAGTCAGAATTTATAAATAACAGCTCCTTCACTGCCCAAAATTAACTATCATTTTATTTATTTTATTTTATTTACTTTATTTTATTTTATTGTTGTTCAAGCACAGTTGTCTAAAAGTAATGTAAAAATACATTGTCTTTTATATTAAAAATAATGTAAAAATACACGTCTTTTATAAAAATAGAACACTTCAGGTAAATGTACTGTGCCCTTTGACCTCAGCTTGAACCTTGTTCTACCTTACTGTCATTAACTGTTATTATGAGTTTTGTGTTTCTGGAGGAGGTTAAAGTTTCTGTTTGAAATGGCTTGCTGAATCCTAGGAAGAAATAAGAAATACAGGAATCTTTTATATACTAGTGAATTACATGAGTTTCAAGTAACATAAAGAGAAAATTTTAACATACATCCACTTTAAAAGAACTGTTTAATAAAATAATGGCAACAATATCAGCAGCTGATATTTATTAAATATTTCCCATGTGTCAGGCCTTCTTTAAGTGCTAGCACATGTGATGCTCTTAATCTATACAACAAATAGCCCAGCATGGTGTTTACGCTCACTTTACAGAGGAGAAAAGGGGGCATAAATGGTTTAGTGACCTTCCCAGGATCGCCCAGTTGAGGTGACAAAGTTGGAATTCAGACCCAGGTAATCTGTTTGCAGATGGCATGCTCTTCATGACTATGTTGTTCTGCATGTGAAAAATTAGATCAGTATTGGACTTCTCATCTGTGGCACTGGAAGTAAGAAGAGCCAAATAAGCGTCTTTTGCAAAATCTGTCATTTGTCACCACCAACAAACTACATCTTTGTGTATGTAGAAGTCAGAAAATATGCTACCGGTGAACCCACTGAGAAAAAATAAATGAGGAAAATGGTCTCAAGATAGAAGACTTGGAATTTATAAAATGTGTTAAGTAAGAACATTCTAAGGGCGTGATTTGGGAGAAGTGAAAGTTAACTTGTCCTGGTGAGATTGCTTAGTTATTTAATTTGATATACTATTAGAGAAGTATTAGTTAATCATAAAATTCAGAAGGGAAGCACAATAGAAAGCTTTATAGATGATATAAGAAAAAAAGGAAATGTGAGAAATGCAACCAGGCCAGTAAAATGAAAAGGTAAAGAAGGCTAGGAAATATTGAATATATAGTAGAAAGGAAATAAGATGGAAGTAATGAAATGAAATGTATGCGTATGATTACTAACTGTGAACAAGCTAAAATCATATGTTGAAAATTAAACAACTAAGGGAGAGGTGACAGAGAAAGAAAAAGAGTCTGTGTGTGTGTGTTAATTAAATGACAGAAGAGTTGAAAATGATTGGGCAGAGATAGAGAAGGCAAATGCAAATAAAATGAAGCAGAAGTAGTAATATTAATGTCAGACAAAGAAAAATTCAGGGTCAAAAGCACTGAATAGATGTGTAATTACAAGTTACAATCCTTGAAGATGCTGTAATAACCACGAATCCTTTTGTAATTGAGGTGTAATTGACATATAACATTAGTGTTAGATGTACAACATAATGATTTGTTATTTGTGTACTGGTGAAATGATCAGTTTTTTTTCTTGTGATGAGAACTTTTAATATCTACGGTTTCCAACTTTGAAATAAGCCATATAGCAGCATTATCTTCAGTCATCAGAGATTTTAAAGATTTTCTTGTGCACGATAAATAATAGTAGTAGAGATCAGCAAAAAGCTGAACAAAATGGGTACTTGGAAATATGTAATATTTTTCCTAAAAAAAAAAACCTGAAGAGAAAATTCAAAATTAATGTTAGAAATTATATAGAATTGTGCTGTCCAAAATGTGTCTATATATGTAAATTTAAATTAATTAGAAAATTAAAAAAAATTTTTATTGTATTTTTTTCCATTACCATTTAGTCCCCTTATGGTCCCCTACCCGCAGCAGTCACCACATGGTTGTCCATTTCCATGAGTCCTTTTTCCTCAGTCCCTCCACCCACTAACCGCACCCCCTCCCCGCTTAGCTGTCGTCTGCCCTCCATCTATGAGTCTGTCTCTGTTTTGCTTGTTAGTTCAGTTTGTTCATTGGATTCCACATGAGTGAAATCATATACTTGCCTTTCTCTAACTGGCTTATTTCCCTTAGCATAATGTTCTCTAAGGTCCATCCATATGGTCACAAAGGGTAAAACTTTCTTATTTTTTATGACTGAGTAGTATTTCATTGTGTAAATGTCCCATAGTTGTTTTATCCAGTCCTCTACTGATGGACACTTGGCCTGCTTCCATATCTTGGCAATTGTAAATAATACTGCAGTGAACATAGGGGTGCACATGTTCTTTTGACAGTGTTTTGGATTCCTTCAGATATATTCCCAGATGTGGCAGACCTCAGTCAAAAGGCAGATCAATTTTTAATTTTTGAGGTATCTCCATACTGCTTCCCACAGTGGCTGCAACAGTCTGCATTCCCACCAACAGTGCATGAGGGTTCCCTTTTCTCCACATCCTGGCCAGGACTTGTTGTTTATTGATTTATTGATGATAGCCATTCTGACAGGTGTGAGATGGTATCTCATTGTGGTTTTCATTTGCATTTCTCTGATGATTAGTGATGTTGAGCATCTTTTCATATATCTGTCAGCCATCTGTGTGTCCTCTTTGGAGAAGTGTCTGTTCAGGTCCTCTGCCCATTTTTTAATTGGGTTGTCTTTTTGGTGTTGAGTTTTAGAAGTACTTTACAAATTTTGGATATTAACCGCTTATTGGATGTATCAGTGAATCTGTCCTCCCATTCTGTGGCTTGTCTTTTTATTTTGTTGATGATTTCCTTTGCTGTGCAAAAATTTTTGGTTTGATGTAGTCCCATTTGTTTATTTATTTTTTTTTGTTTCCCTTGCCTGGGGAGATATATCCAATAAAAAATTGCTATGAGAAATGTTCAAAATTTTGCTGCCTATTTTTGTTTTCTACAATTTTTATGGTTTTGGGTCTAACATTTAAGTCTTTGATCCATTTTGAATTTATTCTTGTTTGTGATGTAAGAAGGAGGTCTAGTTTCATTTTTCTGCTCATATCTGTCCAATTTTCCCAACACTGTTATTGAATAAACTATCTTTAGCCCATTGTATGTGCTTGCTTCTTCTGTCGAATAGTAATTGACTATGAAGGTGTGGGTTTATTTCTGGGCTTTCTGTTTTCTTGCATTGATCTATGGGTCTGTTTTTGTGCCAGTACCATGCTGTTTTGAGCACTGTGGCCTTATAGTACAGTTTGATATTAGGTAGTGTGATTCCTCCAACTTTGTTCTTTCTCAGGATCACCATTGCTATGTGGGGCCTTTTGTGGTTGCATATAAATTTTTGAAATATTTGTTTTAGTTCTGTGAAATGATGTTATTGGAATCTTGATAGGAATTGCATTGAATCTCTAGATTGCTTTGGGTAGTATCAACATTTTAATGATGTAAATTCTTCCTGTTCATGAACATGAAATGTGCTTCCACTTATTTGTATCTCCTTCAATTTCTTCTTTCTCTTATAATTTTCTGACTACAGGTCTTTTATATCCTTGGTTAGGTTTTAGTCCCTGATATTTTATTCTTTTTTGTAGCAATTGTGAATGGGATTGTTTTCTTAATTTCCCTTTCTGTTAGTTCATCATTGGCATATAAAAATGTAACTGGTTTCTGGATATTAATTTTGTATCCTGCTACTTTGCTGAATTCATTTATGAGTTTCAGTAGTTTCTTGGTAGAATCTTTGGGATTATCTATGTACAGTATCATGTCATCTGCCGATAAAGACAGTTTTACTTCTTTCTTCCCAATTTGCATGCCTTTTATTTCTTCTTGTCTGTTTGCTGTGGCCAGGACTTCCAGTACTATGTTGAATAAGAGAGGTAAAAACAGACAGCCCTGTCTTGTTCCCAGTCTTAATGGGAACATTTGTAGTTTTTGCCCATTGAGTGTGATGTTGGCAGTGGGTTTGTCATATATTGCTTTTATTGTGTTTATGTATGTCCCCTCTATTCCAACTTTTCTTACTGCTTTTATCATAAATGGGTGCTGGATTTCATCAAATGCTTTTTCTGCATCTATTGATACGATCATGTGATTTTTTATCCTTTTTGTTTATGTGGTGAATCCCATTTTTTGATTTGCAAATGTTGTACTAACCTTGTATTCCCAGAATGAATCCCACTTGATCATGGTGTATGCTATTTTGGTGCATTGCTGTATTTGATTTGCTAATATTTTGTTGAGGATTTTAGTGTCTATGTTTATTAGGGATATTGGCCTATAATTTTCTTTTTTTTTTTTATAGTGTCTTTATCTGGCTTTGGAATTAGGATAATGCTGGCCTTGTAGAATGAGCTTGGAGCCTTCTCTCCTCTTGAATTTTTTGAAATAGTTTGAGAAAGAGAAGTGTAAGTTCTCGGAATGTTTGGTAAAATTCACCTGTGAAGCCATCGGGTCCAGGGCTTTTGTTTGTTGGGAGTTTTTTGATTACTGCTTCAGTTTCAGTAGGTGTAATCTGTCTATTAAGATTCTCTGATTCTTCCTGATTTAATTTTGGAAGATTGTATGTTTCTGTGAATTTATCCACTTCATCCAGGTTATCCAGTTTGTTGGCATAGAGTTGTTCATAATATTTTCTTACAATCCTTTGTATTTCTTTGGTGCCAGTTGTTATTTCCCCTTTTCATTTCTGATTTTATTTCTTTGAATCCTCTTTCTTTTTTTCTGATGAGTCTGGTTAAAGGTTTGTCAATCTTGTTTACCTTTTCAAAGAACCAGCTGTTGGATTCGTTCACCTTTTGTATCTTTTTTTTTTTAGACTCTATTTCTTTTATTTCTGCTCTGATCTTTTTATTTCCTTCGCTTCTCACTTTGGGCTTTGTTTGTTGCTCTTTTTCAAGTTCCTTTAAGTGTAAAGTTAAGTTGTTTATTTGAACTTTTTCTTTTTCTTTTTTTTTTTTTGAGACAGGCCTGTAATGCTATGATTTACCCTCTTAGGATTGCTTTCCCATTGTCCCACAGATTTTTGATGTTGTGTTCTCATTTTCATTTGTTTCAAGGTATTTTTTACTTTTTCCTTGATTTCATTGTTGACCCATTCATTGTTAATAACATGTTATTTAGTTTCCATGTCTTTGTGTGTTTTTTCAGTGTTCTTGATTGATTTCTAGTTTCATAGCATTGTGGTCAGAGAAGATCTTAATGTGATTTCAGTCTTCTTAAATTTATTGAGACCTCTTTTGTGTCCTCACATGTGGTCTATCCTAGAAAACATTTCATGTGCACGTTTCCTGTGCTTCTTTGGGGTGAAATGCTCTAAAGATTTCAATTAAATCCATTTAATCTGGTGTTTCATTTAAGGCTACTGTCTCCTTGTTGATTTTCTGCCTGGAAGCTCTATCCATTGAAGTCAATGAGGTGTTATAATCCCCAAGTATGACTGTATCTGTCGATGTATTCCTTTATGTCCATCAAGAATTGCTTTACATAGTTAGGTGCTCCTATGTTGGGTGCATAAATGTTTACTAGGGTTATATCCTTTTGTTGGATTGTTCCCTTTATCATTATGCAGTGTCCTTCTTTGTTTTTTACTATAGCCTTGGTTTTAAAGTCCATTTTGTTGGAATAAGTAGTGCTATCCCAGCTTTATTTTTCTTTTCCATTTGCATGAAATATCTTTTCCCAACCTTTTACTTTTATCCTGTGTATCTTTCGATCTGAGATGGGTCTCTTGGAGGCAGGATATGTATGGATATTGTTTTCTTATCCATTCAGATACCCTATGTATTGGTTGGAGCCATTTGGCCATTTACATTTAAGGTGATTATTGATAGATGCATATTTAATGCCATTTTGGTGTTAGACTATTTTCCCCTGGTTTTTTCTTTCTCTTTTTCTTCTTAAAGCAAGCCCTTTAACATTTGTTGCAGTGCTGGTTTGGTGTTAACAAACTCCTTTAGCTTTTTCTTGCCTGGGAAGCTAAATCCTTACTTCTCCTTTAATTTTGAATGATAGCCTCGGTGGGTAAAGTAGCACTGGTTGTAGGTCCTTGCTTTTCATCTCCTTGAATATTTCATGCTACTCCCTTCTGGCCAGAAATGCTTCTATTGAGAAATCAGAGGATAGTCTAATTGATGCTTCCTTGATTGTAACTACCTGCTTGTCTCTTCCGGTTTTTAGGATTCTCTCTTTGTCTTTAAGCCTTGCCATTTTGCTGTGTCTTGGTGTAGGCCTCTTTTGGCCCAACCTGATTAGGACTCTCTGGGATTCCTGGACTTGTGTGTCTTTTTCCTTTACCAGATTAGGGAAGTTTTCTCTCATTATTTCTTCAAATAGGTTCTCAATCCCTTGCTCACTGTCTTTTCCCTCTGGTATTTCCATGATGTGTATGATGTTACACTTCATACTGGTCAAAATGTTTCTTAGGCTTTCCTCATTTTTTAAAATTCTTTTTCCTTTTTGCTGCTTTGCTTGGGTGTTTTTATCTACCTTGTCTTTCAAATCACTCATTTGATCCTCTGCTTCATCTAACCTCCTGTTTATTCCTCCCAGTGTATTATTTATTTCAGATCTGCATTCTTTATTTCTGACTGGTCCTTTTTTATGTTTTCTTAAAATGCTGTTGAGTGTCCTTATAATCATTACTCTAAACTTTCTATATGACAAGTTGCTTCTCTCCATTTTATCTAGTTCTTCTTTTGGAAAATTCTCCTGTTCTTTCATTTGGGGTGTGTTTCTTTGCCTTCTCATCTTGGCTTGTATTTGTTTCTATGTATTAGGTAGATCTGCGAAGACTCTGGTGCAGCCCTTTATCAGACACTGTTTGTGACTGGCCCTGTATAACCTATTTGGACCTTTCAGTGATCCACAGCATGTGGCTCCCTCTGCTTTACCTATTTGTGTGCAGAAAGAACCAGGCTGCACACCAAGACAGGCTTATATCAGCACCTGGCCTGGGGGAGGGTCAGCTAAAGTCTCAGAGCTCCCAGAGATCCACCTTAGTTGTTAACCTTAGTCTCCAGCCTCAAGCTGTACTCAGCAGCTGGGCTTAAGTTCCACAGGGTGGGGCAGAGTAATTCCTGTGGATGTGGCTCTTGTTTCCCTTCGGGCTGATGCCACTCTGAGGGAACTGCTGTGCCTGAGCAAGATGGCCCCTGCAGAATGGGGAATGGCTCAGCACAGGGATCCTGGAGGCTGTTCCTTCAGTTCTCTCCCAGAGCCACCAGCCCCAGACTTTTTTCATATGTCTCTAGTCACCCTGCCCTCTCTCTGCTGGATCCTAGGATAGGTGGCTGCAAATGGAGTTTTGTGTGTTGGCACTTATGATGCTCTCTGCGTCGCCAGCCATCTCTCCCTGGCAGATAGAAACCCTGCTGCTTTTCATAGCTGGATGTTATCTGAGGTCCTTTCCAGCTCTGGTGCTGTATGCTAGGGAGCCCAGGTGTGGTTTAAACCTCACACTTCTCAGGGGGAAACCCTGTGGCCACTAAATATCTCTCCAGGACTTCAGCTACCCTCTGTGGGAACCCAGTTGGTCCTCTTGTGCCTCCTCTGCACTCCCTACCAGTCTCGTTGTGGTGACGCAGTTCCTTCCATTTGTCTGTGGTTGTAATGCTTTTTCTCCAGCTGAAATTCCATTGGTTATTCAGGATGATTTCCGTACAGTTTATTTGTAATTCCAGATTGGTCTTGGGAGGAAGTTAGTATAGCTTCCAGTTAACTCCTCTGCCATCTTGGGTTACCAAATTAATTAGAAATTTAAAATTCAGTTCTTTAGTGCTCTAAAAGTCACTTCCTGTGCCTAATAGCCACGCTGCCTAGTGATTGCTATATTGGACAGTGCAGGTATAGAACATTTCCATTCTGGCAGAAAGTTCAGTTGAATAGCTCTGATCTAGAATGTACCATGTAGAACACATTATTGACTTACGGGACATAGCTAACTAATATTCAGAGGACAATTGAAAGCCTTTAACAACTTGCATTATTTAAAATAAAAAAGACTGAAAATTAGTAAACTAAGTACCCAACTTCATATATTAGAAAAACAAGAAAATAAAAAAAGAGAATTTAAAAAAATAGAAATACTATTTTAAATACCATTTTAAAAGTACTATTTTTAATAATTCTATTTTCAAAAATAGAAATGAAACAAAACATAAATACTGAAATTGATTAATAAAAAGTAATGATTCTGAACAGACTATAACTGTTCTCAAGGAAATAAAAAGCATATTAGGTGCCATATTGAGGTAGTAATCCAGCTGAATTATATTTACCTTTAAAAAATAGATTTTACTTTTGTTTATTCCAATAGATTACTGACAAGTTATTAATATATTTTTCTGAAGCTAGTGTAATCTTATATTAATACTTGGTAAAGGTAATTAAAACAAGAAGGCCAATTCTTAGATGCATAAATTCTAAATGAGATTTTAGGTAATCTAATCATATGCTAGTAAAAGAATAACATGTCCTTGGAATACATATAGTTCACAGTAGGAAACCTATCAACATAATTTACTGCATTAACAGATTAAAGGAGAAAAGCCATGAAATTCTATTAGTGGTTGTTGAAAATACATTTGATAAAATAATTAAAACACTTAAGTGTAATAAGAATTATGAAAGAAACTACTTTAATTATGGAAATAATCATAGCACCTTCCACAGAGGGTTGTGAAGATTTAAGGACTTCATATATGTAAAAATACTTAGAGCAGTGTCTGTCATATCAAATATTATTCAGTGTTAGCTCTTTTTATAATTTAAATGTGATAGTTAATTTTTTTAAAAAATTGACAAATATTCTGTCACATGGCAAAACAGCTTCATTAAAATCGTGAACAAGACAGAATTGCTTGTTCTTACCACAATTACTCAGAATAGTTTTTGAGGTTTCATTTCTCTAAATACAATAAAAGTAGAAAATGAATTAACTGATATAAATACTGAAAGAGGAGATAAAATCTTTTAAATTACAAATGGTACGATTTACATCCCTAGAAAACCCAAGAGATGACTAAAGACTAAAAAGATATCCCAATAAATTTAACAAAATGGTTCTGTAGCAAGAAAATTAAGAAAATAATTATATCTTTAATTTAGGATTTAAGGAAAGTCAAAATGTATCTTAAAAATGGTTATCCTTTCTAAAATTAATATGAATTTCATTAATTCCAGTTAGAAACCTAATACATTCTTTTATAAAATGAGAGATGATTTTAAAGTTCATGTGTAAAGTATATTTCTAAAACTACCCAAGAAAATATACTATACATTTAATCCTATTTTTGTTAACAGTCCCCCACCCCGTTCCCTGCTATTAACACATATTTGTATGGAGAAGGTTGTGGAAGAAAACAATCATGCATTTGATGACATATATTTTCCCCTACCTCACTGTAGGTAATCCATGGAGAGCTACAGAGCTATTGCCTTATATATGTACATTTAACTCTTTCACTTACTATAGGATATGTGTGTGTATATATATGTGTGTGTGTATATACATACATATATTCCTTGTTATTTTAGTCTACAGAAAAGGTAATAGAAAAAAATTTATAACTTTAATGAGTGAAAAATCATTAATCTATTTTAGTTCAACTGGAAATTAAAGCACATCATTGATTGACTTAGGAGATTTTAAAGAAATTACTCAGGTTAAAAAATATATATAAAAAACTGGAAATGCCTTTTCCTTTAGTTTTCTGAATGTTTGGTGCTTTCTACAATGGATAGGTTGATTTTACCTCAAAAATTTTGAAAGAATTTTCTCTTTTTTGTTTCTCTCTGTCAAAGGCATGCAGCCACTCATGTATTCAGTTCAGGAAGCGTTAAATGCCAGACCATGGTGGACTCGTGTGGGGACGGACATTTGTTACTATAAGTAAGTATTCTAAGGACAATAGGACATCAGTTTACAGAAGGGGTTATTAACTTCATTCTATTTCACTTTAAAGATTAAAAAGTAGAGTTATTGCATCCTTTGAATTGTGGTGATATGCTCTAAGTATTACTTCTAACAGAGTCCTTTAAAATTTGAGATCAATTTAGGGGGCATACTTAGTGGAAATACAGTTGACCCTTTAATAACACAGGTTTGAATTGCACAGGTCCAGTTTTATGTGGATTTTTTTCAGTAAGTACCTGTACTGTTTTCGATCTGTAGCCGGGAGTCTGCTGATTTGGAGGGCCAACTGTATGCAGCGATCTATGCCTTTTTACATACGGGACTTGAGTGTCTGCTGATTTTGGTATCCACGGGGGTCCTGAAACCAGCCCCTCATGAATAGTGAGGGACAACTGGTGTGGTTAAGGTTTTGGGGAGTTGAAAGTTATACTTGGACTTTTGACTGTGCAGAATGCCGGTGTCCCTAACCTCCACCTGCTCAAGGGGCAACTGTAAAATGTATTTTGTAGACAGACAGTTTAGGTCCAAATCTTTGTCTCTACTGCTTAGATAGTTATATATTCTCAACTTTTTTAGCTTTAAAACTGGCAACTTCATTGAATAAAAATGAAATTAGAAATTCTAGGAAATAATTTGTAGTGGCTTTATTTATTTATTTTTTGTTCTGATGACGATAATTAAGTACAATCCTTTTCTCTTCTGCACACAAATATTTACCTCATTTAAATTTCCAAAATATTTTACCTGGAGATGTATTCCACAGTTATGTTATGTCAGCTTATACAGTTCAACTTTGACTTTAAATAGGTGAACTACTTACTGAGTTAGAAATAAGTGCTACAAATCATTTATTGCTCCAGTGGAGTAATTGGATTATTTTTCAGCTTCACTCCAAATAATCTAGAATTATCGTATATCTTGCTTCCCATTTTACTCCATTGCTCTGCATGTAGAATTTTCCTGATGACTTTCACTATTAAAGCAGTTGACATCTCTGTTTCTTCTTTGTTATTAATCTTAATCCTGACACTTTTGTTTAGGGGGTTTTGAATTTTGTATATTGTGCTTAACTAACACTGATATAGTTGTGTTGGTTAGAAGAAAACTTCTAAAATTAAGCTGTTTTTAATCGTTTATGACACGGCTTTGGAAAAACCCAGGCCGTAATTGCTGTTACTTCATGGGAAAGAAAGGGTTCCTTGGAATTCAGGTCAGCAGAATTTTTCCCCTACTTTTCTTAGCAAGATAAACAGTAAATAAATGAAGAACAGAAATATAAGGTTATATGTAATTCATCTGTACCTGAATAAATTTCATATTTATTTTAATGGTAGACTAATACAAAAATACTCTTATCACATCTCTTTCTCGAAGTTGGAGTGAAGCAGTGATGATCTGGGCAGTGGTTGGTTAGATTTTGGTAGAATGATTTAGACTGCTAAAGGGTGAAACGGTGTCTTTCAAAAAGTATTATTTCTTTCATGTTTCTCTTCTTTTGTGGAATAGAAATAATCACCATTCAATGAATTCTTTCCTTTTTTTACATTTTGAAGGTAGTGGTAGCAGCATGGCAGGTGGTTGTTCTATGTAAGGGAAATGGCAAGGGTTTTCATTTGTTTAATTTTTTTTTTCTTTTGGCTATTTCCAGCTCTGGAATTGGAATTCAGTCTCAGTTCAACAGACATTTACTAATCACTTTCTATGTAACAAGTGTTTTTCTAGTTTCTTTCTCAAACCTAAAATCCAGATAGTGAAGGATTAAAATTTATTTTTGCATTATGTCTTAGCTTTTTACATCAGTCAAGTGCTTCGATGCTTGTTCGTTTCATCTGTAAAATAGAATAAAACTGCCTTCACCCTGCATGAGAGAATAAAATCTATAAACTGCCACTTATATATTATGTGGTATAATTAAATACTTTCCAATTAGACATTAATCTTTTGGAGGAAAAGAGTTGGTAGGGTGTATTCTGGAACATATTTCACATTGTCTGCAAGCCCTAGTCATTGAGTATCTGTTCAAGATGTAATGGTTCAGCTAATGAAAAGTACACCAATTTCAAAATTCCTTTAATGTCTGTGTATGTATCTAAATAAACTATAGGCTGTGGTTTTTCTTCAATTTGCAGCTTAAATAATACAAACTGATTTGGAATTTTAGAAATTCAGTTATTAAACAAAGGATTTTTAGCTCAACGTATGTCAGTGATATTTAAAGTCTGGAAAGTAACCCCAGGCATGTGCCCTGACTGGGAATCGAACCAGCGACCTTTTCATTTGCAGGAGGATGCCCAGCTAACTGAACCACACCACCCAGAGCTCAAGTCTGTTTTTATAGAGTGCTTAAGTTATACTTTTACAAATGATTTTCCCCCCTGCAGTTCTGTTTAATAAAACAGCAAGGAAAATCAGAATTTTTGTATGTATGAAATAAACATTATATGCTTTTCTATTGCAGAAATCACTTCTCAAGAAGTTCAGTTGCTGCAGGTGGGCAAAAGGGAAAATCTTACTATACAATTACATTCACTGTCAATTTTCCACATAGAGATGATGTTTGCTACTTTGCTTATCACTATCCATATACATATTCAACTTTACAGGTAAGAACTCATTAAGTTGTATTATGACTATTATTGTATTATATGTCTGTGTCAGATAATAGAAGAAAAATTGCTTCAATTAGTTTTCTTAATAAAATAAGAAAAAGATCCAGTGTTGAAAATTTTAGATAATAATACAGCATTTGTTGAAAGGATTGAAGGGCGTGAATAGGAATATAGTCTTTATTTTTATTTACTAGAAAGAAATACTAGGGAAATTTGACATGTTTTTTAATTTCTATCTTTGGGTAGAAATCTACAGTTCTCTTAAGATTCCTTGATTTTCAGATTTTAACTAGATGAGATTTCTAGTTGTTTAATGAGAAGCATTGAATCTGATAGAAAATCTAACAGTAGATAAATATGGACGTAGTTCAAGTTTCCTGTAGGGAATGTCCTCTAATGGTTTTATATGGAGTTCAAGATCCAGATTGCTTAGACTTTGGAGTACAAGAGTTGTTTGGTGGGTTCTCTTGAGATTTTTGATTATTTATATTGTAAAACAAAATAAAACAAGTGAATTCAAATAATTACCGTGGTAGGTTTATTCTCAGAAGAGAATGTCTGTCCTCATGATCAAAGATCATGAAGATACGATCAATTAACCCAGCTAGAAATTGGAGCACTATTATTAGGAACAAGCTTCTAAATTATTGGAGAGGGGAAAATGAGAGAAAAACACAGCCCATAGAGCAGAAACAATATCAAGCCTGAGAACACTAAATGAGGCTCACTTTATTTTTAAAAAGGTTGCAACCCACATTCAGTTGTTGGTAATTGTGCTGGAGGGAATGGGGGTCCCTGGCAGAGGAGGGCATAGGGATAAAAATTGGGACAACTGTAGTAGCATAATCAGTAAAATATATTTAGAAAATAAAAATTAAAAGAAAAGGTTTCAACCTACAATAAAGGTATAATCAGGTATCTCCCTGTGCTGAATAACATAGCATCATAATATATAGTTTGCTATGTACAGGGTCATATTTTAGTGTTCTCTACTGATGTTTACCTTTTCAGCATATTCTGAACTCCCCTACTTCCTTTTAAATCCATGACCTTTTCAAGACATTTGCATTGTTTCTCACCTGGGCTTTTGCCAACATTTTTCTGACTGGTGTCTTAAAATTCACCTTAATCCCTTTTTGTCTTTATCTTTTTTCCATGCTGTAGCAAGAAGGCTCTTTGGTGGCAAATCCAATCATATAACTCACCTGCTTAAAAAGCCTTAGTGATTTCTCTTTTTTTTCTTTTTGTTTTTTCCCCCTTTATTCCTCTCCGCCCTGCATCGCCCCTCGTACCACCATTCACCCTCTTAGTTCATGTCCATGGGTCATACATATAAGTTCTTTGGCTTTTCCCTTTCCTGTACTATTCTTAACCTCCCCGTCTATTTTGTGCCTACCATTTATGCTTCTTATTCCCTGTACCTCTTCCACCATTCTCCACCCTCCTCCTTCCCACTGATAATGCTCTATGTGATCTCCATTTCTGTGATTCTGTTCCTGTTGTAGTCGTTTGCTTAGTTTTTTTTTTTGTTTTTTTTTTTTAGATTCAGTTGTTGATAGTTGTGAGTTTGTTGTCATTTTACTGTTCATAGTTTTGATCTTCTACTTTTTCTTAGATAAGTCCCTTTAACATTTTATATAATAAGGGCTTGGTGATGATGAACTCCGTTAGCTTTTACCTTATCTGGGAAGCACTTTATCTGCCCCTCCAATCTAAATGATGGCTTTACTGGATAGAGTAATCTTGGATGTAGGCCCTTGGCTCTCATGACTGAGTATTTCTTTCCAGCCCCTTCTTGCCTGTAAAAGTTTCTTTTGAGAAATCAGCTGATTGTCTTATGGGAACTCCTCTGTAGGTAACTTTTTTGTAGGTCTCCTTTTCTCTTACTGCTTTTAAGATTCTCTCTTTATCTTTAATCTTGGGTAATATAATGATGTACTTTGGTGTGTGCTTCCTTGGGTCTAACTTCTTTGGGATTCTTGGAGCTTTCTGGACTTCCTGGAAGTCTTATTTCCTTTGCCATATTGGGGAAGTTCTCCATTATTTTTTCAAATAAGTTTTCAATTTCTTGCTCTTCCTCTTCTTCTCTCACCCCTATGATTCGGATGTTGGAAAGTTTAAAGTTGTCCCTGAGGTTCCTAAGCCTCTTCTCATTTTTTTGAATTTTTGTTTCTGTATTCTGTTCTGGTTAAATGTTAATTTCTTCCTTCTCCTCCAAATCGTTGAGTCCCGGCCTTCTTCCCTTCACTGTTGGTTCCCTGTATATTTTTCTTTATTTCACTTTGCATAGCCTTCACTTTTTCTCCATTTTGCAACCATACTCAACCATTTCTGTGAGCATGCAGATTACCAGTGTTTCGAACTCAGCATCTGTTAGGTTGGCTGTCGCTTCATGGCTTAGTTCTATTTTTGGAGCTTTGATCTGTTCTTTTGTTTGGGTCATATTTTTTTTTTTTGTCCTGGGGGTGCCTATTATGTTGTGAGGGGTGGAGCCTTAGGTATTCACCAGGGCGGGGCAACTCACGTCACTGCATTGTGACGCAGTATGTGGAGGAGGCGTCTGAGAGGGAACAGTGCCGCCTGCTTGGCTCTTAACCAGCTCTCACTCACTTCCCCTGCTGCTTACAAGCCAGTTGGGCCCTTCTGGTGCTGATTCCCGGGTGGCTGGGTTTGTGTACGTTCTAGGACCTGTGGGTCTCTCAAACTAACTCTCCTGTGAGGCAGGGAGTTTCTCCCGCCCTGTAGCCCCCACAGATTTTTACCGCTGAGAGGTTTTGAGGCTTTCGTTTCTCACACTGGAACCGTGGGTTGCACAGTCTCTCACTCCCCAATTGTTCCTCCTGGTTTATCCACACGCAAATATGGGACTGCCCAGTCTGCCAGCTGCTGCCTTGCCCGTCCTGGTCCGTCAGCCACAGTCTTCCCCTGCATCCTCCACCCAGGTGCCTGTCTCTACCCCTCCTACCAGTCTGAATGAATGTTTCTTCTTTAACTCCTTGATTGTCGGGCTTTAATACAGTTCGATTTTCTGGCAGTTCTGGTTATTTTTTGTTTTCAAATTTGTCATTGTTCTTTTGGTTGTGCAGGGAGACAAAGTATATCTATCTGCACCTCCATCTTGGCCGGGAGTTGCATTAGTGATTTCTCTAGCCATTTAGTACAAAGTCTAAAATCCTTACTGTGGTTCATTGAATCACTCCTCTACTATCTTCCTCAATGTTATGCCATATCCACTTACTATTATGTACTTAATATTTATTATTAAATAGACTTCAGAATAATTTACTCTTTAAAGTTTATCCTTATCCTAACTCAGTATCCAGGGAATTACAGGTTTAATGTGTAGATGTTTTCCTAATTCACAATAAAATATGTACATATTACATTTTTTAAAGGTTATCCATGTATCATGTAGTTATGCCAATTACCAGTAGTGCATATACTACCCTTTAGGAAAGACTGGTCTTTCCAGCCCTTCATTCTGTGTTAGATTCTCTGTTTCTCACCATTTCTTTCTGGTCTAACTATAGTGAACCTTTTTCTTTGAAATTCTCTCTTCTTTTTTAGTTTGTGTTCCTCCTGCACTTTCCTCTGCCTGTAGCATGCTTCACTGTCCTCTTCACTCATCCTTTTGATCTCAGTGTAAATATAATTTTTTTCAGGAGGCCTTTCCTCATTGCCCAGACTCAGCTGGGCTCCCCACCCCTTACTACAAGCTATCACAGTACTCTGTGTTGTCCCTAGGGTAGGGCCCATTTATTCACTGTGACAGCCTCAGTTTCTGGCACAGAAATAGCGACTGCACAGTAAATAGTGATTATGTGAATGAGCATAGGAAAAGTTTGGAAACCAGCTAAGTGTCTTAAACTGAGGGATTGAACAACTTATATTTGGTATGACTATATACTAATGATATAGTATAGTATTCATAATTACCAATATATATGTGTATGTATAAGTTATTAAGTGATAAAAGCATGTTTTAAAAAGCCATTGTAATTGTGTTTTGTTTATATACATTGGCACTTGTTAGTAATAATCTAAGTGATGCAATTTTGGGTGTTTAAAATTTTTTCTTTCTACTTTCTGTATCTTCCAGACATTTTACAGTGGTCCTATATTAATCTTGAAATCAGGAAAATTAGTAAAAAAAAATTGTCCAACATAATTTTTATTCTACATAGATTACATGCTAAATTCAGAAGGCTTTGAGAACCAAAAGCTTTTTCATAATCCATTTGGCAGCAAAGCCTGGCCTAAATTGATGTGAGCTTATTTAGAATATTGATTCCACTTAGAGTGATGCCTTATATGTTTTGCTGTAGAAATAATAATGTGCTTATACAGGCTGCTGTCTCTGACCCTGCTGGTGGTATTGCATTCAGTGGTATATACACTGTATCTGTTCTCTTTCTCGGGTTCCAAAAATACTGATGTTTGAACTACATCTGGCCCCTGAGGGTCCCAGAGAAGGGATTAGGAGCCTGACTGACTTAAATTTTTTTAAATTGAATTTATTGGGGTGACATTGGTTAATAAAATTATATAGGTTTTGTGTACAGTTCTAATATATCATCTGTGTATTGTATTGTGTTCACCACCCCAAGTCAATTCTCCTTCCATCACCATTTATCCCCCTTTATCCCCTTCTACCCCCACCCCCTTTCCCTCTGATAATCACCATACTGTTGTCTGTATCTATGAGGTTTTTTTCTTTTTTTCTTCTTCATCCCTTCACCTTTTTCACCCAGCCCTCAACCCCTTCCCCTCTAACATATGTCAGTTTGGTCTCTGTATCTATGAGTCTGTTTCTGTTTTGTTTATTGTTTTATTTTGTTCGTTAGCTTGACTTTTAGTTATGTGGATATCTAGGTGCATTTATTTCTGTTTATCAGGGAATTTTTAAGTAATTGTGTATTTTTTAATTTTTATCCAGATGCACCTTCAAAAATTGGAGTCGGCACACAATCCTCAGCAAATCTATTTTCGAAAAGACGTGTTATGTGAAACCCTATCTGGAAACAGCTGTCCCTTGGTGACTATAACAGCAATGCCAGAGTCTAATTATTATGAACATATCTGTCAATTCAGTAAGTCGGTCTTCTTCACTCAAAATACCAGTTATTCTTTCTTATTTTTCTTTGTTTTATGTATATTTTGTAAGGGCAATAGCACTAGGAACAGGCATCAGAAGTCTCGGTCCTATTACTGCCTAGCTCTGGGCCTGCTTCTGGGCCTCAGTTTCCTCATCTCAAAAATGAGAGAGCTGCATGAGATGATCTCTAAGGTCTCTTTAAGTGCTAATTCTCTGTAGTTCTTATCCTTGGAAGTCATACACAAGGTATAATATAACAAATTATTTTAAGAGTTTATGTAATAATACCATCAATTTAAAATTAATAGCTAGTTTTATTTATAAATAAAAGCACTAGAATTTGCTGTTAGCACCGACGAGCTTGTTTTCTCTGCCATTTTTTTAAAAGTTGCCTCATATGTACCGCTGCGATAGAAAAAAAGAGAACCATTCTAATTTTGATAAAAAGGTTAAGTCTTTTCAGGAAAGAGAAAGAGCTTGTTATGAATGAAACAGGGGCAGGTAAGCTGAGTGTTATTTTGTAGATTGGTATATCTATGTGTAGAGTGGAAGTGTTTTTCTTTGTACATCTTTGAGCACATATACCTTTTTTATGTACTTACAATAGTGACTATAATTCAGGGATAAGAGAATTATTTGTATGATTAATGAAAATAAAACACACCTTGTGGCAAAAAGCAAAACAAGGATAGATTATATTTTCCTTCCCTAGTGACTTGATGAAAAATATATATTTAAAACTTTCCCAACTACTTGTATTTTATGAAACCAAAATTATATTAAAGAACTAATTTTATATTTTGGATTAATCATGGGGAAATAAGTGATTCAAATAGTATTTATTGATTAATGTTTATATTATGAACTCCTTTAGGACATGTCTTATATGGGTTTTATATCTGTTTTCTCTATAGGGCCTAGTACAATGCTTGTTTATAGTAGGTGCATGGTGAGCTCTACTATGAATTTATATCAGAATTCCCAATTGAGTAGAAATATTTTTAAAGCCCCAAAGTCAACATCATACAAACTTTGTATAGTTGTTCATTTTAATTTGAGATTTTATGTGTACTTTAGGAAATCGCCCTTACGTTTTTTTATCTGCTCGGGTACATCCTGGAGAAACTAATGCAAGTTGGGTAATGAAAGGAACATTGGAGTATCTCATGAGTAATAACCCCACTGCTCAGAGCTTACGAGAATGCTATATTTTTAAAATTGTCCCTATGCTAAATCCAGATGGTGTCATCAATGGAAAGTAAGTTAAGCAATAGTTACAGAAATAATATAGATTATTGTGGTGGTCCTGTATAAAATTGTTGAAATAATATCATCCAGGATAAATTTGGAAAGCAAATCTAGTGTTTTTCTAGAACAAAGAAATTTTTGTGGAATTCATTTAAGATATGTTTTTTAAATGAAAATATATTTTATATATTAGTAGTATGGCATTGAAAAATTCTGCATTTATTCATGAGAATATGATTTCATAAAATGTGTATCTTGCTTGAATTATTTTAGAAAAGTCACAGTGTCTGGATATGAGAAAGATTTTTTAAGTTCATCCTTTTATATTCCTTTCTTTTTTAATTTTGTCAGTGGCATCATCTCATCTTAGTTTGTTATAAAATTTAGAACTCTCTGGGATCTCTTTCCACCGATACGGCATATTGGCCCTACCTTCTAACTTCTTTCTGATGTGAGGAAGTATAGTTTTTGGCAGAAGGAATTCTTTAGACTGGAGATACTAGAAGATACCACTTTTTAAGTGAAGGTAGCTTATTGTTAGTATAGTTCATTCATTGTGGCAATTAGACAAGGTCTTTTTAGAGCTTCTGAAAGATAGGATTTGACATGAGGATCTCCAAAGTTGAGGGCACCATATTTATTCAATAAACGTAACATGGACCTTTCCCGTATTTTAGGAAGTTTTTCAGTAAAAAATAATTTATTTTTAGATATAGTAATGAAACTAAAATGATATTTTGTGTCTTGTTTTAATTCAGGAACATATTGACTAGTTAGAATTGTTTGTATTTTTGTTAAGCACCTTTTGATTGCTTAAATTTTTGCTCAGTGGCTTTAATACTTAATACCTGCAATTAAATGAAAATGTATTTGGATTTTTACAAGAATGTATACTTTTCATGTAGGTATCTTAGAAGAGCCCAAATAGCACTTGTAATAATAATTAATACAATCAAAATACAAAATGTTAGTGAAACAAATGATTATCATGTTGTCAGAATGGAAAATATGACCATTAATTTTTATACAGTATGAAATAAAAATCCCAGAATTGAGAATTAATTTTTTCTATAGCTTGAAAGTTTTGATCTGTGAATCCGAAAGCTTACCTCTTTTAAATGCATGTAACACAGGGTCTTGGGTATAGCAAATGCTTAATAAATGATTATTTAATGACTAAACTATGGATTTTGTTGAACCTACCATTTATACCTATTTTAAATATTTAGTGGAATAGAATAATAAAATTAAATCAAATGTATATAATTTATTGATACCAGTGTTTGTCTGTCACTGTGCTTACCAATGTTCAGCCACCGCTGTTCTTTAAGTGGAGAGGATTTAAATAGACAGTGGCAAAGTCCCAATCCAGATTTACATCCTACAATTTACCACACTAAGGGGCTGCTACAGTACCTGGCTGCGGTGAAGCGTTTACCACTGGTAAGTGGAGTATTTGCTTGTACTTTGTACACTCAAAGACATCATTTTATTAATTAATGACTTAGTATTTTGTACATTATTTTCTGGTAATAAAAGCTAAGTGTTAATTTCAGAAACAGCTTCTTTAAAATATCTTTTTTTTGTTATCAGTGACTTGTGTATTAATTATGATTTCAGATTAACACAATTTATTCATATTCTTATTTTATCAGATTTAATTTTTATAATTCTCATGAGCGCTTTCCTTTCTTTTTCTTTATGAATATTGGTAACTCCTGGTTGTAAATTTTAGGTATTTAATGTCACTGTTTGAACAACACTAAAATAACAGTATTTCCCAAATTCTCAAACTAATAGATGTTTATATCTGAACTCTTCAGTCAGCTCTGAAACTAGTAAGTTTCAAGTATGCGCATGTGGGAAAGGTAGTATAGGCAGGGTGGGAGACTCCTTAGAACTGCATATGTAGCTGCTTCTGTTTTCAGCAGCTTTTCTTTAGAATGTTTCCACTCTATTAGTGTTTCCAATAAGTTAATTTTTCTTTGGCCCTCTGCAAAGATAGAAACACTTTGCCGAGGGGCAGAATTGACATGTGAGTCTGTACTTCATTTTTCATTTAAAAAATATGCTCTTAAAATAAATTGAAACCATTTTAATGTTTTTTTAATTAGATAAATAATACTCTTGAAAATTAAATTGAAAAGCATTTTCATGTTTTTAAAAATTAGATAAATATTTTAACAACCCTTGGGGCAGTGATAATTACAGTTGTAGATTTGACCTATAATTGGATTTATTACTTTTAAAAATGGTGAATAGCCCTGGCTGGTATGGCTTAGTTGGTTGAGTGTCATCCTGAAAACTGAAAGGTCACCAGTTTGATTCCTGGTGAGGGCACAATGCCTGGGTTGTGGGCCTGGGTTGCGGGCCTGGGTTGTAAGCCTGGTCCTCGTTGGGGTGTGTGTGAGAGGCAACGAGTAGATGTTTCTCTTGCACATCAGTGTTTCTCTCCTGCTCTTTCTCCCGCTCTTCTCCTCTTTCTAAAATAAATAAATAAATCAAATATTTTTTAAAAAAATGGTGAGTAGTAGATATAAGAGAAAAAGTAGAATTTATGACTTGATGCAGTCCTTGCAAAAGACTTTCTAGCCATTCTAGTAATCGTAGATTTCTTTCCAAAACTAGATATTATTATTTTTATTGATTCTACTTGTTAAATGGTGGCTCATTTACAATAAAAGGATCAAGGAACACAGACCTCTGTTTATTGGCTTAATATTAATTAGATTTACATGACGGTCTATGAATTTGAAGATCTTTAATTCTTAAAATATATTATCTTTTGAAGGTTTATTGTGATTATCATGGCCACTCCCGAAAGAAGAATGTGTTTATGTATGGCTGCAGCATCAAAGAGACAGTGTGGCATACCAATGCTAACGCAACTTCGTGTGATATTGTGGAAGATGTGGGATACAGGGTAAGTACTACAGATAAGTCAGGAGTTTTTGAGTTTCAAACATGCATACAACTACAGAAATAATTTAACATACAAACTACCTGGATTCAGTTCATTTTATTTTGCTATTATTGTTTCAGATTTTTCATTTTAAATGTTCTTTTTTTTTTGCTTTTCACATTTAGATTTTTAAGCTATTTGGAATTTATTTTATATGAGATGTAGAGATCTAATTTGGTTTCTCCATCTATGACCATTTATTAAACAGTATATCCTTTCTGTACCTTTTTTATAAAACTATCTGTTACATACCAGTGTTTCCATAGGTATGGTATGCTGAGGACTGAAGTGAGAGCTTACTGCTTCAAGTCCTGCGTGCTTTCCATTTTGTCCCAGAGCCTCTCCAACTATATTTATGCCTAAATAAGGACCGCAGGTTATTTTTCAAAAAATATTTCAGTAACATACCACTGCTGTTACCAGAACTTCAAAGTACATTTTCTTTTTGGTTCTCTCTCTTCTTCCCCCTTTCCAAATGAATAAAATGATTAGTTATATAAAAAATGGAAACATGCCAGGAATACAAAATAGTAATCGAAAGTCATCTCTCAGTTAATCACTAAGTAATCAGTTTTATCATTCTGAGCACATTCATTCATAAATCTATACATAGAGTATATGTTTTTGTTCTCGTTTTCAGTGCTCCACAGCAACTTTTTTTTTTTGAATCCACACCCAAGAATATGTTTATTGATTTGAGCGAGAGAGACAGACAGACAAACAGACACATCAGTGTGAGAGAGTAAATCGACACATTGCATCCCGTCTATACCCTGACCTGAGACTGAACCTGCAAACTTTTGGTGTATGGGATGACGCACTAACCAACTAAGCCACCCAGTCAGGGCAGCAACTTGTTTTTTCACATAATGTTTGTTGGTCCAGCCCTCATATGGAGATCTGTTTCAGTCTTTTTGACAATTACACAAGATTTCCATTGTGAATTTTTATTCTTATTGTACAGATGTACCAAAATTTATTTATTCAGTCATTCCCTGTTGGTGGCCATTTGATTAGTATTGTCAAATTACTCTTCATAAAGATCGTACAAATTGATGTTCCCCAATATAATGAATGTTAGTGCTATTTCTCCACACCCTAATCACATAATACTGTTATCTTTGCCATGTTACAAGAATATCTGATGGTTTTAATTTGCATATCTATAATTTTGAGGTCAAATATTTTTTCATATATTTGCCCAGTTTTGATTTCTCTCTTTTGTAAAATAGCCTTTCACATATTCTCTGCTTGCTTTTGTGCTGGTGGTCATCCAGTAATTATTGTTTTTGAAACTGTGTTATGCAAGTATATTCAAATTTTTATTTGTTTATGATGTATAGTAATTTAAAATTTTATATTTGTTGAACTTGTAAAAAAAATGACATCAGGGTTTTAAGTCTTAGAAAGAATTTTCTCGTTCCAAGATTTAAAAGTATAGTTCTATGTTTATTGCTTTTAGTTTCATTTTTAAATTTTACATTAAAATTCTCAGTCTAATCAGAATTTAATTTAATGAAGAGTGACTGTAGCTTGTTTTTCTCCATGGTCATTCAGTTGTGTCAGCATTAGTGAGTGATCAGTGTTTTCTCAAATAATAATAATACTAAATCTGACTGATATCTTGGGTTCTAATTTTGAACCAAATATATTTCTTTCTAGAGGTATATCTATTCCTACACCAGTATCACAGTATCACAGTTTAACTTAACCGTAGACATACAATTTAGGTTAATATCTGTTGGATTATTTCTCCAGTCATAGACTTTTCTTTCAAAATTCCCCAGGGTATATTCCCATGTTTACACTTTCAGGTGAATTTAAGAATAATTTTAAATTGTAAAAAAATGTTGTGGGCATTTTGATTGTGATTGTCTTAGCTTTTTTGATAATTCACGATGATTGACGTTTACAGTGGCAAATCTAAGTTTCTTCATTTTTTAAACATGTTTTCTTCATATTTTTAAAATGTGGTTTTTCTTAACATGGTTTTATTGTTTATTTGTTGCTACTATAAATGTGATGTTTTCTTCCATTCTATTTTCTGATTATTTGTCTAGGAATGCAGAAAATTCTAAATTAGTGAGAATTATTTTGATGTGACCCTGCTCTAATCGCTGTGCTTTCATGAAAGTTTTTAAAGATGAAAAAATTTAACAATTTTAAATTTAAAAAAACTTCTTGAAATACTCTGTTTTATCATTCTTATCTTTGCAGACGTTGCCTAAGATACTGAGCCATATTGCCCCAGCATTTTGCATGAGCAGCTGTAGCTTTGTGGTGGAAAAATCTAAAGAATCCACAGCACGGGTCGTAGTTTGGAGGGAGATAGGAGTACAAAGAAGCTATACCATGGAGAGTACTTTGTGTGGCTGTGATCAGGGAAAATATAAGGTAAAACATTTCAGGATTTCTAGCCATAAAAAATATTTGAAAACTTTCCTTAATGTACATAATCCAGATATATTCGACAATATGTTTGTTATACTGAGTTATATGTAATTTGTAATAATGAAATTGAATCATATGTAGTCTTAAAAACATTAAAAAAAATTTCTCTGAACTAAACAGCTTGCTTTGGATTATCACAAAGTCTTGAGTCTATTTATATTCATAATTCTTAAGAAAGCATATTGTGGTACATATTTATTGATTAGTAATTTAAAATTAGTTGTGTACATAGTACATTATTAATAAAAATTTTCTATCATTTTAATTTGTTGACTGTAAATATATTTTTGTGCATTTAGAAATACATGCGTTATACTTATTTATAAAGTTTTTATATTTAGCTTTTTGTGTGTGACTTCTAAATGCATACCCCTTCACTACACTTCCTTTTACTAAGATTGCTCTTCTTTAGTGCCATAGGCTTTTATTGGAAACAAGCTCAGTTTAAACTTTGCATATTAAATTAAAGACTAATAAAATGTTAGGTGACGTTGAACTTTTTAATTTTAAATATTGAGAACTTAATGGGCAAAGAATTGTACTTCAGATAAAAGCAAGAGCAAACCTGAATATCTTTCTTGCCTTGGCACAGAAAGATTTTTGGGTGTCGTGTTGATTATGGTACTCATTCTATTTTGGTTTGGTTTGGGTTCTTTGGCAAGAGGAAACTGAATCTAATAGTGATTTTCATATACCTCACATAAAGATGGCTATAACTTTATGTTTGAAAGGAGCTAAAAATCTTCCAATTGGTTAGTATTAAAAATGTAAACATATTACAATTGATGTCAGAATATTTAAGTGGTCTGTAACTAGCTGGAAGAAAGTTGTCTAGATTTTGTAGCTGACCTTCAAACTTTTGGGGCCTGGTAGAGTAGGACTTAATGACATTTCAGTGCTTTCTGTTTGAAATTGACCACAGTTTATTCTTCCAAAGTGTCATAATACCTTTTGAATTCTCTCCAAATATTGTAAAACAGTGACTTCTAGTTTCCAAGGGCATGATGGTGGTGAGAGGTAAAATGTAGCAGAGCACCATTCCAGCCCACAAACCCTGTCCCCTAATCGTTACTTTAATAGACTACTTTGCTAAGGCTTATTAAAACTCCTATGGAGTAATGTGTCTTACTAAAAACCAAGGGGTTTTTTTTTTTTCCTTTTTTTCTTTTATGTCTGAAATTCAGTGCTTTGACCCTGGCTGGTGTGGCTTAGTGGATTGAGCTCTGGCCTGTGAACCCAAAGGTAGCTGGTTCAATTCCTGGTCAGAACACATGCCTAGGTTGTGGGCCAGGTACTCTTTTGGGGGCTTGTTGAGAGGCAGCTGATCAGTGTATCTCTTGCACATCAATGCTTCTCTCCCTCTCTTTCTCCCTCCCTTCCTCTCTCTCTATAAGTAAATAAATAAAATATTTTTAAAAATTCAGTGCTTTGATCATAGCATTTTTTTAGGTATGTGTTTTTTTTGTTTTTGTTTTCTTACCTTTTTTGATTAATAAACATTTGTTTTTGAGAGTAGTTTTAGATTCAATGAAAAATCCAGTGGAAAGTACAAAATTCCTATCTACCTCTATCCCCACATACACATATAATATATACTTTTCAAAGTTATTAATATTAGCTAATAAGTTGTGTGATTCTAATTATATTTTTAAAAAAGATTTCTTCACCCTGAAGAATGTTCTCATATTACTGTATTTTAGGCTGTAAATGTTCTTACAATATTTTATGAACTAATTTAGAAATAGGCATAATCTTTCTAAACATTTTAAATTAAGAAGGAAATTGAGTGTTCTAATAAAGACAGGTCATGTTTCCTAGAGTATTTGGAGATGGCCAAACTCTTTAAATAATTTATCAATCAGTTATTATAAAGGCATGTAGGTTAAGTAATATTTTTTACAATTTAGTCTCTTTAGTTACCCTAAGCTTTTAGTCCTGTCATTGAAAAGTTGTTTTACAGTACCTTCTCTCTAAATGATGTCAGCTCTCATGTATACCTGCAACTTTTATTGGTATAAGAATTTCACTTATTTTAATTTAGACATTCATTTTTATCTGAAAATTAGATGATAAGCAAAATCTTGATTCACACTCAATTTTTATCCTTTTATGTGGTTACATTTAACTTCTGGTAAACCTTATATATTTTTTTAAGTATATTTTATTGATTATGCTATTACAGTTGTCCCATTTTTTCCTCCCCTTTATTCCCCTCCACCCTGCACCCCCAGCACACCAGCACCCCCCGCCCTTAGTTCATGCCCATGGGTCATACATATAAGTTCTTTGGCTTCTCCATTTCCTTAACCTCCCCCTGCCTATTTTGTACCTACCAATTATGCTTCTTATTCCCCATACCTTTTCGCCCATTCTCCCCCTCCCCCTATATCTTATATTGTTTATGGGAAAACTCTAGTGTAAAAAAGGGTATGAGGATTGCAGTAAAATTTTTTTCCTTTGCTTTAGTAGACAAAATTTCAAATGGGCATTCTTAATTGACATGGAACAATAGGAACTTATTTTACTACTACCTCATGGCTTAGACTTGCTTGATTTTTTTGGGACATAGCTACCTTTCTTTTGTTTGTTCATCATACAGTAAAAGTACCTATAAGGTAATGGTCAAGTATACAAATTGGAGCCTTGATTTTTAACACTATAATATTTCAACATTGACATCCAAAGTAGTGGATTACAAGAAATATTAGCAAAATCTTGTATATTTTCACATGTGAACTCCAAAAGTAATAGAAACACAAAATGTTTATATATTTTTTCTTCCCAGTGTATTGGTGAAAAGAGCTGCATTTGGTGATTAAGAATAGACAGTTTAGAAATGGTTTTTAAAGACAGTTTCCTTTATGACTTACAATATCTGATATTGTTAATACATTGTGTTTTTGAGCCCTAGGCCCATACCAAATAATAATCTTAATTTTATTAATATAGTTATAAGTTCCTATTATGTAATTTTAATGAGAAACAACAGGATAATAGTAAACATCCTATTACATATATAATAGTGCTTTATTTCCAGGGCTTACAGATTGGTACTCGAGAACTGGAAGAGATGGGAGCAAAATTTTGTGTTGGTCTATTGCGTTTGAAAAGACTGACATCCCCATTGGAATATAATATGCCTTCCAGCCTGCTTGACTTCGAAAATGACTTGATTGAATCAAGTTGCAAAGTAGCTAGGTAAGAGGCACTTATTTTATTCTGTCGTTACCTTGTAGTATACTGTTAGACTTCATTAAGTTAATTAAGCATAGGAAAGGCACAGAGATTTTGACAGCCAAGGACATTTTCAAGATTACTATAATTAAATTTACACATTTAATATTTGTCCCAGATTATGGTAATATTCTTGATTCTTTTAACATTGACATTTGGATGAAATTTTAATGAAATAGTCTTATATTTTGAATGTTGTTTTTAGTGGAAAATAGTACTTATATCAGCTAATATCTAAATTAAGAGGACTTTGAGTTAGGATTCGTATTTTAAAAGAGATTTTATTGTATTTGCTGTCTACACACATCAGATAACTTTCCAATAAACCTCTGGTTGCGTATACCAGAAACAGCTAATTTATATCCCTTTGAAAATTTAACTACATCTACCAAATATTCTTCTAAATAGGTAATTTTTTGTCCCTGAAATTCAAGATATATATAAAATTTGATCAGCTATAGGATCAGAGATAATTCAGTATCATAGTTCTTAATCATAACATCAGAACTTAGCATTTTATAGTTTGATTTGTATGGGTAAGAACACTCTCTTTATACAGAACCTTCATTTTAGTTTTTAAGATATTGACTTGTCATCATATTATTGCCATGTTCTGTTATGTATATCAATTTGGCAATTTTAAGTATAGTAAAGCATTAATTAGAACTGTGTTCTTGATAGTGTGATAATTGACAGAGTGATCACCGGCATTTTCTACCCTTGAAAGTGCCTGCTAAACAATAACGGAAATTAATATGAAGATTGTAAGTTGTTTTCATAGATGTTTAGAAATCTCCTTTTAAGTTATTTCATGTATTCTTCCCCCGCCCCCCAGCTTTGTCGAGGTATAATTCACAAATAAAATTGTAAGATATTTAAAGGATACAGTGTGATGATTTGATATATGTATACATTGTGAAACAATTCCCCCTATTGAGTTATTAACATATCCATTCATTACTTCACATGTTGATATTTGTGTGTGTGTATGTGTGAGAATATTTAAGTTCTACCCTCTCAGCAAATTTCAGTTATACAATCTAGTGTTATCAACTATAGTCACCATCACTTCCTCAGACCTTACTCTTCTTACAACTGGAGTTCGTGCTCTTTCACCAACCTCTCCCGATTTCCCCATCCTCAACTCCTGGTGACCCCTCTACTCTGTTTCTATGAGTTACATTTTTTTTCTTTTAGATTTCACTTTTAATGACACCATGCAGTGTTTTTCTTTGTCTGGCTTATTTCACTTAGCATTATACCCTCTAGGTTCATCCATGTTGTAGCATATTAAAAGATTTCCTTCTTTTTTAGGGCTGAATAATACTCCATTGTATATCTGTATACCACATTTTTTCCCCCATCTGTCCATCAACGGACATTTAGGTTGTTTCCGTACTTGGCTTTTGTGAATAATACTGCTTTGAACATTGGTGTACAGATTTCTCTTGGAGGTAATGATATTGCTCCCTTTGAATATATACTCAGAAGTGGGATTGCTGGATCAGATGGTAGTTCTATTTCTCATTTCTTGAAGAACCTCCACACTTTTTCATAGTGGCTATACCAATTTACATTTCCACCAACAGTGAGCAGTGGTTCCTTTTACATCCTCACTCTCATTTGTTATCTCGTATCTTTGGAATAGTAGCTATCCTAATGCTTGTGAAGTAATATCTCATTGTCATTTTGATTTGTATTTCCCTGATGATTAGTGATGTTAGTGTCTTTTCACATACCTGTCGGCCATTTGTATGTCTTCTTTGGAAAAATGTCTACTTAGGTCTTTTTCCCATTTTTAAATTGGGTTATTTATTTATTTATTTATTGCTTATGAATTGTGTGAGTTCCTTGCATATTTTGGATGTAACACCCATATGGGATAATGTAGTCTGCAGGTATTTTCTCCCATTCCATAGGTTTCCTTTCTTTTCATTTTCTTGATAGATTCCTTTGCTGTGCAAACACTTTTTAGTTTGATGTAGTCTACTTGTTTACCTTGGCTTTACACTTGAGAAAAACTTGCTTGGAGAGAGTGACTTCCTCAGGGTTATGCAGCTGGTTAGTAGAAGCATAGAGCACAGGGGAATTTCTGACTCCATATGGAGTGTTTTGTTTCTTTCATGCTTGTATAGGTAACAGAGCTGAAGACCTACATTCTGATATCTCGGGTGGCCAGTCTGCTCTAATGAAAGTGTAGATGGTGTATGTGTAAGGAAGATGGTGAATTCTTTAGGTTTAATTTTGTGCAGTGCTTAATAGTTTAATAAAAGGATAGCCCGAACACTTTGAATTTGAATGAAGCACACATTTTCCTGTTGTTAGAAAATAGTGCAATTATACAGAATGGGAGAACATATTCGCTGATACATCTGATAAAGAGTTAATATCCCAAATTTATAAAGTACTTCCAAAACTCAACACCAAAAAAACAAATAACCCAATTAAAAAAATGACCAAAGGACCTGAATAGACACTTCTCCAAAGAGGACATACAAATGGCTGATAGACACATGAAAAGATACTGAACATCACTAATCACCAGAGAAAATCAAATTAAAATCACACTGAGATACCGTGTTACACCTGTCAGAATGGCTATCATCAATAAATCAACAACAAGTGCTGGTGAGGATGTGGAGAAAGGGGAACCCTTTTGCACTGTTGATGGGATGCAGACTGGTGCAGCCACTGTGGAAAACAGTATGGAGATACCTCAAAAAATTAAGAATGGATCTGCTTTTCTACACAGCTCTCCTACTTCTGGAAATATATCTGAAGGAACCCAAAACACTAATTCAAAAGACCATAAGCACCCCTATGTTCATCGCATCATCATTTACAATTGCTAAGATATGGAAGCAGCCCAAGTGTCTGTCAGTAGAGGAGAGGATAAAACAACTATGGGACATTTACACAATGGAATACTACTCGGTCATAAAAAAGAAGAAAGTTTTACCCTTTGTGATCATATGGATGGACCTAGAGAACATTAATAAGGGAAATTAATTCCCTAAGGGAAATAAGCCAGTCAGAGAAAGACAAGTATCATATGATTTCACTCATGTGGAATCCAATGAACAAACTGAACTAACAAGCAGAACAGAGACAGACTCATAGATGGAGAGCAGACGACAGCTAAGTGGGGAGGGGGTGCAGTTACGGGGTGGAGGGACTGAGCAAAAAGGAAAAAGGACTCATGGACATGGACAATAGAGTGGTGATTGCTGGGGGGTGAGGGGTATAAGGGGACTAAAGAGTAATGGAAAAAATGCAGTAAAGATTAAAAAAAAGTAAATAGTTGCAATTTTAAACCTTTCTGCATAATAATGATGCTTTACAGTGGAGAATTTCAATGTCTTCATATTGTGAGAAGGCTCTTTAGGTGAAGGTTTTCATGTTTTTCTTGAAGCAGCATGAGGAGGATTTGTTTTTGGATCAAAGTGCTATTCTGTTTTAGAGTGAAATGTTTCTTATTGAATTGTTTTTTGGCATAGTAGTCTTTACACTAAGAACAAAAACCCAGAATAGAAGGCTATTAAAGCAGGTGTATATATAGTATAGCTGTTGGAGAATGAAGCAGAAACAAGGCAAAAGGAGCAAACTTAATATGAAGAAAATGAGGGAAATGAAGAAATAGTGGTGGGAAAACAAAGTAATAGCAATGTGAAAGAATGAATGATGATTAGACATGTTTTATGATTGAAAAGATTTGAATTCCTATCTGCTAATGGAAGAGGATTAATTATCTAATAATCCTAGGGCAAATTACCTTAAAGTCTTGCTGTTAGGTTAAGGCTATTGTGAGATCATGTGTCTGAAGGTACTTACTAAATTGTAAAGTGCTTAAAACATATGTTGGAATTATTAATAAAAGTAAAGCTAAATTGCAATGATTGGTCTTGTGTCTTGAGTTTTTTTTTTTTTTTACTAAAGTAAAACCAGTGGGATGGGGTAGCATGAAAGTCAGTGGTCTTCTGGGCCTTGTGGCTTCTTGTAAAGAATGCAACAGGCATTTGTTTGGGGCTTACAATGTGCCAGGCGCTTCTGGGAGCTGGCAGGTGGTATAAGATGGCTAAGTCACAGCTCCTGACCTTAAATGCTTAGGATTTAGTACTGAGAATGCAGGCCCACAAATAGATGGTTTCAACTGCATCTGAGAAGTGATGAGACAGAGTGTTTGTGCAGGGTGCAAATGGAATATAGAGGAAGGGCTCTTATCCCAAAATGGGCTTTAAGAAAGGAAAGAACATCTAAAGTTGAGCACAGCCTGTAGTTTGAAAGAAATATGAGTGGTGAGGAGAAGAAAGGTGGGAAGTATGTCCTAAGGAGAAGAAACAATGTCAGTGAAGACTTGTAGGGCAAGAAGTGGTCTGGAAATTGATTACTAGGACTTGCTTGCTGAGAATTTTGTTTTTGGGGTTTTGTTTTTTTTTTTTGACTCACCGAGGGAATGATGCTGAGAAAACCGTAAGAGGAGCAGGTGTGGTGGGGAGAACAACGAGTTCAGTTGTGAGCATGCTGCGTTCCCAGGGTGCATGTGAGAGAGCCATGTGACTATAGTAGCAAGCCCATGTGTACACAGGAAAAGTTCAAGGGAGAAGTCGGAGCTAGAAGTTCGGATTTGGAAATGATCAGAATGTAAATTGAAGTATAAGAGCTCACTCAAAGAGGGCATGCATGTAAGAAAGACCAGAGCATTTGTATAAGCACCTGTTTTCGAGGCATACCCAAGGGATGAAGAACACTTGATCAACATTGAGAAGAGACAGGGGAGTGTCAGAATTTCCACCACATTAAGTACAGCAGAGACTTTGAGAAAAAATGGACTGGGAAGTGGCAACTGGAATAGCAGTAAGAAGGCTGCTTTCAGTGGATTGATGGGGGTTTCCCCAGTAATTCCCCAGTACTCCCCCAGTTCCTTCCACCTAGGTCTGATTGCTCCTCCTTGTCACCTCTCCTGCTCACCCTCCACCCCCCAAACACACACGTACGTAAGTTAGTGCCGACGTCCCCATCACCATTGCTGGGTGCACTCTGTATACTTCAGCTGCAGGCTAGGAATGTGATTTTATTAGGATCTGCAGAAACAAGAGTCAAATCTCAGGGCCAGTATGGGTTACAAGAAGAATAAGAGTATGACACAGGTCCACTCCTGGGCATAAGGATGAGTGATGCCAGAACATGAATGGAGTTCATGTCACAGTCAGCATATGCACAAGCCAAGATCAGGAACTGACAGGATCAAATTACTATCTGGATCCAGCCTCAAAATTCCTTATTATGGAATTTCTTTTAAATTTCCAGGAGCCCGCTTTCCCGGTGTGCTTCTCTTGTCTTAAAAGTGCTTATTAGCGTCTGATACCAGCATTCATTCAAGTCTCCTTGCTGTCAAGGAACTTTTTGGGCTTGATCCTGGGCATCTTTATTGCTCCTAAATCATACTTCTCTCCTGTTTCCTCATTGACTTACAGTGTATATGATCAGGCTATTTCTTTAATCTGTTTTCCTTAGTTCAGATTGATTAATTTTCTGGTATTCAGCTTCCATGTAGAATTAGGTCCTCGCTCTGACCCCAGTGTAGTGGCTGGGCTTCCTGCAACCAGTGGAGTGGGATATGTGGAATTCTGCACTCTGCAGGTCTGAACGATGCTTGGACTTGGTGCTCTTCCAGCCTGTGGAGAGCCGCGATGCTGCTGGGCATCTGTGCTGCCCCGGCCGCTGTGCCTCATCACTGTGGAGCCAACCTCTAAAGTCTGGGTTGGTTTGCCCAGCCCCTGTACCAGTGTACTACATGGCTTTGAGCAAATCTGTCACCTTCTCTTTCCATGATCATTTCTTTTTGTTATGACAATATCCAGGAAGAAAACAGGCAAGTGTGTGGCAAGAGATTCGTCTTTTCTTGCTTTTGCTCCTCACTTCTCTCTTCCCTCCTCCTTTGCTGCAAATAGCCTTCTATCTATTGTAAGAATTACCTGGAATGCCCTGTGAATTTGAAATACCAAGGTCAAGCAGAAGGAATGAGTTACATTTTTTTCACAATAGAGTAGAGCAATTGTCATTTTAAAAGGCAAATAATTTTTTCTTGTAATTTAACTGTTTTTCCGTAAAGATATACAGAGTCATGATAAATATTTTGTTGCACACTTGAAAGCTGTGCACTTACTTGTTCCTGTGTAAGCCTCACTCAATCCTCCAAACCACTCAGCCTGCTTTATCAGGACTGCTCTGTGACAGTACTTGTAAAAGCAGTTTTGCTGTATATAAGAAATATATAAGAAATATAAGAAATATAAAAAATATTTAATATAATAAGAAATATATTTTTCTCTTTAATGAACAAAATTAAAACAATTCTAGGAAAAATAATACTCTCACCAGATGGGTTTTGCTTATCCTTCCCAAAAAATTAGAACCATATAATCCATTCACTTGTCTTTCTTGTCCAAACTTCCAGATATCTGAACCAAATTTAATATTCAGCTGCAGGAATTCTTTCATTTTAGGTGCCTAATGACATCTGCTTCTCTGCTCATTTTAACAGATTATTGTTCCTTTTGTATTTCTGATTTTGTAGCTTTTAATTGCATCAGCAGTGGGAAATCTCTTGGAAACAGGTGGGATATAAACAAACAGACCTCTCTATGAAATTAAGGTAGTTTGGGTCACAAAATGCGGACATCAAAACGTGGCTGCCGTGTTTCTTTGATATGGGTTGTGTGCACGTGTGTGTGTGTGTGTGTGTGTGTGTGTGCACAAAACCTCCCAAGTGGAGAAAAATCAGAATAGTGTTATTTTTGGAAGAGGAAAGAATATATTACCCTAATGGAAAGGTTGTCTTAATCCCAATGTACCTAATGAAATATTTAGAAGCACTTAGTGTTTTTAGCAAATATCTTACTCTGTGTCCCTAGGGAAAGTAATTAATCTGGGTATGGAGTGTTCACTTGTTTTTCATTTTTATTCACGACCAATAGAAACTGTGAGGGTGACTCTATATTTTTATGGCAAATAATCACTGTACAGACTTAGAATAAGTGGTGTCAGTGCATTACTAGAGTAACCAATTAAATACCCACAGTTTCCTTTTCTTTTTTCCCAGATTCTCCAAATTGGGGAACATTTTATTTTTTATTTTCATTTTTTAATATATTTTATAGATTAAACTATTACAGTTGTCCCATTTTTTTCTCCCCTTTATTCCCCTCTGCCCTGCACCCCCCTTCCACCCGCATTCCCCCTCTTAGTTCATGTCCATGGGTCATACACATAAGTTCTTTGGCTTCTCCATTTCCTGTACTATTCTTAACCTCCCCCTGTCTATTTTGTACCTACCAATTATGCTTCTTATTCCCTGTACCTTTAACCCCATTCTCCACCCTCCATCTCCCCACTGATAATGCTCCATGTGATCTCCATTTCTGTGATTCTGTTCCTGTTGTAGTCGTTTACCTAGTTTGTTTTTGTTTTTATTTTTTTAGGTTCAGTTGTTGATAGTTGTGAGTTTGTTGTCATTTTACTGTTCATAGTTTTGATCTTCTACTTTTTCTTAGATAAGTCCCTTTAACATTTTATATAATAAGGGCTTGGTGATGATGAACTCCTTTAGCTTTTACCTTATCTGGGAAGCACTTTATCTGCCCCTCCAATCTAAATGATGGCTTTACTGGATAGAGTAATCTTGGATGTAGGCCCTTGGCTCTCATGGCTGAGTATTTCTTTCCAGCCCCTTCTTGCCTGTAAAAGTTTCTTTTGAGAAATCAGCCGATTGTCTTATGGGAACTCCTCTGTAGGTAACTTTTTTGTAGGTCTCCTTTTCTCTTGCTGCTTTTAAGATTCTCTCTTTATCTTTAAATTGGGTAATATAATGATGTACTTTGGTGTGTGCTTCCTTGGGTCTAACTTCTTTGGGATTCTTGGAGCTTTCTGGACTTCCTGGAAGTCTGTTTCCTTTGCCAGATTGGGGAAGTTCTCCTTTGTTATTTGTTCTAATAAGTTTTCAATTTGTTGCTCTTTCTCTTCTCCTTCTGGTACCCCTGTGATTCAGATGTTGGAATGGTTAAAGTTGTCCCTCAGCCTCTCCTCATTTTTTGAGTTTTTGTTTCTTCATTCCGTTCTAGTTGAACGTTTATTTCTTCTTTCTGCTCCAATCATTGATTTGAGCCCCAAATCAATGGGGCTCCCTTCCCTTTCCTTCCCTTACTGTTGGTTCCCTGCCTTATGATGCTGTCTGTGGGGGAGGGGTCTGAGAGGGAACAATGTTGCTTGCTTGGCTCTTGGCCAGCTCTCAGTTGCTTCCCCTGCTACCCCACAAGCAAATTGGGCCCTTCTGGTGCTGATTCCCGGGTGGGTGGGTTTGTGTATGTTCTAGGACCCTGTGGTAAATACTCATAGTTTCTTGTAAAACCTATTGAAATGATCTGTTTACAGTGATTACAAAAATAGAATTTTTAAGCCTGCAAATTGATGAAACCCTTCAAAGAAATAACCTGAGAGAGCCTATTGTTTTTTTTTTGTTGGTATGTAATTATAGAATGTGTATGACACTCTTGTAATACAATTAAATATTAACATAGCATTTCATCTTTTGTTATCAATGCAAGGAGATTTGAACTGTTACATTCCTAAATCTCTTAACTCATTCATTTGAGTAACATTTTTAAATTCAGCCCAGCCAGCATTATTATATTCAAATCAAAGTTAATCCAGTGTGTTCAAATAATCTTATATTAGAACCTGAAAATCTAATGAGGCCTTGTATGTTCTGTGTGCTTTGGCTACAGCCCTACCACTTATGTTTTGGATGAAGATGAACCTCGATTCCTTGAAGAAGTTGATTACAGTGCAGAGAGTAATGATGAGTTAGATATTGAATTAGCTGAAAATGCAGATTATGAACCTTCTACTCAAGAAGACGTACTTTCTGACTCAGAATCATCAAGAACATACTTATCTTGAGCCTTCTGCCATCTCTTGTAAATGCAAAGAAGAAATGAAATATCTTGATTTTTATTACACAGGAAGTTTGAAAGAAATGAGTTTATAGAGAGCTGACTCATAAAGACACAAAGAAACTTGAGCCTGTTTGGTCTCAAGACAATAAATATGTTATTAATTCATGATAAAATTGGCATTTGTTTTCTTTAAGCTTTTCAATGCATTTCATATAGCATTGAATTATCAAATATTGGATTTACTTTTTTTAAGAAAAACCAGAGTATCATTGCATGAATTTTTATCTCCACATGGTTATATCCTGCATCAAATGGATAATTTTGAAGTGTGTGAGAATATAAAATCTGAATTCTAGAGTTGCTGAAAATCCTGAGCTTTTGAAAACTAATATATATGTACATGGATTTCTGTAGATGTGTCTGTGTAGGGATAGATAGATATTGAAGATAAGACTGTTCTTCTGAATCATGTTAACCATTGAGTTGTGACTGAAATAATCCAGAATTTGCCTTGAAACCATTACATTCTACATTTACCAAATTAAACAAATAAAAACTATATTAAATGTTGCATTCATTTCGTCATCCTTTTTAACCAGTTCAGATTATTGGTTTATAGAGTCTTAGTGGAAATATTATCCAACATTGAGCACACTGATAAAATTTTGTTTAAAAATGCGTAGCTTACCAGTGTTGTGTCTCATGGGCGGGTGCGCCTCTACTACAATAAAAGACGCGCGTGAGCACCTCTTTTGTCTAAAACTGAGTCTCATGAGTGCGCCTCAAGTTTATCACTGCAGTTTGTTAAGAAGCTGTAAAAATGCAGTGAGGATGCAGCCCAGTGGTAAAGGTATAGTTGTATATGAGCTTATTTAGCATTTCCTGAGCCATGCTATGTTATCAGACTTAACCAAAGTAAATACATTTAGGTCATGCCGACTGCTCTCTGAGTCCCAAATGACTGCAGTGAATTTAAGCCTTTTTTTGTAGTGAGATCTTCCCAAGTTTAAGCTGTTCTGCTGTGGGAATGACTTTGTTTTCAAGTAAAATAAAACAAGTCCAATGACTTTGGATAAGTGCTTTAAGAACTAAGTCTCTGTTGTAACAAAATAAATCCAAAAAGATAACTTCATTAACAGCTTCTTGCTGGTGCCTAGGTTTTGGCACATTATCTCTGCTTATTCCTGATTCGATTTGTCAGTCTTTTTTATTAAACCTGTAATAATTGGAAAGTATATTTCAAATTTTTGCATTTTCCAAAGCAGTGATTTTCATTGTAGTATTTGAGGCATGTCATCCACAGTGTAGCTTTTTTTGGTGTTATGGGAATCATGTTTAAAAACAGCATGGAGCAGTGGATAAAGACGTCTTTTTCTCTAAATAGCTTAATTCTTATTATCTCAGAAAATAAAGACTAAGTAAATTGTGAAGTTGAAGAAAATCTCTTAGTGTGTGGTGACCTAATTTAGGAGAGATCAGGATACTATAGCAAGGTAAAGTATTATTTAATAATTTATAATTATAAAGTCATTATTTATATATTTTGTATATGAAATGATTACATATCTAATTATAATTTCTCAGAGTATGAAGCCACTAAGTCCATATTGTGAATTTTTCCTTGTTCTCATAACATTCGAAATTAAAAACCACAGTAGTCATTATGAAAAGCAACTAGTTAGTATAATGTGCAGAATAACTCAAAACTTCAATTTATTATGTTAAACCATATAAAAACCCCTTGCCATGTACTGTTACAATATTTTGTAGTGATGAAGTTCATCTTTTAGCATGTTATAAATCTGAATATGTCTTTTATTAAATAAGTATTCACAGGATTAAAGAGAAAGTCTATATGGTTAGAAAATTATATTTTCCCTTAAATAATAAATAGCTTTGGAAAGATGAGAAATAATTTAAAATTACTAACTTTCCTAATTAGGGGTAGAACTAAGTTTCATTGGCCATTATTAGCTAAAATTGCCCTAAATCATACCTCTGTACTATGTTCTTTCAGAATTTTCAAAGAATGTTTGCCATAAGCCTGAAAAATAATGTGTAGCTGATAAATTGAGTCTAATGATAGAACTTAGATTTATTTACATTGTGTTTGGAACGACAGTGAATTTCTTAAGCGTAGTTTTGGTCTAATCCAGTAGTTCTCAAACTGTATGGCGTACATCAGAATGACCTGGAGGGCTTGCTGCTCAAACCAGAGACCACTGGTTATGCAGGTCTGCAGTGGGCCCTCTGTGTTCACATTTCTTAAAAATTCTCTGGTGGCAGTGCTGGAGGAAGCACACCATGAGAACCACTGGTCTGATCTGATGTGCTCTTTCCTGATCCCAGTTTCCTAAGAATCAGAGGACCTAGGAATTGGAAATTAGCACCAGAGATGATAGAGATCAAACTAATTTGTAGAATCAAGAAAATAGACACCCGGTCACAGGGTTATTGGGCAACGCCAGGGTTTTAGCCCAGGTCTCCTGACCGCTAGCCTCATGTTCTTACCATAAAAGGAGATGCTACCCTTTGCCTTTCCCTGAAGAGCGACAAATGTTAAAAGACCAAGGGCATCTCCTGAGTTTGTGAAATGTATACAGGCAATGGCAGAATGCAAAAACCTATGATTCATGTTGGCTTTTCCTTCATTGCAGTCATAGCGTTGTTTGAACACAAGATTTTTGTCCTACATTAATTATCTGCCGTTTTTTCCAGTTTCTGTGTCATATTTGTCTGAGTCCTAATTAAGTAACCTGGAGTTGCACTTCAGATAGCATCTAACAGCAATGAATACAATACTTTTAAACATCAAATATCCAAATAAAGATGACCATATTATTATGAGCACTGAGATAGATAATATAATAAATGTACTAATGGAATTGTTTTTGTGCATGATCCAGAAATAAATGACAGCCATGAAACTGTAAATGTATCTTTATAAATCCTTTTGTTTTCCATGCACTTTAATCATTATAAAACATTAATTGAAAATCAGTGGATTTTTCTCTTATTTTGGTGAGGGTTCAGTAACCATATGTAAACTTTAATTGTCTCCATTAGGAAAAACCTGTGAAGCAATACTTTTATCAAAAGGTTCTTCTACCTTATACAATTATTAACATTAAGTAAATATTTCTGTCGTTAAAGTGCACTTAAGTTCCTGCATAGAAAAAAGGAGTCTCAGAAGAAAGTCTCATTTTCTTTATGAGAATTAACTTTTTTGGAGGTTTAGTTCTTGAAGTGTCACATTTCAGTTGTTTTTCACTTTAATGATATTTACAAAGCACTCTCCTATGCTGGGGTGACACTGGCCAAAGGGAAGTCTTCTTTTAGTGCCCTCCCTCCTCTTTCTAGATCCTCGACAGTAACTTGGCCTATTGTTTCCCACTTTGCCTCAGCCTCTTTACAGGCTCTTTTGACCTTCTGGTACCTTCTATCAAGTCTTATTCAGAGCTTGGCTGGTTGCTGGGGGCATTGAGTCATTAAACTCTTTTTTTGAGTTTGAAGTTGCTAAATATGCAATGCCTAAAACCCAGCGAATGGCCCTTTTATGGTGGCATTTGAGGCATCTCTCAGGACAGAGATGTTTTGTGGTGCGGGCCATGGTTGGCACTGCTGAGTGCTGGGTTAATTCTGTGCATGTGCACGGATCCTCACAGGCTCCTGTGAAGTGGAGATGGGTTGAGGAACTCTTTTCTTTGTGAACCCAGGCACTTTTAAATGGCTGAAGAGGTTTCACTCCAAATATTTAGAAAGGTTTACTTTTGTAATACCAAATGTAGGACTCTCCCTCTGAAAGACATCGTTGACGGAGTGCCAAATAAAAATGAGGTGAGCAATAGCAAAACCTGGAAACGAATGTTTTTAATGTACTTTTAAGTCCCATAAAGATCTGTGACAAATGGCAAATGGCAAGTGTAAAGAAATTATAAAAGGCAAAGATGCTCATAACTGAAAATACAGAAGAAGCTAGAGTTTAATAAAGTAAAGCCTGCAACTGTAAAAATAGGTTGGCTGCTTAATAAGCTTTTTCTCTAGCTGAAGGTATAATTAAGTAGGGAATTTTAAGACTGGAAGTTTATTTTTGTGTCCAGTGCTAAATAGTTACTAAAGTCAAGTTATCTACTCCTCACAGTGTCATGACTGTATTATTTATACTTTCCCATTTCTTATATCACCTGTATGATTGTTTTTTTTTCTGTTTTCCTCAGTAATTCTTAGAAATGTTTAACATTTCATGTTTCCTTTTTCTTTCAGAATGTGGGCACTTGAACAGAGTGAATCAATTGGATAATTTCATGTAAAAAGATAAAGTTTAAAATCTGAAGGATTATAATTTGTATTTAATGTAGAGAGAGGGGTGTCCATTGCATAACTACCTTTGTGAACCTTTATTTCCCCATCCTGAAGAGCTACACAAGATGAAAACAACAACAAAAAAACCAAAACACTATCACATATGCTAAAATCCAGATCACTTATAGCATGGAGAAGACATAGCGTGGTTGTTTCCCAAACACTCATTCTACCCCTTGTCCAAGCCATTGTTTGAGATCCCTGTGTCTGAGGCCACCAACTGCGGGGTGGAGCACGTGGCCTGCGCTGACCAGACAGCTTGTTCTATCTGCTGGTCTGGAGCTGGCCCATGATCCAAGCCAATCCAAGAATGAATGTATGTCAGGACTTCTAAAGGTAATGGTAGAACAAAGGCCCTCCCTGGGAAAGGAAGGATAGAGCTGCTGGCAGCCACCAGGCGTCCTTGAGTGGAGAGCACCCCTGAGAAGAACCAACATTGAAGGAACAGAGCCAGGACGTCGAGAGACACTGGGTCTTTTTGTCATTTGAGCCCCATGTCTAGCTGTAAGTGAAACCTTGGATTGCATCAGTTATATGGACTACAAATCACCCTCATTGCTTAAACTATTTAATTGGATTTTTTGTTATTGGAAAAGGCGTGTCTGTTACACAGGTTTGTATGACTGAAACCCGTCTGAAAAGCAGCAACCTTTAGTGTCCATCCCCGAAGGGTGACTCCACCCAAAGCACATGTCCTAAGAGAAGTTCAAAGGAGGAGAAGTTCTTTTATCCAAAGGGACACTGAGAAGGCAAAAACATCAGGTGTCCACTCAGACATGTCAGACAAACTAATTTTTATTTTGTATCAGAAAAGTTTACTGGGCTGGAAGTGAATGTTTTTGTCATTGCCTGCTTGAAACTCAGGGATTCCAGTTGTGGCACTTGTCAGTGGCTTCAGGGATAATATTGTCCCAAGAGCAGACTTTTAAGTATCTTGAAAGTACGTTCCCTCTAGTGATGGAGGACACAAATGGTGTGCATTGAAAGTGAGGCTCTCTTCACTGGTGCATCGTAATGAGATGGACCCAGGGAGTAAGCTGAGAGGGATCAGAGATCCCTTTGTTGAGTTACATCAGACCAATGAGCAAAAACAATGGGATGATGTTTTGGTATAATTCATTTACCAATTTCAAAGCTATTTCCATCCACCCACTGATTAGAACTGCAAATCCCTGCCTTTCATTCACACAAGATTCATAGATCAAGAGCATTTAAATAGCTCTTTCCAATTCAAGAAGGGCTTTCCTAAAAGTTACTTGAGCATCTCAGAAACACTATTAATAAACATATCATTAGCATTTCCATTTAATTTGTGAGAAACGCAAGGCTTGGACTGGCCACCTTATTTACCTGGACTTGCTAGTGTGCCGTGGAGGTGGGACTAAGACCCGAGCCTCCAGCCTCCCTGATGAACCCGTTCTTCTGCACAGGCAGCTAGGCGCTGGCCTGCAACCCCCTGTGCAGTGAGCCAGCCCAGCCAGCCTTGTAGAATGGTTTGGTTATTGGACAAGCATGCACCTGTTTTATCACCACGTGCCACAGATAGAGTCCCTAAGGAAGGCGGGGAGAGCTAAACCTGACAATATCTAATGTGTTAAGTGCTCTCCTGAGGGCTTTATGAGAACGATCTCGATGGAAACATTTTCTCTTTTGGCCCATGGACCGATTCTCATATTTTCCAAGTAAGTATTTTTATGGGTGGTTAAGAGGAAGGCAGTACATGCAGTGTTTGTTTCTAACCGTTTTATTTATTTTTTTTTAAAAGGAAAGAGACCCTTGGGTCTTTTTATTTTACGTTTAACAAAATAGGTAATGGTTTAGTGCAAGCCTTTCTCTGTCTTTTCTGGTTTCAATTAAGGCTTGAAAGGCTGTGCTTGTCTCTATGATGCTGAGGGAAAAATTTTTGTCTCATCTATGTTTGTCTAACAGACTTAAGGTAACTTTTTACTTCATTTTCTTTAAGGAATTTCTGTTTTCATTGAGAAGATAGTTTATTTTTTAGCTTCATTATCACTTTAACTGCCTGGGCCAAGAAGTAAGTCTTAGAAATAAGCCCATAATTACCTGTTTTTCTAGATTTAATTTTAGAGGAATATAATTTTTTTATAATATAAAATAAGATGACTGAAACACTTCAACTTTGTATTAGCTTATGATCAAGTTATTGGCAAAATTTTTATAGGCTTTTTATTTATTTGTTGATTATGCTTAGCTTGTATCATCCTCCGAGTTGTGTAATTCTGAGGGCGTGAATGCAGTAGCTATGAACTGGAAGGCTGGGTCACTGTCCCTGTAACCATTTGGATAAGGTGCGCTCCTGCCTGCCCTGTAGAAGACATCTGCTGTGGAGAATTCTTAGGGTTTGTATGCCCAGCTAACTGAGGAGGAGAGCTCTAGGATTCTACAGGGCTTTACTTCTAGTTAATGTGATATGGGAGGTTTCACTTCATAGGTAAGTCCATCAAATTCACAAAACTTATTTTTTTAAATCCTCACCCAAGGACATATTCATTGATTTTAGAGGGAGAGGAAGGGAAAGAGAGCGAGAGGGAGAGACAGAGAAAGAGAAAACAAGAGAGAAAGAAACACTGATGTGAGAGAGAAACATTGATTGGTTGCTTCCCATACATGCTCTGACTGGGGATTGAACCTGCAACCCTTTTGATGTATAGGACGATGCTCCAACTAACTGAGCCATCCATCCGGCCAGGGCTACAAAACTTTTTAGTCAGACCACTCCAAAGCATGCCAATCTGTTCACTCCCTAGAGTGAATAAAACAATGAGTTTGGCTTTGACGATAACGGAGGCTGGCATTTACAAGAGCGCGTCCTGTGCTGCAGGCACTAATCTGTGTGCTTTATACACGTGTTCCTGTTAAACCTTCACAGAAACCCTGGGATAGATATTATCACACCCGTTTTACAGATGTGGAAACTTACCTTGCTAAAGCCTAGACAGCTAATAAATGTTGGAAAATCAGTTGATTCTTAGTTAAGTCAAGCAGGGCAGTGGCTACTGAAAACTGCCATGAGGGCCTTTACGAAGTTGTCATCCCAGATTCCACACTCACGGGGGAGCACATTTCATGGCCAATGTGGTTCAACACTGGGTTTGTAGATGTGGGCCTGCCATGTTGCTGTCACCCTCAAGAAACAGGTCCAGTGGGACACTTCAGTCAAGCTCAGGACCTCACTTACTTGGACACTGCAGCAGGATGACTTTCTGGCCCATCGCAGTTAACTTGTCAGCAGTGGTCCTGTTTATGGTCTGTCCCCCAGCATGTCTCGTCATGAGCAAGCGTGGTGCAACTCAGGTAGTTCAGTAGCTACATGGTCCAGCTACCCAATCCTACCCATCCTAAACCTTTGTTGTTGATGTTAAAACAAGGAGAGAACACAGGCATACAACTGTCCCATTGTCTTGATTGGAATGAAGAGAACATGGTTAATTGAGAAAAGGTTCAGGAGCTGAGAAAAAAGTAACACATTTCCAAAATAAATATCTTCAATGCTACTATTTACAATCTCAAATCCATATGATAAGAAACCACCAATTACTAAAGTCGGATTGTGAGTATTTCCTCTCGGGGTAAGTGCCACACTTTGCAGCATGTCCTTAGGTGCATTCCAGGGGTATGCTGAACAGGTAGTGTTGAGGGGGCTGTAGTGGCGACGAGCCATGGACTCTAATGACTGGTGATACCTGATCGCCCTACAGGTGCTGATTGTGAGTGGAACCTGGGTGTAGGGAGTGTTGAAATAAATTTCTAGACCCAAGATGGCACCAGTTCTGCCCGAGGTGCCACATCAGCAAACCAACACCTTGTGTTCCTATAAATGCTCTCCTTGACCAGAAATGCTGCCTATCTGCAAATGCCAAGCCAGCTCTGGGCTCTCTACTTAGTTTCCTGTTTCTTCTCACCCCAAACAAGCTTGACTCTGTGGCCCCAGCCAATCAGGTATTTTTTATTTTTCCCTTCCTTGTTCTTTTTCTAAAAAAGCTTCCTCCTTTCTGCCCCATTTTGCAGTTTTCTGAACGGAGAGTGTCAACTTCATGAAGTGTTAAAGTTTGTATCACTGAACCCTGGCTGGCGTGGCTCAGTTGCAGCGTCATCCCCATGGATCAAAAGGTTGTGGGTTTGATCCCCAGTCGGGGTGTGTATGAGAAGGCACCCATGTTTCTCTCTCACACTCAATCTCTCCACCCCCGCCCCGTTCCTCTTCTCTGAAAGCAATAAAAATGTCCTCTGGTGAGGATAAAAAAAAATGTTTGTAGCACCAAAGTTTAGTCACTTTTAACAGGAGTCCCCCATGTTTGGGAGGGATCAAAGGGCTCAGGGAAGAGAATGGGTAGGAACAAATGCCGAATTGGCAGGTGACGACAGCCCTCTGACCTCAGAGCAGGCCAGCCCCCTGCCCAGAGAACTGACGTTCTGCATTGTATAAGAATGTCAGCCTGTACAGGAACAATGAAACTTATATTTACAGACTTAGAGTAAAGATGTTTTAAAAATTGTGTCATAATACAGGTTCAGGTGAGAAGACAAATGGGTAAAAGCTAGACATAGCAGAGCAAGACTTTACCTTTAGTGTTTTTGATATGTTAATATTTATTATAATGGCCTGGTAGTTTGATGTTCGGTATTGTGATCCCTCCAATTTTGCTCTTCTTTCTCAAGATTGCTGAGGTTATTTGTGGTCTCTTTTGGTTCCATATAAATTGTTGGAATGTTTGTTCTAGATCTGTAAAATATGCCATTGATATTCTAATAGGAGTTGCATTGAATCTATAAATGGGTTTGGGCACTGTGAACAATTTAATGATTTTAGTTCTTCCAGTCCATGAACACAGTATGTGCTTCCACTTGTTTGTGTCTTCCTTTATGTCTTTCTTCAGTGTCCTGTAGTTTTCCGAGTACAGGTCTTTTACCTCCTTGGTTAAATTTATTCCTAGGTACCTTATTTTTGTTGTTGTTGTTGCATTGGTAAATTGGATTGTTTCCTTAGTCTCTCTTTCTGAGGGTTCATTATTGGTGTATAAAAGTGCCATGATTTCTGGATATTAATTTTGTATCCTGCTATTTTGCCTAATTCATTTATTAAATCTAGAAGTTTTTTGGTGGAGTCTTTGGGGTTTTCTATGTACAATATCATGTCATCTGAATAATGACAGTTTTATTCCTCTTTTCCTGTTTGGATGCCTTTTATTTCTACTTGTCTGATTGCTATGGCTAAGACTTCCAGTACTATATTGAATAAAAATGGTGAAAGTGGACATCCCTGTCTTGTTCCTGATCTCAAGGGAAACACTTTTAGTTTTTGCCCACTGAGTATGATATTGGCTGCAGGTTTTTCATATATGACCTTTTTGTGTGTATGTATATTCCCTCTATTCCCACTTTGCTGAGAGTTTTTATCATGAATAGGTGCTGGATTTTTTAACATTAAAATTACACGATATAGCAATAGATACAGAAATGTATTTTAATATTTAAATAGCCTCCATCCCAAGTCAAAGCTATTTGCCTAGGAGTTTACAAGGGACAGTTGTAACACTCAGAAGTGTAAGTTCACCATAGGTCCTTGAAATGATGGTTTCAGCCTTTAATCTTTCCCATTATCGGCACCACCCATATGTTCCCCAGCCCCACACGCTTGTTGTCTCAGCTTGAGAGCCCTGCATCTCATTAAGTGAAGGTTCTTCCAAATTATCTGAATTTTTTCAAAGGGACAGAGGATGCCCTTTCATGGATCTACCTTTCTAAGTTGCAATTAGTGGAGGACTTAATGTCCATTTAATTAATTGGGTGGAGGACTTAATGTCCATTTAATTAATTCACCGATATTACTATCATTCCTTGTGAGGTTATAAAGACACGAAATAATAGCAGCAACCTGTTGACTGAAGGAGAATCGTACAACTCAGGAGTTTGGCCTGCTCCATTTCCACAGGAAAATAATGCACATTTGTAACAAAGAGAGGGAAGGAACGCGAGATATTCTCTAAGTCCTTATATCTAGCTTAAAACGGTCTAGAAATTGCCTCTTCATTTTGGGTCAATAACATCCCTAGACTCATGGAAACTGGAGACACTTTAGTTAGTGAACTACTAAGAAGCACAGACTTGAGAGTAACTCAGCTTTTGCCTCTTTGTTGAACATATGTCCCTGTTTTGTTGTCTTGATCGATGAAACTGGGCCATAATATTCCAAGGACAATTAATATTTCCCTTTATCAGGATTCTCACCAGAGGGGGGCAGTGTCTGCTATGGGCCTGGAAGGGCCCTTATGTTGGGTCATGGAACCCAGTTTAGATAACCTATGGGGCTGAGATTGCCCTTTCACAGGTCTACTTTCCTAATTCAAAATTAGTTTGCTTTGGGTGGAGGATTAATATCTATTTAATTAATTCACCAAATATTACTGTCACAGCTTGTGAGGTTCCAGGGACCCAAATTGGTAGAATGTCAGGCACAAAGCCCAGCACAGAACAGCTCAGTAACTCCGGGTCATGGCCCATTTGACTCATTTATTCTACTTAGTGTTTCAGAATTTTTCTGCCCTTCCATGGGATCTTTTGTGTTGAAAAGGCTCTCAGAGGTTATCAAGTCCCATTCTTTTTCAGATGAGCAAACTTGAGTCCAGGAGAGTTTAAGTGACTTGCCTGAGGCCACCCAGCTTTCTGACTCTGCTCTTGAAGCCCGTATCAGATCCTTTGTGATGTGTGAGCTCTGCCGACACATCCTTTAAGGATGAGTAGAGCTGACTGTAATTTCAGATGTGTTTCGTATTCTCTTCACAATTACATCGCCCATCTTGTCATTTACAGCTTTGACTTCAGAGCTTTGGGAAGCACCTTAAAATATAATTGCAAACACTCTACCCATCCAAATGGGCACTCCCCATGCCTAATAATGAGGCTTTTAAGTGGAGGCATAGGAGAGCAGGAAGATGATAGCTCATATGAAATGAGAATCTGGGCAAATGGGATTCGATAATGGATTTTTCAGTGACACTCGTTGTCTGATCCGCGGTTAGGTTGGTACATTTTGTATTTTGAAAGACACAAAATGTCAGGTTATTGCGCAAATACTGGTTATGATTTTGATTATTTTTCAGAATTGTAGCCAAGTACCTCAGGACTTTTTCAAAGCTGTATGTTTGATGTTGTTTTTTTTGTTTTTTGTTTTTTTAGATGCTGTACTTTCTATTGTTTGTAGATTTAGCAAAATAAGAAAAAAGTTTTTCTTTCCTATTGCCTCAGTGATTTATTGTTCTGCTCTTGGAGTAGAAATTCCAGGTACTGTTGGATTTGAGACACCTGGAAGAACTGCCTATGAACTTGGCAGCTTTTAATTGAGAGCATTCATTCACTCATTCACTGGTCAAACTTATATTAAGCTCTGATGTGCACAGCACCAGAGTAGGTGAAAGGAATGCAAACTGAGTAAGACATAGTCCTCGTCACAAGGAACTTGGAGTCCCATGGAGGAGATAGGCCTGGTTTCAATAAACAATGATGTGAGACAGAAAGAACATGATGCCCAGAGAAGGGGCCAAACGCCAAAGGGGCATGAGGGAATGAAGGGCTAATCCCGGAAGTGGGCCTCTGGAAGGGTGTGATGATGTGAGAGCAACTGGATCCTAAAGAATGCTGGGGATTATGAAGTTGGAGAGTGCAGGCAGGGAGAGGACAAGGAGCTTGGCTGTCCCAGGCAGAGGAAACAGTGTGCAGAGGCTGGAGGTGGGTAGGTGAGGAGAGGCAAGTGGGGCCCTGAACTTGGAAGCTGTGTGATGGAGTTTGTGTCCATAGGTCAGTGGGGAGCTACAGATGGATCTTAAGCAAGTGACGGGGTTAACTTTACATTTTAGAAAGGTAAAGAACAATTGGAAGTGTATAAATCCCTGATTTCACTTTTGGCTCCAACAACTAACAGGATTTCTTAGACTTGCCTCAACCCTCTGGCCACTAGCTGCCCCTGGGTGACAGGCCCTGTAGGTGCCCTCAGAAACGGGACCCACCCTCCCTCTGAGCCAGGGCCTGAGGCCCTGACAAAATGAACAGCGGTTACTGCTCCTTCTAAAGACATCAGTGCTTGAGTTTAATAAGTGCGTACAAATTATGGATCTTGACTTTTCAACTAAGGATTCTAGGCTACGTTAATATTGTCAGAGAATGAACTTCTCCGAGGCTAGCAGGTCTTAGAGAAATTGATAAATAATTTTCCTTCTCACCAGACCTGCAAACAAATTCCTGATTAATGAATTTGCTGAGTGACTCCCTGTGGCTAGTCAGCTGAGGGAAGTGCAGAGAACTGAACTGGGAGCCAGCTCGTCTAGTAAGGCACCTTGGTCAAACCTGCGGCACAGAGCGCATTTCCTCGGAATTCAGCTTATTAATCTATAAGGTGAAAGATCGTGAGGTCCCTCAACTCTGTGATTCAGTGATTTGGCCCAACTTGATCTGTTAAAACGTGTTAGATAGGTTACTCTGGTTTTTGTTATATGTATAAATGGAAGGTATTTTGGACAATCACAGTAACCTAGCTACTGAGGAGTTCACGACAAGTGATGTTTGAACCAAGCCAAGTGTGTGTGTGTGTGTGTGCAGCACATGTGTAAAGCAGTTTAGAGTCACAAAGCATTTCCAAACATCTCCTTAAGCCAATAACAGAGTTATTGTTATAATAACTCTGTAAGTGTATAATCATCTCCATTGCACCATGGAGGAAACCAAGCCACAGGCAGATACGCATGAACGGTGCAGGTCATCCATTTGTATATGTTGGGCCGAGACCCAAACCCTCACTTAGGTGGCAGCTCCGGCACTTGCCCAGCCATGGCCGAGATGCCGCCACTCTAATTCCCCTCAAATCAGAAGAGTAGACGGAAAGTGAAATCTGTATTAAAATTGCTTGGATCTGTGTCTATGCAAATAAAATTAAATTGAAAAACAAGAGTAGCCCTGGCTGGGTGGCTCAGTTAGTTGGAACATTGTCGTCTTTGTACACCAAAAGGTGGTGGGTGCAGTCCTTGGTCGGGGCACATGTGGGAAGCAACCAGTGGATGTTTCTTTTTCACATTGGTGTTTCTCAATCTCTCTCCCGCTTTCTTCTCTCACCCCCCACCCCCTCTCTAAAATCAGTAAATATATCGTTGGGTGAAGATTAAAAAAGAAAGACAAGAATAAATGGGAGGGAAAGGAGAGTGAGATAGGCAGAATTCTAGAGATGTTCGCCCAAGATTCCCATCCCCTAATTAGTCCCCTAAACACTAATCTAGGCAGTACTGAAGGGACTTGGCAGAGATAGCTAGGGTTCTCAAGCAGCTGACCTTAAAATAGGCGCATTACCCTGGATTACCCAGGTAGGCCTCATGTAATAACACAAACCCTTAAAAGCAGAAGAGAAGGAAGATGTATTAGCCAGAGAAATGAGGCAGAAAGAGAGATCAGAGAGGTCTGAAGCGCTGTTGCCGGCTTTGGAGATGGAGGATGGAGGCCATGAGACAATGTGGGGAGTTCAAGGAGCAGGGAGCAGCAGTGACCCAAAGCAAGGAATTGGGGACTTCAGCCCTACAAGGAAGGGAAATCTGCCAACACCTTGAATGAACGGAGATGCAGATTCATTCCCAGAGGCCTGCAGCCCTGCTGACCTCTTGATTTCAGTCTCGTATGGTTCCGACCCACACAGAGAACCACCTCTGCTGCGCCGTGGCCAGACTTCTGACTGCAAGATACTCTGACATAATGCGCTTGCGCTGCGTTAACTTGGGCATTTGGAGTCATATTAGTTTGTTACATTTGTAGGAATAGAAAACTAATCCAGAGGAGGGAACTGGAGAAAAAGGAGGAGAGAAAAGAGCCTGAAGCCAGCCACTCTGCTGCCATGCGATGGGTTCTTTCCATCTCATGAAGCCGAAACATGACTGCTGTTATAAACAACACTCACCCCCCTTCCCTCATGCTTGAACTCTGTGTTTTCATGTTTGGCTTCAATTTCAAGGTGATGCTTTTTATTTGTTTGCGAGTGTATGGGAAGTTTATTTTACCCTCCTTTGTAGTTAAGAGAATATGAGAATGGGGAATACACTTTCCTCAGTTAAAAAAGTCAAATTGTGCAGAACGGGTTGAATTTTCAGGCTTTCTATGAGATCAATACTCAGTGTGGAATAATAGTTTGGTTTCAGCGTTGTGGGGAGATAAACACTCACTAGATTAGATCGTGAGGCAGCTGGTGCTGTCTGTTTTAACTGCTGGGTCTGGGAAGTTGCCTAACCCAGTTGGGCCCAAATAGCTCGGTCAGTTTTGGGCCCATATTGGCATGGAGCTGTTTACAACATGCAGACATTCTCAGGAGGGAATTCCACAATTCTATAGTGCTCTCATCCATGTGTTATTTTCTTGATTTTTGAATTTACTACAATGTTGCATTTTGTTGAAGCGGTCTTAGCCATTTTGACGTTTTAATGTCCGTAAGGTGGAATTTTCTGACTGTCTTTACCGAGTGTGAGCGTACCCATACCGTCCATGCATACGGGACTACCGATGAACAAAATTCCCTGAGCCGATGGGCCGGAGAGGAGAGGCGGGGTTCAGGGAGGAGGAGCTGTGGGAGCAGCTAGGCTGGAGATGGCCATCCAGTGTCCTGTTTGAGGGCACTGCTCAGTGTGTGGGGCTGTCCTGCCCCAGAGCCTTGGCATGTGTGCTGGCAGCACGGGCAGAGGGCGCTAGCGAGACCACAGGGAGCTCTGCCACGAGGAGTTCTCCACAGGGCCCTCTGGAGCGCTCAGACACATGCCTCCCGAAACACCTACCTTTAGGTCTGGAAAAGCTGTGGCAGCCAACAGGGAGGTCTGCCGCTGGGCCAGGTCTTGTCCCTAACTCTCAGCCTGAGAAGCCCAAGCAACCAGTAGGAAAAGAACTATGTTGGGACCCAGTGAGCTAAAGAAACACTTGCTCATTTCCCCCTCCCGGCTCCTCACCCCAGCACTGCAGAGGAGTGCTGCCCCCAAAGACTGGGGGTGACTCCGAGCTCGACCGTGAGCTCGAACCCTTCCCTGCACACATTCAGGGTCTTTCTCAAGCCAGCTCTTGAGGAAGGGAGAAGATGGGGCTTAAATTGAACGTAAGGTTAAATCCATGGTCTGACTCAAAATACTGTCAAGGGAAGGAATTGAGAGATTTGACACAGTATGATTGAAAATAATCATTGGGAAAAAAAACTGTTTAATGCTTGTAACTCTATACAGTGAGAATTGTTCAATACATTGGTCCAGGTGTCATGCAGTAGAAAGATTGCACGGGCTCTAGATGTCCCCGATGGGTTCTGGGTAAAAGTATGTGGGCCGATGGATCTGGCCTTAGCGACAGGAAGTGACTGGAGGTAGGATACAACGACTGAGAAGGAGTTCTGTGTCTCTGCAGGGATGCAGGCAGAGATTGGAAGTGGGAGCAGATAGATGCTCCTTAAAGTCACTTCAAACCTAGAGCTTCTCTTCCTCTCGTGGGACTCCTGGGAGAGGTGGGTAGGTGGGCGCGGTCAGGGGGGAGAGCAGGCCGATTGTAGTCTAAAGCTGTGAATCCCTCAAGGGCTGACCGGGGCCTGGAGGTGGGTGTCAGGTGGGGCTGGCCCCACCAGGCTGGCATCTGTAGTTGCTTCTGCATGAACTTGGGCAGGCTCTTCTGCTGCTCCCTAAGTCCTTCTGGTTGTGGGCATGGTGCCTCTCAGAAAAGCGTTAAACTAGCTGGAGCTTTGGGCCTGACCCAATGTGACCCAAGAATTCCAAGGTTAGGGAAGCGGTGACAGCTCCCCATGGGGCACATGCCCTGATGACCTCTTGGGGACCTTCAGGCCATTCACTCTGCTTCCACCCTGGAGGCGGGGACGAGCCGCTCCTCCCACCTCTGCTGTGAATGTGGGGTGGGCGCGGATGCCTGCCGGTGGGAAGGGCCTAGGTGTGGAGCCCTTGCTGGGGCGGCCAGCAGGTGGCCGCAGAGCTTAGGGCACTTCAGGCCCTGGTTACTGCTGATTTATGCCTGGGGAGAAAAGATAAAAAACATAATGGGCGAGATCATTAAGTAGACCTAGGGCTGGCAGGGCACAAAAAGGGGCAGGAATTCAAATCCACAGCTTCCACAGGTCACCTTGATCTCCAGACTTATTTCCCTAAGGCATCAGCTCTTTTATATTCTTCTCCTCTCTTTACTAAATAAAAGCAGTCCATTCCCATTCTCCGCCCCTACACTTGCCTGGCCCCCCGTGTCCTCTGATTCCTGGGAAGAAGGCGAATAGCTCTGCACCTTCTATGAGAAGAATGCAGCTAAAAGAGGCCCACAGCAGAACCGCAAAAAGGCTAGGATTGCCAGTTAAACTTGAATTTCAGATAAACAACAGTGTGATATTTGGGACATACTTACACTAAGAACTTAGTCATTATTTATCCAAAACTCACATTTCATTGGACGTCCGGTACTTTATCTGGGGACCCTCCATGGGCTCATTTCTGCAGTTTAACTGCAGTCTGCAGTCTGACCTTTCCCAGAAGAGGTCAGAGCACTCTGTCTTTGGAGTGGGGATAAGTCTAGGCATGGGGACACTCCAGCCTTTCTCTCTCTACTAGGGGATGAGTGTAAGGCACTGAGTGTAACCTGAATGGTCAGCACAGACGCAGACATGATGAAGTCTTCCCTTAATCCTTAATATTCACCCACCTGCCCACCTTACAGAATGTCCAGAACCTTTCTCAGACTACCCCTGCCACCTGGAGTTTGTGCAGCTTAAGGAGGTCAGTCATGTTTCCAAACATCGGACTTTCCTTTCCAGTCCCCCTTAACTCCGCCCCCTCAAAAAAAGTGGGGAATCTGGTATACTACATCGTGTTACTGTTAAAAACCCTCCTTCAGGGTTTGATGTGCCCAATGCTGTGACGAGCCCTTCGCCCAAAGCTCTGCCCAGCCTCTGTGGGACTCTGAGGAGAGCTGCCTCCACACTTGGCTGGGGTTTGCTGGGTTTGTGTGGGGGCACCTGCCTGAGAAGGGCCACCGCCAGCTGGTACATGTTGAGCTGGGCTTACCAGTCAGATACTCATTTTCCTCTGGGTTGCTCGTTTCTGTCCTGCCAGGTGACCATGGCCAGAATGTTCCAGTCCCACCGAGACACTCGGACAGCATTAACCACAGAGACTCCAGTCAGTTCCCCATGCCTGTGCTCCCAGGTGGCCTTGCATCTTCTCTAGTTAGAAGTGGTTCCAGAGGGAGAGGCCCTTGCCAAGGCCCCAAGGAGGAGGAGACCGACTGCCTCACCTCCGCAGAGCCGGAAAGGTTGCCTAAGCAACTCTTTGTTGAACAGAATGGGCTGGGCCCATCTTGACGGAAAAGCCATCAGAAATTTTAAGATGGCAGCTTCTTAGAATTCTGCCTGATTACGTCCCTGAATGGGGGAGAAAAGGGGACTTTGTGCTGAGTCTTGGTTGATTTGATTACCTCACAGAGTTGTTTAAAAGAGCGTTAGCAGCCGGTTGGGAATGGCTGTACTGTGTAAGAGCAGACTGTGCGTGTGTGCGTGTGTGTGTGTACATGTGTGTGCACGTGTGTCTGGTTAAAGTTCAGCTAGTCTGTGGCTGCCCCGAGCGTCTGTCGGACCAGGAGTAGCCTGACTGCATGTCTCATGTCACAAAGCCTTTCTTCAAAGTGGTAAACACACACACACAATCCATATTGTGTTTTAAGGAGACAATAGTTCAAAGGGTTTTCCGGGCTATTTTTAACATTGATGTCTGGAAGGAAAATGATGTCACATGCTGGGAAAAGTGTCCAAATATTCCCACAGATCACAGCCAAAGAATTCTGGTTTTTGTTTTTCTCAGAGTTGGGATCACTCAAAAAAGGTGAGTTTTAAACCCCTCATTCCAAAAAAGCTTTGCAGCTCCAATTGTGCCCGGAGCGGCTTTCTCTCCTGTGGTTTGTCAAACAGACGTGAGCCCTGTTGCAAGCCAGGGGCCTGGAGGTGGGTGAGCGGGTGGCGGGGAGGAGGGGTCTTCTCTTGATGGCGACCTCAAATTCCAAAGGAGTAGAAGGCCAGCTACGTTAAAGTGGGGGGGGGGGACACCCAAATCCCCCCCGCACCCCCCAAAAAGGTGATCATATTAGGACTTCCTGCCTCTGCTCTGCAATCCTGGACAAGATACTGAACCTCTCTGATTTTCAGTCCTCTCCATTTGTAGTGTTGGGTGATACCTACCTCAGAAGATTGTTGTGGGTATTGCTACGATAATGAATAAAAACAACTATTACAGTACATGTTACATACTAGGCTAAAAAGTATTAGTTCTCGCCTCTCCTTTCCTTTGGCTTTGTTTACTCCGCCATGCTTTATTTCCCATGGTGTTTACTAGGGCACAGGTTACAGGGCTCTCCCCAGACTGCTCTCACCTGCCGCCTTTAGGTGAGAAAGAGCACTCAGAAGAAACAGTCACAGCAAGGTGTGGTGAAGAGGGAGAAAGAAGAGAACTGTGGCTTGCTCTGCTCCGTTTGGGGAGAGGGGTCCACTCCTCTTCAGGAAGTGGTGGTTTTATTCGCAGATGCGTGAGATCCTGGCATAGTCCATGCAATGGCCGGGATTCTTGGAAATTTCATCTGGGGTTGGAAATTGTCAGACAGAGGTCGGTCGACGCCTGTTGGCTAGGACCCCGAGAACAGCCCAGGCCTGCTTTGGTATTTAGGTGCAAAATAGTGACCCTCCTGGGATCATGCTCTGGCACTTGTAGGCCTGTTGGTGAGAACTGTATTCTTTAATACCTTATTTCATTTTTGCCCCCTTGCCTGGGCTTCTTCGTTGTTTGCTTATAACAGAGACTGGAGATGGTTGATTATCTTTTTAGTGGAAATGTGATGTTTTCCTAGGACACTCCCAGGGAGGAGGAGGGGAAGCAGTCACCGAGCGGGAGAGAGAGGGCCCTTCTTTCAGAGCCGGGCGCAGGAAGTCATGCCTGCCCCTTCCTGTTGGAGGGAGCATATTGGGTCAGCTTTGGGTGAGAGTGGGTGACAGTTTCTCAACTATCATGCAAAATCTGGAAACTGACTCAGCTACCTCCCCTCTTCTGTTCACTGCTCAATTATTAACTCTAGCTCAGTGACTTCTCTTTGTGAAAGCAAGAGCCCGGAAAATGGCCCGTTTGCTGACCGCAGTGCCGAGAAACAGCTACGACAACATTACCTTTAAGAGAAGGGCGCCTTTTCTTATAGAGATGATGCTCCTGCCTGCTGTTGGCATTTGTAATCAGATGAGCTTGCTTCATCCGCCGCTGGCCCAGCTTTAGGCTTGGGCCGTTGGCCTCAGGGCCACAGGGACGAGCGTGAATGAGGGATGACCAAGCAGGCTGGGGTGGACTTCTCACAAGCTCCTCCCACTGGTGTGGGTGCTGCTGGTACAGGGACCACACTTTGAAAGCCACTGCTCAGATCTCCCAAGGAATGAATTGGAAAATCATGTGTGAGTGGTTTTCGATTCCTTCTTGTCCCCAGAGCAGTTGAGGATGTCCGGGGGAAGGGATGAACCTTAATGATTGGAGTTGTGACTGGAAGCTTGGAGAGAATTGGACGCCACTACTGACTGTCACCATTGGAATAAACAACACGTGCCTTTTGTTCTTCAGGAATTGGTGGGGACATGACCCGATGAGGGTGTCCTCCCCAAAGGCACGTCCACACATAGCTCCCACACGTCGCCCACGCTGCGACCTGTTCCCCATCACCGCCCAGCCGATCCGCACCTGCTAGGAGACTGCTGCCTGGGCTGCGCAAGGGATTCTGGACCACAGGCATGTTTTATCCATCATGGCTTAGTTGTTACTATATACAATGTTTATTTTTCTTCAGAAAAAGATGCAAGCTGTGTGCCTCCAAATGCTGGAAGCTCCGAATATTCCATTTGTTTGTGAAAAGACAGACTGGATGGCACAATTTCAATCAAACTATGAAATGCAGCTTGGCATGCCTGGAGCGCAAGAGGAAGTAATAACACAGCCTGCTCTTCTTTCTGAGAAACCTGAGAGCTGTGAGCACTTCGTGCACTCGTTAGTCCCTGGGAGGGATCCTGGTGGACCTGTTCCACCAGGGATGGTACTAGGAACTTGGTCAGAAATGGTCCTTCTACCCTGGCTGGTGTGGCTCAGTGGATTGAGTGCGGGCCTGTGAACCGAAGGGTCGCTGATTCGATTCCCAGTCAGGGCACGTGTCTGGGTTGTGGGCCAGGTCCCCGGCAGGGTGCACGCGAGGGGCAACCACACATTGATGTTTCTCTCCCTCTCTTACACCTTCCCTTCCCCTCTGTCTAAAAATAAATAAAATCTTAAAAAAAATTACTTTAAAAGAAAAACTTAAAAAAAAGAAAAAGAAAGCAATGGTCCTTCTTCCTCCTGGGACAGACAGGGCCATGTGGCACATGCTGCGCCCCTTTGATTTACTCTGGGTAACCAGGCATGTGTCCTTTTGCTTCCCAAATGGAAATGGCACTTTTCTCCCTAATTACAAAAGTAATAAATCAATAAATAAAACAATAAATCATTGTTTTCTGGAAGCAAAGATTAAATACCATCATCATCACTGTTCTCCCTGTCTGTGTCTGTCTGTCTGTCTGTCTACAGCTAACCTGCCTTGTCAGCTGTGGCCATCTCCCAGCGTTAACACCTCTAGGTCTCTGTCCTTATAGTGATGGCTGAACTTTATTCCACCACGTGGCCATCTCAGCCCCTGAGTGAGGGATGGTTGGTTGGTTGCCAGTTGTTTTTTCTTTTATAAACTGGCCTGAATTGAATACCCTTATACGTATGTCTTAGCCCCTTTGTTTCCTTATTTGCTTAGGCTAAACGTTTGGCAGTGGAATTGCTGGGGAAATGTTTTTGATGAACATTCCTAAAGTGTCCTCCTTCAAGTCTATGCAAATGACACCTGACCCCATGGAGTAAGACCCTCACACCCTAATTCTTTGTCATTTTCTGGGGTCATCTTCTCTTAGTTTCCTGAATGATTAGTATAGCTTGACAAAGGGAAACCTTTATGTAATAAAGATTTTTATTTTTTCTTATTATTATGAGTGGTAGTTATAATAACTTTTATTACTGTAATAATAGTATTATTTGGCTGTTTCCTTATTTCAGATTTTTGTTATGAAAATGTTCAAACTGTGAGAAAAGTTGAAATAATACAATGAACACCCACATACCTTCCATCCAGATTCAGTTGTTTCCATTTAGCTATGTATGATTTACCTGTCTCTACCCCTGAGTGTGAAATTAAGTTTTCCTAACAACCACGGTAGTATTATCACATCTAACAACATCATTAATAATTTTACATCATCTATTATCTAGTCATACTCAAACTAACCCAGTACATGCAAAATATTCTTTCAGTATAACAACAGTTACATACTATATAGAGATAATATTCAGGGCTCTCAATCCCAGCTTGTATGTTACAATCACTGGGGACTATATTTTCAAGAGGCATTAGGGCTTAAATTAAAAATTCTTTGAGGAATTTTGAGGACTGGGGACCTGGGCTAAGTTTTTTTTTTTTAATTGGGAGTTTTCCTGCAAGTTAGCAAATTTTTCCTGGAGAGGAGATGCCAAGGGCCCCTGGCGCAGGGACAGTGTCAGTGCAAAAAGAAGGAACATGAGCAGCTGGGTAGGTGGTCACTGCCCCTGCAGTGCTGTGGCCACAATCAACCCAACACAAAGAAAATGAGCGGGGAACTACCAAAGTTGAGGAAGATGCGATTTTGGCGTTGTGGGCTGGAGAGAGTGATGATGGTAGCAGCCCGAGACCTCTTAGCCCCTCGACAACGCCTCTGCATCTGGGCAGGGCTGTTGTGGGTCTCCCGTAGAGAGGGCCAGCGCATGCTGAGCGCCCGGTATCTGCTCCCAGCGCTGTCACTGTGTTCCTGACGCCCCGTCAGGAAAAGGCTAAGCAAGGGTTCAGTCTGAAGCTACCCGAGTCACTCATCGCCAGGAGAGTCCACTTCATTTAGAACTTGGAACCACTGAGGCTTTCAACAGCGACGCTTAATGAACTGGGCCTGACAGACAGGCAATAAACTTGCTGGCCTGCTTAACCGAATATCATTTCTCCTGTACTGACTGCAATAATGTGTTTTATTTCCCCACTTTTTATTGGCTCCCAGCTGAAGGCCAAGCTACGTGAGCCCCTGTGGCTTGCTTTTTGGGAGCGGTGGAAATCTCAGCTTCACATTGGCCTTCTGAGCATTGCAAATGTGCTCCAATGCTTTTCCAATTGTAGGACCAAAACCCTAGCAAATGAGCTTTCAGTAATGGCAGTGGCTCGACATCTCCCATCTTATAAAAGCAATCTTTTTTACTTTTTGTTGGTTTGGATTTATAATAACTGGGTTTATGTAAACTGGCAGGATGTTTTTTAATGAGACTGGTGATGCCAACCTAACGTTAAAATCCCCCTATAATCACACAGAACAGATTAAAATGGAGGACGCACCCCAGGGACATTTCTGGGATGCGTCTGAGAGCTGGCTTTCTACCCTGTTTCCAGAGTGTGGCCTGCTTTTGAAGCATCTTTGCATTAGGTTTGAAGTCATCAGTAATTTGTTAATTGGTGGCAAAAAAAATTGTCATTTGCAACTGAAAACAGAGAGAGAGAGAGAGAGAGAGAGATGGCTGAGCAGTAGACATCAGGGACTTGGGGTGCAGTCTAGTCTAGCCCTCTGAAGCTCCTAACCCACTCAGAGGCTCGGTTTCCTCAAATCCTCTTTATCTCCACCCTTGAACATTTCACTCCAGTTCTGAGACTCTGTCAGCGCAAATGAGCTCTTCAAAACTGTGATATGGCAGTTTTTATTGCATTTACTGGGATGGTGAACATAGATTTTCCCCCTATCTCAGACTTAGAACTTTGAGTTTTATCTTTACTCATAATTAGAAGGAAAAAAAAACTATGAATAAATGGTATCCATAAAATATAAGTGCTATAGCCAGGCTATGAAAGAAAACTTTTTATTTCTCAAGATTTTCTGGGAATTGTTTTATGGACAAATGGTAATTCTCCTATATTTGAAATGTGCAAAAATCTAAAGGATGCAAAATCAAAATGCTTCAGTGATCTCTCTTGACTACTTAAAACTATTAGCATGCGAGCCACCTGTCCATTCACCTACCCATCACCACCCACCCGCCCATTATCCATCTACTCATCCTTTCAATCATTTATCCCCCCTCCACTCCCCATCTATTATCTACCTATCCATTCACCTGCCCACCTACCTATTCATTTGGTCGTTATTTCTACCTTTTAAAATCATCTACTATATAACCATGTTTCTAGCTTCTGTAAACTTGATGCTTTAACATTTGCTGTGCATGCGTATTTTGAACACACTTGTTCTGGACAAGCTAATGCTGTGCCTGAGTCAACTTGCTTTGGTGCCCTGGCTTCCTTATTATCTCCCATGTTCTCAGAAGGGCTCCTCCTCCCAGAGGCGTGCTTTTCAAATACAAAGCAACCAATCCAGACCCTACATCCCCAACCACCTCCATTATTGGATTCTCACACTTGAGCCCACTATCCACCTGCCCTATTTCTTTTTTTATTCTCACCACAGGACAGTTTTTCATTGCTTTTTAGAGAGAGTGGAAGGGAGATAGAGAAATATCTATGTGAGAGAGAGAAACATTGATCAGTTGCTTTCCATACATGGTGAGCTTGGGGATGGAACCCCCAACCTAGCTATGTACCCTGACTGGGAATGGAGCCCACAAACTTTCGGTTACTGGATGATGCTCCAACCAACTGAGCCACACCAGCCAGGGCTCTACCTGCCTTATTACTTCAAGGCCAAGTGCCAGGTAATTAGGAAGAGCCTCAATGCCTCAGAGTCCTCAAACAATTATTCCAGCAAGCTGATCCCAGGCCTGTTTATCCTGCTTTGCCTGCTATTTCCTGTGGAAACCACAATAAAGCCCCTTGTTCATGTTTTCTCCTCACTCCTCTGCCTCCTGACCAACTCTGGTGATTCTTCATGTGACCCCATGCTCCTGGAGCATGGTGTACCCTCTTTTGGGAACTGTGAATAACAAACTATATCTTTTTCATGGCAGTCCTCTCCTAATTTGTTAGCTTTACCGTAGCTGAATAATATTAAAACCTCTACCATGTGCCAGGCATTGTGCCGGACACTGAATGTGAAGATGAGCAAAGCCAAGCCCCTGCTTTGGGATCCTCTGATGCTTATAATTTGGATGGAGACACAGACGAACAAACAGAGAAGACAGCACAGGCAGGGTGGGGAAGGCTAAGTTCACGATTTTGCTGTGAGCACTGAGGGAAGGAAGCTGGAGAGAATGTTTTGGGGCTGGATCTTGAAACACAAGAAGGAGGGGAGGCAAAGAGCTGGGTCAGCCGTGGTGGAGGTTAGAAGAGACAAGTGGTTTGGTGTGGCTGCAGTGCAGGGTGGGGGATGGCCGGAAGCCTCAGGGTGGTGACTTTAGGTCTTGAATGCCATGCAGAGGATTGTGGATGTGAAACTGAGTGATGAAGAGCCAGTGAAGGCTTAAAAGCAGGTGGGAAGGGATCCCCTCTTGGAGGCAAGAAGGAAGTAGGTGTGAAATGGCAGGTAGAGGGTATAATAGGTGCTAATGTTTCTCTTTGCTCAGAATTGAGTGGAGGCTGAAAATCTAAGCCAACATGGGTGTGTTCATGGTGCTATAAACAGTGGAAGAGAGACTGTGACATCAGTGGCGTGTGTCTTAGTGAGCCTTACTGTGCACATGCTGGGCACCGGGGTGCAGTGGGCGACACAGACACCTCTGGAGGTGAGTGACACAGGCTTCGCCCTCATGGAGTGTAGAGTCTGGTGGCAGAGTCAGCAGCCTTGCCCTGGCTACAGAACAAAGCAGAACGGAGGAAGTGCTCCAGCAGCTGTGAGCCTGAGCCCCAAGGGATAAAGACCAGTTTCCTAGAAGCCATGCCATTTGAACTTGATTTAAGGGTGCATGTAAGAAGCCAACAGACTGAGAAAGAAGGGGGCTGATCCTTCGGTTGCAAACATGGCAAGCCAAAACATCAAACCCTCTCAGTAGAAAAATAAAAGTAAACCCAAAGGGTGGGAGCAGGGGTGCCCGAGGCTTTTTCTGCATCTTTGAGACTGGAGATCCTCAGCAGTGACTGAACAACCATGAGCATGTTTCTAATTATCACGTTGAGCCTTTGATCTGTTTCAAGTATTTGTTTTCCTTTACAAACACAAATTTGACTCATTGGTGCTGTGTTTAGCCAGCTGCCCTGCTTGGAGGTGCTTGGGTGATGGGCCATGAATGCGCCCCAAATGGAGTACAAATGCCTTGCCTTTCTCTTCAGCTCCACACATACAGAGCTCCTACTATGTGCTAGGTGACGGAGGGGTGCAGGAAGGGATAGGGCCCCCCATCTGAGGTTGCCTCAAATGCTTTTGTCTGTCTGTCTCTCTTCCTTCAGGAAGAGATTCTAGAGGAAGAAGGAAGAAAATATGTAAGAATCCTGATCAATTAGAACCCAACCTACAGAAATACGAACACTTCACAGGTGGGTCAAAACTGGGGACTTGTTAATAAAAACGTCTTCCTGGGTAGGTCTTAAGGGGTGCAGAGTATCAGCTCTGTATTTGAAGCTTCTGCACTTTGAGTGTAAAACCTTCAGCAATAACCAGATGAAAGTGCAGTATGGATCACCCCACTGATTGAGGCTGGAGTCAGCCATGCAAAAAGGATTTTAAAAGGAAGGCTTGTGAATTTTAGAATTTAAAAATATACTTTATTGAGGCACATATTATATGTAATATAATTCACCTATTTTGAGTGTACAATTCAGTGATTTTTTTTTTTAGAAAACTTACCAAGTGATTTGTGGTACAGCCATCACCACAAATCATTTGTAGAACATTCCATCACTCTAATAATATTTCTAACGCACATTTACCATTAATCCCCTTTACTGCCCTCTCGTGCCCCAGGCAGCCATTAATCTGTTTGGCCTCTGTAGATTTGCCATTTCTGGACATTTTATGTAATGGAACAATACAATATGCAATTTCTTGTGTCTGGTTTCTTTTACTTAGAAAAGCATTTTGAAATCTGTCCATGTCTCATTGTGTTTTGGTACTCTGGGTTCCTTGCTGATGAATGTTTCATTGTATGGACTAACAAATATTTTTTTTATTCATTCCACATTTGAATTGTTTGTAGTGTTCATCTATTATGAGCAATGCTGCTATGACCATTCCTGTGCAAGATTTTGTGTGGGAGAAAGACTTAAAACTTGGAATAAAAATGTTTGTTCCAAATCTCAGTTATCCAGAATGCAGCATCAGCTCAAGAAAAAAGGTTTAATGTGCAGGCCAGGGTTTTATTGTTCCATCAAGTGAGTACAAAAGAAAAAAAGACCGAACCTGAGTTTGTGGAGAAATCCAGCTGAGTCCTGGAGGCTGAGCATGGCTGTTAAGATCAGGTGAATTGACAGATGCTTCTGAATTTCAGTCACTTGGTTCCTGGGTAGTTGAACTGATCACTAGAAAAAGTGAAAAAAAGCACAACATATATACTAAGGAAGGAGAAAAAATAGAATAATATAAAATGCTCAATTAAAACCACAAAGGCAGAAAAAGAGTGGAAGACAACAACAGGAATAAAGAACAAGGGCAACAAGTAGAAAACTTGTAACAAATGTGGTATAGATCTTAATCTAATTATATCAGTAATCACTTTGAACCTCAATGGTCTAAATGCACAGAGGTTATCCTAGTGGATCGAAAAACAAGACCCAACTATATGTTGTTTATAAGAAGCTCACACATATAAATTAGGAGTAGAGGGATGGAGAAAGGCATACAATGCCAACACCAGTCAAGAGAAAGAAGTAGCTGTAGTAATTTCAGACAGAGCAGACTTCAGGGCAAGCAAAGTTATCAGGATGAAGTAGGCTATTACATAATGATAAAAGACTCAATTCTCCAAGAAGAGATAAGAATCTTTAATGTGAATGCACCTAACAATGGAGCGTTAAACTATGTGAGGCAAAAACTGATAGAACTGCAAGGAGAAATAGATGACCCTGCTATTCTAGTGGGAAACTTCAACACCCTTCTCTCAGAGGTGGACAGCTCCAGCAGGCTGGAAATCAGCGAGCACATAGTTGATTTCAGCAGCACCGAAATCGACTGGCTGTAATTGACGTCTATAGACTACTTCATTCAGTGACAGCAGCATACACATTCTTCTCCAGCCCCTTTTGTCCCAGCCGTTTTCCCAAATTCTGTATCCTGTAATATAACCAGGTGTAATAGAACCTAGTCGCAATCCTTTATTGTTGCAGATGGAGAAACTGAGGCCCTTCGAGGTCAAGTGACTCTGCAAAGGTTATTCAAAGTGTTTGTGGCAAAGACTTGAACCCTGGTCTTTGTATGTTTAGTTCCAGTATTTAAAACAAAAATTATTTAGTCACTTCCTTATATAAACTGGATGTACATATACAAGGTCTGTCCAGAAGGTATCCAGCCATGTAATAAGAAAAACAGAGGCATTTATTGAAGAAGATACAAGATACAAGAAATGTACTTAGGACAATGATGCCTCAGTCCCCTTCATAGCAGGCACCTTGGGACCTCATACAGTTCTCCCAATCACCATCAGCTGCCCCATCATATTTTCCTGAATCTCACTGATAGTCTGAAATCTCTTCCCTTTCAAAGGTGATTTTAGTTTTGAGAAAAGCCAGAAGTTGCAAGGCATCAAATCAGGGCTGTTAGGGGGCTGAGTTACCTGGGCAATTGGATGTTTCGCCAAAAAACTCTGCACAAGATGTGATGCATGAGTGGGTGCAGTTGTTGTGATGAGGGTATCAATCACCAGTGGCCCATAGCTACGGCCTTCTGAATAATCAGAAGAGTTTCCATGGAGGAATGTTCAAACTTACTGCAAAATTTGGTGCAGATCTGTAGCTCTACTCACTCAGTCATTTTGAATGTGACAGTCACACAGTTCACATACTCAGTGACATCTACCCCTCCCACTGACTAGTGCAGTGAAGTCATAATTGTTCATGCATGTGCATTCCAGTCCACTCTCCTTGGGTGCCAAGTTGCATCCATGTTGCGTAAACTGTTCTCGTTATATTAATAATGGCTGGACTTTTCCTGGACAGACCTCATATGTGTTTATTGAGCAGAAATAAATTTGGCTCCATATATGGGGGCTAATTTTGGTGTGAGGTAAAAAAGGTAACAAGGATGTAAGAGGGTCCTGACAAATTTTATATTTTAATAAATATAATTAAATATAAATTCAATTTACAAGCATATTTCATATTTTTATTGTCTTAAGAATGGAATAAAAAGGGAAAGAAATTCCTATGGGGATAAATAAGGGTAAACTGAAGGAAATAGGATAAAAAGGAGATGATAGTCACGTTCCCCAGGGGTGCTATGAGAGAACGAACCATTCCTTGCCATATGTGTGTCATTGTTCCCATTTGTTCAAAGCCCTCGCTTATTCTGTGCACCAATTATTCAAGTAGGGGCCTCATATATATCATTGCACCTTACAAAGTTGCTATTATTATCCCATTTCCAGAAAAGAAAAAGGTTAAGGAGACTTATGTCATTTGCTTGAGGTTACAAAGCTGGCATGTGACAGAGTCGTCCTTGGAACTCATTACGTATTTTGAAAGCCTTATGGGCTAGAATTCTGCGAGCTTCCTGCCTTCAGGAAAAGGCTCCTGGTCACCTGAGAAGGAAAGCATCTGAGTGTTTTCTGGGCTCAGGTTGGGTCTTCTCTCCTGCAGATGGGAGAGAATAGAAGTGTCCCTTTGTACATAGTCACCTGGGACAGCGGTGCTAGCTGTGATTTGAGGTGAGAAGGGACCCCAGAGAACCAGGATCTTGAGTAGTGGCCCTGAATCTTAGGCTGGCAACCCAGCTTTCCTGGGCATCCAGTCTGGCTGAGCGGGCTTGGGGGGTCTGAGTCTGGAGGCAGTTCTTGTTGAGTTGATTAGACCACCATTTTTTGTTTGTTTCTCTGAGTTTTCCTTCAGTACATCTCCGATCCCAGCTCTCCGCTGAGGCAGGGGAAAGGAGCTCGCTCCTGTCTGTAGGGGGAGGTGAGAGAAGTAGAGGTTGGTGGGCTGGTGGGCCCAGGACTCTTTCTTGATACGCCTTTGAACCGGCATGTGGGACTCTCTCCTGTGGGCTTCCTTTGTTTGAACTCCTGGGCTGTGTCTCAGGTTGAATGGAGTGGGAAGTGGGACATGCCAGCTGGGACATTTCCTCCCTGCCGCCCATCTCTAGCCTGGAGAACTGTGAAGTCATCTATGACTATCTCAAGTGAGGGTCAGCAAACTTTGTTGGTAAAGGAACAGACAGTAAATATTTTAGGCTTTGAGGGCCATGTCATCTCTGTTACACTCCTCACCTCTGCTATTGTAGCAGGAAAGCAGCTACAGACAACAAAGTACAATAAATAGGCGTGCCTGTGTTCTAATAAAGCTTTGTTTACCAAAATGGGCAATGGGCAGGATTTGCCCTCTACCCCCCACCAGGTGCAGTTTGCCAACCTAGGTCAAGAAGGCGGAACAAGTTAATAAATGTGAGGGTTTCTTTTACAATGTATATGTATATCAAATCATCACAATTTACACTTCCAATATCTTTTAACTTTGTCAGTTATACCTCAATAAAGCTGGGGAAAGAAAAGGTGTAGTAGCTACAGTCTGCACACAAGTGCCGTTGCCGAGGTGGAAAGACGTTGAAGACTAATCCAAGATGCCTTGGGACCCCAGAATTTGTACAGCCAGGCTCCCTGTGTGCCAGCCTGCCCTGTGCAACCCCAGAGGGGACGCCTGCTTAGCCTAGAGGCTGGGGAAACTTGTTTCAGAGTATCTCATTTAAGGTGGAAAAATGGGCCTGGATAGTATATGTGACAATGTCTGGCTTGTCCAGCTTGTTCTCCAGAGCTTGCCAGCTGGAGCTGGCCCAGGGCTGGGGCTGCATTTAAAGGCTGATAAACTTTCCAGAGACACATTTTTGCCAACAGACACATGCCCAGCACACATTGTTCTGGTTACACTGGCCTCTCATGGTGCGCTCTTGAGAAAATCATGAGGTTTGCATCTACTGTGGGTGAGATCAATTCCCAGGCAGAGAGGGGCCATCAGGAAAAATGAGGCATGAGCCCTGATGACCAGAAGGATCCAGAGCAAGTCCAGACACCTGGGACACAAGACAGAGGACCATAGGCACCTGGGAACAATAGCTACAGCATGGGGAGTGGCTGAGGAAGAAGACCTTTCCTTTGGTTGAGGCACTGGCTTCATGGAGGAGGCGGCACTTGTGACGGGCCTTGAAGGGTGGGCCAGATTTAGGTGCAGATAATAGATAAGGGGTGGGAGAGTGTGGGCATGTTTGGCTAACAGCTAATGGTGTCATTCGTCTTTGAGGTTTTGAGGCAGATAATATTTCCAAAAGTGATCCCAATAACATCAGTTATAGCCCATACTCTCCTCCCCTCTGAAGCTGTGGCCGGTACCCTCTATGTAGCCACTGGAATGCAGTGTAAAAGATAATGCCAGATCTGTGAGTCTAGGCTGTAAAAGGAGTTGCAGCCTCTGCCCTGTGTGAGTGGGAGCACTTGTGTGTAGAGCCCCCAGCCCCACGTGAGAAGTCTGACCATGCCGAGTCTGCCATGGCGCTAGGCAGCCGCCCAGTGTAGATGCTCCGGTTCTGTCGCCCTCCCCCCCGTTCAGATGACTCCTACTTCCTGATACTGAGTCGCTCCAGCCTCCAGGTCTTCCCAGGTGATGCCCCAGATGAGGTGGATGAGGTAAGCCGTCCCTCCTTGTCCTTCTGGCTCCGGATCCATGGATTCCATGAGTAGGTTAGATTGGTTTACACATTGAGGTTAGGGTGGTTTGTCCCATGGATTCTGGGAAACTGGGAGGGAGAAGAGTGTAGAAAAGCTGCCTGGCACTTGCCCTACGACTTTGAAGCCAGTTTCAATCACTCAGAACTTATGGGCAGTGGGAACGCACTGGAGGGTCCACTGGTGGGAATGGCTTACTTTCAGACCATGGTTTCAGAAGAAAATTCTGCAGTGAAATCCAGGAAGGAGTGATGTGTGGTGGCTGGAAAGTGGGTGGAGAAGCTCGCTGACGGTTTGGGGAGTGATTTAGATGAGCCGCAATCTCAGGTGAGCTGTGGTTGCAGGAGCTGAGAGGAGGGGCCAGTGCAAGAGACGCTGCTGGGGGGAGCTGGGCAGGAGCTCGGCCTCCCCGTCGGCAGCTCCCAGACCCGGTCGAGGAAACTGAAGCACCTGCAGAGCGTTCCTTGGAACCAGGCTGCGTGGTCTCGTAAAAGCAGAGCTTTCTGCTTAGAATTCTCACCGAGAAGTGGAGTAATAAAACACGGAGCTGGTTTCTGGTGAGACAGTTCTGTGTGAGTGGGGTACGAAGGAAAAGCTGAGTTGGAACCAAGGCAGCCATGAAGACTTTGATATGTGAAGGACACAAGGGCACAAAACAGTCTCCCTAAAAACACTGAAGTAAGATTGGCCGGCTTTACTGCCTACCCTTGCAGACGGCCGCTGTGGAGCTGTTTCAGGGCAAAGTCCCGCTGTTGTGGACGTCTCTCACGGAGATTCTGCCTTTTCTTCCACAGCCAAGACGAAGTTCACTGTTCAGATGGTTTAGTGTCTTAATTCATACTACGGTGTAAATGACTGTTAAACTAGCCTTTCCTGAGTGAGAATTCGGAAGCAAAGAACTCTGGGCCACATGAAGGCATTGAGTTGCCGAAAGGAAAGATGTGAGGAAGAGAAAAGGATGTAGACAGTGGAGGCTGGGAGCTGGCAGTCAGAGCTCACCGACCTCACGCCTGTGTGTAGGTCTGGGTTTGCCTACTGCTAGAGCTGTTCCAGCAGTACACCCATAGTTAACGGGTACTTTTGGCCCTGATTGGTTGAATGTCTGTTATGATTGGTTGGGCATCCATTCTGATTGACAGTTAGGAAGGTCACCTAAGGAGGCTGGACACCAGAACCAGTAATAATTCCTGGACCCCACATGTGGAAGACAGACACAGGATAGCCATTTCAGTCTTGTCACCTCTCTGGGGCCCACAGCCTTAGATCCTGACCACCCTACTTGTGAAGCCTGTGAGTTCTCCATGACCTTTTCATTCCTAGGAATCCTCTTTCTCTTTCATGGTCCTCGAAGGCACTCATCTCTCTCCCAACCCTTAGCATAATCCTTGTGGCGGGGACTGTGGTATCCCACGCAAGTGCCCCCAACCTCATTATTCCCAAGCCCATGGAATCTCATTTCCAACTGTAAGTGCATGTGGACTCTGCCTTCGCCTGGCCATGATAGCCCCTTGGTCTGCTCACAGGGCAGGCTAAAATACTGGACTGTCAGTGCCCCCCCAGGAACTGCCCTCAGTCAGCGATGCATGGGATTTGGTGGATGAATTCCCCAGACGCTTGCCTCTCGATTGGGGTATCTCAGAGGCATCGTTCCCACCGCTTCCCAGAGTTTCATGCACATCGGCAACGCGTCAGTTCCCTTCTCTCCTTCGCTTTCCTCGCTCTCCTATAGTGAGTGCCTCCTGACGTAGACGTCCCAAAGGACTAGGTGCATGGACCTCCTTGTGTCAGGGTCTGCTTCGGAGGCTTCCAAACTCAGACACCCTCTCAAGGACCCCGTTTCAGAGACACAAAAGGCAAGCGGTGCATAGGCAACTCCTGCTCTTTTCCCTAGAGCAGGGCCCGTCTCTGAAGTCTGGGAGCACGAAAGGCATGGCTGCCTTGTTAGTTCTCGGAGGGAAAACCAGGGCTAGCCAAACGCAGACTAATACTGCAGTGAAATACCCTTTCCCATCTGTTATCTCAGAATCTCTAATGCAAAGTAAAAAGAAAAAAAAACAAACAAAAGCCAACCATCCTCGCTTCCTGATCACGAAAGACCCTCTGTGTGGTCACAAGTCTATCCCGTCTTTGAAGACATCGCGTCCTTAGTTCTTAGTGTGAGAGGCTCAGCCCTCTACATCCTGGGACAGAATCTTTTTCAAGCTCTGCTCCCTCAAATGATTAGGTGACATTAAAGCAAGATCTAAGCATCTGCCGTGAACACATGTTGGCAGGTGCTTCAGCCCCCAGCGTGGACCCCTCCCAACTGACTCGGTGTTAGCCGCCAGCAGTCAGCATCCTCTGTGGGGTGGGCGGCCGCTGCTTTGTGGGATCTTTTGATGGAGACAAAGGAGTTTGTCTTCAATTCACTCCTTTTAAACCTTCCTGGGGCTTTGAAGTCAGAACTAGAAACAGGTGAGGGCAGGGGGAAAAACAGGGCTCCAAGATTAGGAAAAATATGCAGAGCTGAGCCGTCGCTCCATGATGGATTTAGAAACCCAACTGAAAAACGGAATCCGACTGTTTTGTAGGAATTCAGCATGATTTCCCTTTGACTCCTCCCTTTCAGGGCATCTGTCAATGTTAAGAGTGCAGGAGAGGGTAAAGCAAAGGCCACCCTTGTTGGGGGTCAGCAGACACATTGGAGGGGCAGGAATGAGTGTGTAAAGCTCATGTCTAGACACAGCTCATTCTAGAAGCTTCCCTGTCAATGGTTAAAAGAGGTGTCCTCAAAGTTTTGTTCACTGTTCTTTTTCTTCCACTGATTCATGAAATGCGAGCCCCTCCCCAAGCCCCCCGTGAACTCAAGAATGGACACCTTCTCTTTACTTATTCCTCTTCCCCCTTTTTATTTTCCCTTGCCTTCTCTTCTTCTTCCCTTTTCTATTTTCCTTCTGTATGTGTTGGCTAGGGCTGCCATAACAAAATACCACAGACTGGGTGCATTAAACAACAGAAATTTATTTTCTCACAGCTCCGGATGCCGAAGGTCTGAGATCAAGGCGTCGGCAGCACCGGTTTCTCCAGGGACCTCTCCCCTTGGCTCGTAAACGACCTCCCTTCCCCATGGGCCATTTCCTCTGTACCAGTACCTACCTGATGTCTCTTCCTCTTGTAAGGTCGCCAGTCCCACTGGATTAGGGTCTCCCCTAATGGCCTCATTTAACCTTAATTACCTCTTTAAATGCCCCGTAGCCAACTAAAGTCGCATTCTGAGGTACCAGGAATTAGGGTTGCCATATATGAATTTTGAGGAGACACAATTCAGCCTTTCACACCCTCGACTCCATTTCTGTCCCCAGGAGTGATCTGGTTTAATCAAACTACATGGGTTCAAATCTTGGCTTTACCATTTATCAGCTAAATGACTTGCCTGACCTCGCCAAACTTCTGTTTTGTTATCTGTAAAATGGGAACACTCACACTTGGTGGCCGTGGTGTGCAGAGTAAGGGGAACACGTGTGTAGAGAGCCTGGCCTGGAGCTCGATGTGTGAGAGGCTCCCAGTGAATGAATACCAGTTCTCTCTTGTTCCTTCAGCCCTCCTCCCACGTCCGGTGTTTGTGGCCTAGCCAGGATGACTGACACGCTCCAGAGAAGTTGCCCGTAAGTGTCTTTTGGAGACACGGGCTGCAGTAGCTCCAGAAGGATCAGAGAGCTGGGGCTCCAGATAAAAAGCCCGATTCCCCTGCCCCCTCCCAGAAGCTGGCAGTGAGGCTCCGAAATCGGGTTCCTCAGGTGTTCGGATGTGTTAGCAGGTTTGAGAACTACTGCCCCAGAAGTTACTGTTCTTTTAGAATTTAGATTTAATTCAATTTACAGGATAGAAACATTGGTTTGAAAATTATGATCAACATTAACTTTTATTTTTTTAATAGACTTTTCCATCAAAGACTTTTTTTTTTCTTGCTGCACACACATGGGTATTTTGGGCAGCGTCAGCTACCTCAGTTTTCCCACGTTGCTGAGAACACACCCGGTCTAGGGAGCCAGGTTGAATCAAGTTCAATTTCAACCGCCTTGGATCTCAGGGCTGCCCTTCCCTAGGTGCAGCGAGGCCACCCCTGCACAGCTCTCAGGCTTCACGTCTTACACTTGTCCCTCTGCTCTTTGGTCCACTGGGCAAGCTCTGCCAGTGACCGACGACAGTGGCTCTCAGGGGCAGAGTCATGTTTCTAGAGCAGGAAGTAGAGGTTTCAGTCTATCAAAAACTATAAAGGCAAACCTGGAAGAACTAAGATTACACAACAGAAATGAGGAAGGACATGGGGATGCAGTCGGCAATTTAAGGGCAGTAATTTCCCATCCTTCCCAGTAGAAATGTCAATTGGACTCTTGTCCACAATTGATAAATTGAGCAGGGGAGATACAGTGGTCCCTGTTATCTGAATATTCATTATGCTGGTCTCTGTAGTTATGAGGTTGTATAATTCCAAATTACATGAATATTGATAAACTAGTTCCCACTAAGACGACCTAACTTCCTGGTACTTGTAGTCATCTCTGCCATCACCTTAACTCAGTCAGCCTCAAATCTTAGGCAAGACGGAGGGAGTGAGGCTGGTTGACCACAGGGAAGGGAAAACCTGACCGAGGTAACAACCGTCCAGCGCAGTCACTGGGGGGAAGTGGCTTTGAATATCACAAAACAAAGAGAAGTTTTGGGGAACATCTATGGAGTCTTCAAATGCTCTTTGTGAAAATGACCATTCTATAAAGTGTGAAAGTCACATATGAAATGACAGGTGTTGTATCCTGCTATTGTACAATTTTGTCTGAAAAATTACTTCCCAGACCCTTTAAATGCTTGATTTATTTTTCCTTTTTTTAAGAATTAGAAAAAGTGGCCATTATGTTTTATTAAATAAAAGCACATTTATTTTTATAATTTTAGTTTCAGTTTTCAAGATAATCTCCTAATTGCCATTTACTGTGAAATTTTGATCTGTTTAAAATGGATTCCCTGTAAGTGGCTTTTTCTGGTGCTAATTGTCCTTGGATTATGAGTATTTCTAAGGACATGATTTAAAGGGATGATTATAACCAACCATTTAAAACAGAAAGGGTTGAGTGGGTACCTCTGTGGAATGAAGTAGAGGCAACATATGAGAGTGAATTTTATGTTTGATTGTATACATTTCTGTATTGTTCAAACTTATTTCATTTCACTTTATTTTATTTTGCTAAGAACATATACAATATTAAAAATTTGATTTCTTTCTTACTTGATTAAAATATCTCTGTAATATAATTGGTTAAACCAGCCATGACGTGAGGTCTAATGTGGGTCCCTGGATGTGAATTTGTGGCAGACACTGCTGGCAGCCCATCCTTATCGCCTCAGTACTCACCATCCCTGCCCTGCACAAGCCCACAGCCTCCTACCTGAGCACCTGCAGCTCTGCCTGAGGCTGTCTCTGGCTGCTGGGCCTGTGCTCAGTACAGGTCGGACGTGCAGAGGGGGTTGGTGCCCAGAGAGCACCAGCGGTGCCCTCAGTTGTGACGGATGAGGGTTGGAAGGTAAATATCCCAACCTCTTCCCCGTGGATGGGCCAGCTCTGAGGCATGTTCTACTGCATCCCCAGAAGCCCTCAGCAAGAGTGAGCCAGGTTGCCTACAATGGTGATCTGGTGATCTACTCATTAACATCCTCTCTTGCTTCCTCCCCTTTCCCACTCCACTACTGATGCTTCCCGGAATCACCCTCCGAAGTTAACTTCTTGAACTCGAATCCTTCCTTGTCTCAGAGTCTGCTTTGGGGGAACCCAACCCCAAGCATAAGTTCAGGTCTGTACATTGGGAAAGATTAACCACCTTTCTCTTTTGACCATGGGAAGTAGGTGAGGAAGTTCTGAGGAGGGGAGCACTTTTGAGAGGAGAGAGTGGAGAGAAGCCTTCCATGAGCTAGGTCTCACCCTAGGAAGAGGGCTGGCATGATGCTCTACTCTCCCCTTACTCCTTTACTGGGGGAGAGGTTTGTAGCATGACCACTCCAAGAGAGAAGGACCAGAAGGCTGGCCCTTTCATTCTTCCCACTCCTGAAAAGGTTGGAGGCCACTGCTACTGGTAGCACCAAGAATGCAGGAGCCCATGCTGGGAGACAGGGGGTCCAGATGCAATGCACAGGTGTGTGGCTCGCTCTTCTAGAGAATCCACAACAGGACGGAGAACAGGCTGCACAGCCGCCCTCCAGATCCAGCACTATTCCCTAGGTTTGAAACGTTGCTTGTCTTCTTACAAAAGCCTGTCTCAAACATGTGCAAAAAGGGCCGCGTGTAAACACAACTACTGAGACCCAATTTTCCTGAGAAAGCAACAAGACTATAGAAATGAGTAGATTGATCATGTTAGCAACTACTTTGACCAACAGGGTGCAGTGGAGGGCACTCTGTGCTGATTCTGCACCCAGTCCTTAAAAGACTGCAAGCTTTTACTTTTTTTCTGTTGGAACACTCTCTCTGGGTGTTCTGAGGTGCCTCGCTTAGTCCATACCAAGTTCCTGATCCACAAAACTATGAAATCTTAATAACTGGTTGTTTAAGCCACTAAATTTTGGGCTACTATGCAACAGGTAACTAAAATCAGTATGTTGCATGAGAGCCATGGCATTTAGAATCCACTTTTATTAATATTCTGTAAATCAACATTCTGTGTAGCAAGAATATATTTGGAACTATAATTTCCTTAAACACATTTTTTAATCATTACACTTCTCATTTAAAAATCTGTAGACTTCCAGTCATGTAATGAATCCAAATAAAAATTCTCAATTCCTTATGTGGTAGATTGATTACATTAATGGTTTAAAATTTTCATGCTTCCCAGGGTCCATGCCCTTTGGTAGCCCCCTTGCATAGTGACTCTGCCCTTGGCCATGTGTTAGGCTGGACCGTGTCCCCCATGAATTCATATGTGGAAGTTAAAACCACCAATAATTGGAATGTGACTGTACTCGAAGATAGGGTTTTTAAAGGGGTTAAGTTAAAACGAAGTCCTTAGGGTAGGACCTAATCCAATATGACTGGTGTCCTTATAAAAAGAGGAAATTAGAACACGGGCATGCCATGCGAAGACACAGGGAGAAGACTGTCATCTACAAGCCAAAAGCTTCAGAGGAAACCGACCATGTCGACACCTTGGTCTTGGACTCCTAGCCTCCAGAATTGTAAGGAAATACACTTCTGTTGTTTAAGCTACCACGTGTGGAACTTCAGTCGGATAATCTTCGCAAACTAACGTGCATGTGACTTGCTATTGCCAGTGGGATGGTAGCAATCTGTATGCAAGCAGAATATTGAAAGAGTGTGTTTAAAATTTCTGCTGCTTCTCTTTTGACCTCTGCTACTACTAAGAGAACATACCCAAGCTGGCCCCTTGGAAGGAAGTGAGAGGCACATGAAAAAGAGCCAAAAGCTCCCAGCCAAGGCCAACCCGGACCAACTAGCCCACAGTCAGCCAGCTGTCCGACTGACCACAGATGCAGGAGCAAGTCCGGCTAAATCAGCCAAGTCTGCTGAGATGAGTAGTCTCACCCGGATGACCCAGACGATTTGTCAGAAGTGATAGATGAGTGGTGTTTGAAGCCACGGTTTTGGGGTGTTTGGTTATGCAGTGCAATTGTAGCCATGGATCACTGATGTTCCCCATTCCAAGCCTTCCACGGTCTGCTTGGAGTCATCTCCTCCCTCTCTCTGCTAAGCTCTACCATCAGAACAAGATAAGAAATTAAAGTGAAGCCTCTAACATGCATGTTTTTACACCTCTACCCATTGCTGACACGGTCTCCTGTCTGGTTGCCCAACTGTCACTGCTGCATTGGCTCCTGGAGACATTCAGCTGAGTTTTCAAACCTAAATTTCATCTCTCGCAAGAATCCCTTCCTAATCTTTTGCATTAGCTCCCTACTGCTTCTGCAACTGATTACCATAAATTTAGTGCCTTAAAAAAAACACCACAAATTTATTCTTTCTCAGTTTTGCAGATTGGAAGGTGTTGGTAGGGCTGCATTCCTTGTGTGTTTCAGGGGGAGAATCCATTCCTGGCCTGTCTCATCTTCTAGAGGCCGCCCACTCCTCCATCTTCAAACTCATCACCCTAACTTCTGCTTGTTCATCCCATCTTCTTTTTTCTGACTCTGGTCCCCCCACTGCCCTCTTATGAGGACTTTTGTGATTATGCACTGGGCCCACCTAGACAATCCTGGGTAAACTCCCATACTGAGATCCCTAACTTAATCGCTTATGCAAAGTCCCTTCTGCCAAGTAAGGTGACATATTCACAGGTTTCGAGGGTTAGGGTATGGTATGTTTGGGGGCATTATTCATCCTGCATATCATCTGCTAGATAATGTGGTTCTGTCCATCCTCTGAATGTTCTCTGAATCTGAAGAAATGCCCAATATTGTACTTGATAAGCAGGCCGAGATGTTTAGAAGTCAGTACTGAATTTCACAAGAAAAGGTATTTTGTGCATTATTCATTTTTGAATCATAGTACTTAGCTTGGACCCTGGCACAGGGTAGGAGTTCAGAAAAGATTTCTAGATATTTAGCATGCATGCAACTCACAGCCTCCTTGTGTGTAATTTTACATAAGGAGTTTGTGTGTGTGTGTGTCTGTGCAAATAGATGTACATAGACACACGATGTATCTGTGCATAGTTTTTGAGTGATTAGGAAATACTTGTGTTGAGTGAATGCTGTTGATTTATTTAATCACCAAGTGAGATCAAAGAAGGCTCTTTCTTAAAGCTCGTATTTCATAATTCCATACTTCCATTCCTACATTTTCCATCTTTGAGTGACTCAGACCACACAGTCACATGCAGTGGATTCTCACATGCCCTTTCTACAGCATCCTTGGGGAGGGAATGAATGCTTTCCTCCACTTTGGTGGAAGGGTGGGAGATGAAGCCTGAGGTAGCCAAAAGTCTGGACAAGTTGTGGAGGTGTGAGTAAAGTGTGAGTGGCTGGCTTCCTAGGCCAGCGTTTGTTCCCCCCAGACGACAATGGTGAGTGTTCAGCATTGTATCCAGGTGTACATTGTCGCCACCCCTCCTCATTTGCATCACAGCTTTGGGAGGCATTATTTCTTTGATTGGAAATTTTCCATGCTTCATCTGCATTCAAAGGGAAACGAAAGATGAAAAGGAAAGAAAAAAATGTTTTCTGTTTTGCAGCTAGATGGGAAATTGTGTGTGTGTGTGTGTGTGTGTGTGTGATATACAAACAAAGAAAATAAAAAGATTTTGCTTTAGCTGGTGTGGTTCAGTGAATTGAGTGCTGACCTGTGAACCAAAGTTGCTGGTTTGGTTCCCAATCAGGGCACATGCCAGGTCCCCAGTTGGGGGTGCGCAAGAAGCAACAGATTGATATTTCCCTCCCTCTGCTTCTCCCTCCCTTCCCCTCTCTCTAAGAAGAAATAAATAAAATCTTTAAAAACAAGATTTTGTCATCCTCACAGATAACAGAAGAACATCTGTCAATTACAAAATGAAATCTTCCATGAGGAAAAACAATGTCCCAACAGGGTTGGAGGAGAGGAAGCGCTGGCTTTACACACACTTCTCAGGCCGACTGCCCAATGGCTTTACGATCATCTCAACAGCACGGCAGTCTCGGCTGTGCTACGTATTTCGATGCCCTGGCGATGGCTTCACAGAACAAGGGCAAGGTGGGGAAGAAAACCAGCTCATTTTTAGTTGTCCCAGGGTCATTGAAATAAGGCCAAGGCTTAGAGAAGCCAGCTGGCCCTGGAGGGAGGGTTCAGGCCACTCTGGCGCCCCCTCCAGTCTTGGCACCATAGGAGAGCTTTCCACACTGGAAAATCTCCGTCAACCGCCTTACCTCTGAGAAGAAGGAATGCCTGGGTGGTGTGTGTGACTCGGCGGCGATCCTTGACGTTGGAACAGAAGCCTGCCCTTGCCCTGTTCCACTCTAGGGAAGACTGTCTTTAAGGCAGAGCAGGCAGGAGTCATCGCCCCCATGTTCTGTATGAGGACCCAGACTCCCTCTCTTCTCCATACTCACTTCCTAGTCGATACAATCCAACCCTGACCACTCCATGGAGCGAAAGGCCAGCTGAGGGGCCTCATATTCTTTTGGATATCTGACCGGCACCTCTGTGACCATGGCCAAAGAGAATCTTGATCTCCAGCTTCCAATCTGTCTTCTAGGCCTCCCCATGTTTTTTAATCTCCTCACCATCCACCTTGTTCAAGGTCATTCTTTCCGCTACCCCTGCCCTCACCGCCAGTAGTTGTTGATTCAGTGCTACCTAAAAAATAGCTGTGAAAGTGGTCCACTTTCCTACACCTTCTCTGCTTCTTCTTTACCAGGCCGGTGCCAGCTCACTCCGCAGGTCCTATAAGAGCCCTGTACCTCCTCTCATTGCTCTCACTCTGTCCTCCACACGTAAGTCGGAGGGGTCTTAAAAATACGAATCACTTCCCTGCTAAAAACCCTTTAATGGCTTCCCATCACACTTTAGAATGCGATTCAGCCATGGCCCAGAAGGCTCACCTCCTGCCCTCTTTCACACCGCTCGTTCTTCCTTCCAGCCCAGCCGCGCTGACCGCCTTTCTGCTCCTTGACCCCTCCTTGTCCCCCCTCCCCGCCCCCCAGTCCTTTGCTCTTTCTGCTCTTCGGTCTGGACCTCTCCACCCTGAGATCTTTGCACGGTGGGTGCTTCCAGGTCTCGTTTCGAATATGTTCTCCTTGGATCTTCTGGCCACTCAGCCCCAGGCGCTTCCCTCACCCCATTTCCCTGCTCCCCGCAGGCCGACTCCCCAGCCGGAGCCTGGCCGTGCGTTGAGCAGCGGGGCCTTCGGCTCGCTGACTTCCGAGTTCCCAGATCCCAGCGTGACGCCCGTACACAGAAGGTGCTCAGTGGATATCTGATGAGATGAGCGAAGAGGGGCCCCTGCCCTTTCTGCCAACAGGCCTCGCAGTTTTCAGGGCCATCTAGCCCATCGGTGGCTGTCCGTGAGTATCCATGCAGGTTATGCTCTTAGCAGATGTGGGGTGCACGGGTGCTCATAGGCTCAGCATAGCCTCGTCCTTTCCCCTCTCTTCCTCCCATTTTAGCAGTAGAGAGGGCAGCCAGTCCTTGTACTGGTCGGCATGGGAGGAGGCCATAACCTTTCTTTTTGGTTCTCCATAGAGCACTAGATTTAGTAGTGCCTTTGCCTGCCATTCCTTGACTTGAAGTCGCAGGAGGCTTTCTCTATTTCTTCCTTGAGCCCTGCTGGAAAGAGTTCCTATGTGGAACCTGAAGAGAACATGTCCAGACTGCCCCTTTTGCCTCCTTGCTCATTGCAGGCAATATTTCACAAGCAAAGGGCTGGTTTTCTCTCTCTTCAGTTGAAGTCTCAAGAACCAGCAATACTTTCCCTGTGTTGGTAACCTCTTGAACTGTCCTAGAATAGAGTGATGCTCTTTTTTCTTTTTTTCAAAGATTTTATTTATTTATTTTAAGAGAGAGGGGAAGGGAGGGAGAAAGAGAGGGAGAGAAACATTAATGTGTGGTTGCCACCCCCAACTGGGGACCTGGTCTGCAACCCAGGCATGTGCTCCGACTAGGAATTGAACCAGTGACCCTTTGGTTGACAGGCTGGCTCTCAACCCACTGAGCCACACCAACCAAGGCTTCTTCCTTTTTTTTTTAAATTATATTTTATTGATTATGCTATTACAATTGTCTCATTTTTTTCTCCCCTTTATCCCCTCTGCCCTGCCCCCCATCCCATCATCCCCATGTCAGCATTTTCCTGCCACCACTTTCTCCAGCCCCACCCCTCCCCACCTCCCACCCTCCATCCTTCCCCCATTTGGCTTTATTGATGGGTCCTTTATGCACGTTCCTTGATGACCCCTTCCCCTCCTTTTCCCCTGTTATCCCCCTCCTTCCTTGCCTCTGGTTACTGTCACTTTGTTTTTTAATTCAATGTTGCTGGTTATATTTTGCTTGCTTGTTTATTTTGTTGATTATATTCCACTTATAGGTGAGATCATATGGTATCTGTCTTTCACTGCCTGGCTTATTTCGCTTAGCATAATGCTCTCCAGTTCCATCCATGCTGTCGTGAAGGGTAGTAGCTCTTTCTTTCTTTCTGCTGCATAGTATTCCATTGTATAAATGTACTATAGTTTTTTGATCCACTCATTCACTGTTGGGCACTTAGGTTCCTTCCAATTGTTGGCTATTGTAAATTGTGCTGCTATGAACTGTGGGCTGCATAGGTTCTTTTTAATTGGCGTTTCAGGATTCTTAGGGTATAATCCCAGCAGTGGAATTGCTGGGTCAACAGGCAGATCCATTTTTAGTTTTTTGAGGAAATCCCAAACTGTTTTCCATAGTGGCTGCATCAGTCTGCATTCCCACCAACAGTGCACTAGGGTTCCCTTTTCTCCACATCCTCGCCAGTACTTGTTGTTTGGTGAGTTGTTTATGATGGCCATTCTGACTGGTGTGAAGTGGTATCTCATTTTGGTTTTAATTTGCATCTCTCTGATATCTAGTGATGCTGAACATCCTTTTATATGTCTCTGGGCCCTGTGTATGTCCTCCTTGGAGAAGTGTCTGTTCAGGTCCTACGCCCATTTTTTAATTGGGTTGGTTGTCTTCCTGACCGGAGTCGTGTGAGTTCTTTATATATTTTGGAGATCAAACCCTTGCCCGAGGTATCATTGTCAAATATATTTTCCCATACAGTTGGTTCCCTTTTCATTTTGCTGCTGTTTTCTTTAGCTGTGCAGAAGCTTCTTATTTTGATGAAGTCCCATTTGTTTATTCTTCCCTTGATGTCCCTTGCTCTAGGGGACATATCGGTGAAAATATTGCTGTGTGGACTATCTGAGATTTTCCTTCCTATGTTCTCCTCTAGGACTTTTATGGTATCGTGACTTATATTTAAGTCTTTTATCTATCCTGAGTTTATTTTTGTGTGTGGTGTAAGTTGGTGGTTGAATTTCATTTTTTTGCATGTAGCTGCCCAGATCTCCCAACACCATTTGTTGAAGAGGCTATTTTTACTCCATTTGGTGCTTTTGCTGCCTTTGTCGAATATTAATTGACCATAGAGACATAGGTTTATTTCTTGGCTCTCTATTCTGTTCCATTGATCTATGTGTCTGTTTTCATGCCAACACCAGACTGTTTTGACTACAGTGGCCTTTTGGAAGAGTTTGATGTCAGGTATTGTGATCTCTCTTACTTTGTTCTTTCTTCTCAAAATTGCTACAGCTATTCAGGGTCTTTTATGATTCCATATACATTTTGGAAATGTTTGTTCTATAACTGAAATACACCATTGGTATTTTAATAGGGATTGCATTGAATCTATAAATTGCTTTGGGTAGTATGGACATTTTGATGATATTAATTCTTCTAATCCATGGACATAGAATACACTTCCATTTATTTGTGTCTTCCTTAATTTCTTTCTTCAGTGTTGTGTAGTTTTTGAGTACAGGTCTTTAACCTCCATGGTTAAGTTTATTCCTAGGTACTTCATTTTTCTTGTTGCTATAGTAAATGGGATTTTTCCCCTGATTCCTAATTCTGATATTTCATTGTTGTACAAAAATGCCTTTGATTTCTGAATATTGACTTTGTATCCTGCTGTTTTGCCAAATTCACTTATTGGGTCAAGTAGTTTTTTGGTGGAGTCTGTAGGGTTTTCTATGTACATTATCATGTCATCTGCCAACAATGACAGTTTTACTTCCTCCTTTCCAGTTTGGAAGCCTTTTATTCCTTTTTCTTGTCTGATGGCTGTGGCTAGGACTTCTAATACCATGTTGAATAGAAGTGGTGAAAGCAGACATCTTGTCTTGTCCCTGATCTTAGTGGGAAAGCTTTTAGTTTTTGCCCATTCAGTATAATGTTGGATGTAGGTTTCTCATATATTGCTTTTATTATGTTGAGGTACGCCCTCTCTATTCCTGCTTTGCTGAGTGTTTTTGTCATAAATAGGTGCTGTACCTTATCAAATGCTTTTTCTGCATCTATTGATATGAATGTTAAAAAACTATGTAGTAAAGAAAATATAACAAATCATGGAGAAGACCACAGTGTATTTTGTCCTGGTAGCCTCTAGTATTTAGCCTCTAATATTGCTGTTTTTTCTTTCTGGATCCACCTTTGGTGATGTCAGATGTTGACCCCATCTGACCTTAGGCAGCCTGTTTGAGACTTCCAGGAATCTACGATCTGTGGCTGTCTCCTTCAGTTGTTATGCTAGTCACTCTGTGCTCAGCAATCAGACTTAAGCACCATAGGGTGGGGCAGAATCCCTCCTGAGGTCAGGCTAATGTTTCCCCTCAGGCTGCCAGTTGGAGGGGAGTGATCTGTGTGAGCTCCATGGCTGCTGCCTTATTGGGGACGATTCAGCACCAGGATCCTGGAGGCTACTCTCTTACTTTTCTGCCCAGTGTCTCCATCCCCAGTCTTTCCTCAAGCACCTGTAGTCCACTCTGCCCCCTCTCCCTGCCTCCTTTGCAGGGATCTACGGTCTATGACTGCCACTCTGCACTCAGCAGTCAGGCTTAAGCACCACAGGGCCAGGGCAGAGTCCCTCCTGGGGGCGGGGCTATTGTTCCCTCTCAGGCTGCCCCTACTCAGAGGAGTGGTTTGCCTGAGCAAGATGGCTGCTGCTGCATGGGGGATGACTTAGCACCGGGATCCCAGCAGCTACTTTCTTAGTTCTCTCCCCGAATCCTCCATCTCCAGTATCTCCTCAGGTGTCTTTAGCCCACTCTGCCCCCACCTTTGCTGGAGCCCAGGGTAAGTGGCTGCAGGTAAAAATTTATGCGTTGGTCCTTTAAACGGCTCTTTCAGTCTCCAGCTGCCCGTCTCTGGCAGAGAGCAGCGCTGCCGCTTTTCACAGCTGCCTGTTACCCGTGTACTTTTTGGGCTCTGGTGCTGTAGGTCAGGGATCCCCACTTATGGTTTAGACCCTGCTCTTCTCAGGCGGATTCAACTGGCTGCTTACATATCCCACTGGTGCTGCCACCTGAGGGTGTCCAGCCAGCCTTCTTGCATTTCTGCCCTACTCCTTACAAGTCAGGTTGTGCTGAAACTGATTCTTCTGTCTGTCCAAGGTTATAAGGCTTCTGTCTTACTATTGTTCAGTTGTTTGTTCCAGGTGATTTCTCCACAATTTAGTTGTAATTCCAGATTGGTCCTGGGAGGAGGTCAGTGTGACTTCCATTCACTCCTCTGCCATCTCGATCCCTCCCTAGTTTGTGTTTCTTAATCCCCTCACCTCTTCACCTATTTCCTCACATCATACCCCCCCACCTGTCAACCATCAAAATGCTCTCTGTATCCATGATTCTGTCTCTTTCTTGTTTGCTTAGTTTGTTTTTTAGATTCAGTTGTTGATAGATATGTATTTGTTGCCATTTTATTGTTCATGATTTTGATCTTTTTTTAAATAAGTCCCTTTAACATATGATATAATAATGGTTTGGTGATGATGAACTCCTTTAGTTTTTTCTTGTCTGGGAGGCTCTTTACCTGTCCTTTGATTCTAAATGATATCTTTGCTGGGTAGAGCAATCTTGGCTGTAGGTATCCACTTTTCATGACTTTGAATATTTCTTGCCAATTCCCTGTAGCCTGCAAAGTTTCTTTTGAGAAATCAGCTGACAGTCTTATGGGGATGACCTTGTAAGTAACTAACTGCTTTTCTCTTGCTGCATTTAAGATTGTCCCTTTATCTTTAACCTTTGGCATTTTAATTATGATGTATCTTAGAGTGGGCCTCTTTGCATCCATCTTTTTTGGAACTCTGTGCTTCCTGGACTTGCATGTCTATTTCCTTCACCAGATTAGGGAAGTTTTCTTTCATTATTTTTTCAAATAGATTTACAATTTCTTGATCTTTCTCTTCTCCTTCTGGCACCACTATGATGTGACTGTTGGACTGCTTGTAGTTGTCCTAGAGGTTGCTTTTGCTATCCTCATTTTTTTGTATTCTTTTTTCTTCTTGTTGTTCTGATTGGTTGTTTTTTGCTTCCTTATGTTCCAAATCATTGATTTGCTTCTCAGCTTCATCCACTCTACTGTTGTTTCCCTGTTAATTGTTCTTTATTTCAATTAGTGAATCTTTCATTTCTGAATGGATCTTTTATAAGCTATTGAGGTCCTTACTAAGTTCCTTGAGCATCTTTATAACCAGTGTTTTAAACTCTGCATCTGTTAGATTGCTTATCTCCATTTCGTTTAGTTCTTTTTCTGGAGTTTTGATCTGTTCTTCCATCTGGGCCATGTTTCTTTGTCCACTCACTTTGGCCACCTCTCTGTGTTTCTGTGTATTAGGTAGAGCTACTATGACTCTGTCTTGGTAGCATAGCCTCATGTAGTTGTCCTGTGGATCCCAGTTACAGCCTCCCCTATCACCCATGCTGGGTACTTGAGGTGCGCCCTCCATGTGGGCTGAGTATACCCTGTTCTTGTAGTTGAGCCTTGATTGCCATTGGCAGGTCAATATGAAGGATTTACTCAGGCCAGTCAGCTGCAAGGATTAGCTGTGACCACTGACTACCGACCTCTTCCCTCTGTGGAGGATCATCTGTGTAGCGGCAGGGAGGTGGTGCTTCAATGTGGTCTGTAGTTTTCCACTGGTTGCGCAGACGCTGGGATTTCCCAGGTGGTGTAGGTCAAGGTCAGCCCCCTGCTGTGTTCTGCCTGGGGCCACCCTGCCTGGACTATAAAGCAATCTGAGTTATCTGCTACTTGTGCTGGGTTTATAGATTCCCAGGTGAAGCCAAGCTGTGATTCTAAGCTGGCTGCTGCTAGTGCCAGGCCTGGGGCCACTTAGCAAGAGGACTGGGGTCTGGGGTCTCTCTGAGGTCGGCTGTTGCTTGTTTCGTAGGATTTAGGAAGTTGTGAAACATGCACCAAGACCAGCCATTCATATGGAAAAGTCCCTGTTTAATAGCTTGGGTGGTCCTATATGTTGGGTGGGAAGGAGCCTCAGGGGATCTCCTGGGTGGGTGGTGGGGAGGGCGGCAAACAGTGTTAACCAGGTTGATGGAGTCTCAGATATGGCGCCCACCCACTGGCTTTATGTTTCTGTAGGGGGAGGGTTTAGAAAAGGGATAATGGCCTCTGCCTGCCTTTCTGTCTGAGAGAAAACTGTCCTCCAGCTCTTACATTGATGCCAGACACTTCAGTTCCTCCCTGTATGCTACGGGTGCCTCTCAAGCTACTACTCTGGTGCTGGAGCTCAGAGGGAGTCTGAGTAAGTCTGTGTGGGTTCTAGAAGAGAAACTGTCTGGGATTCCAGAAGTTTCTTCCACCAATTCAGTCTCCACTGTTTTTTGCAGCCAGAAGTTATGGGAACTTACCTTCCTGGACCTGGAATCCTGGGTTGGGGGACCTTGTGTGGGGCTGGGACTGCCCACTCCCGAGATATCCCTCCCAAATTTTTATCCACCACACGTGGATGTGGGACCAGCTTGTTCCACTTCTCCGCCTCTCCTATCAGTCTGGATGGATGTGGTTTTTAAAATTCTGTAGTTATCAGACTTCCATTCAGCTCTATCTCTGACCATTCTGAGTGATGCTTGTTTTATAATTTAGTTGTGATTTTGATGTGGTTGTGCTGGGAAATAAGCTGTGTTTACCTATGCTACCATGTTGACTGGAAGTCCCCTGCTCTTCTTTCAATGTGCTGTGTTTTCCTTATCAGCCCTTAAGTTGCTTTTAAATTCTTATGCCATTTCTGCATATCGGTAGTTCTAGCCAGAGAAGGTGGATTGCAGGCTAACCACTGGCTGTCTAGCAACTCCTCAGCTATGATTCTGGAAGCAAGATTCCCTTCTATAAGTTGTTTGAAAATGCTTTTAGCACAATCACTTCAGAATCCCAAAGCGGGTCTTCAAAATGTAGTTCCTTCTTTTTTATTAATTCAAAAATATCTCTTCTGAGCTTGTCATAAATGGTGGCATGTCCTCATTCACCCGTGTCTCAATGCCATACTTCTGGCAATGGCCGTAGGCACTGATAGTTGCAGGCATCCCATGTGTGAGGTACAGCATGGCTTCCCCACAGCTCAGCCTAAGTTACCTTTATAGGGTCTGTCAGGAAAAAGTCCAGCCATTGTTGGACTATAACAAGAACAGGTCATGTGACTTCGATGTAACCTGGCAACCAAGGATAGTGAATTGGAATGATCATGCGTGAACAATGACTTCACTCTACTAGTCAGTGGGGGTGCTAGATGTCACTGAGTGAACATATGTACTGTGTGGCCGTCATATTCAAAATGATTGAGCAAGAAGAGCAATGAATCCTCATCAAATTTTGTGGTGAGATTGAACATTCCTCTGCATAAACTATTCGGTTGATTCGGAAAGCTGCAGCTGTGGGCAACTGGTGATTGGCAGTCTTATCATGACAACGTGCCCACTGATGCACCACATTTCCTATAGAGTTTTTGGTGAAACATCAAATCAACCAGGTGACTCTGCCCCCCTACAGCCCAGATTTGGCACCCTGTGACTTCTGGCTTCTCCTAAAACTAAAATCACCTTTGAAAGGCAAGAGATTTCAGACCAGTGACGTGGTTCAGGAAAATATGATGGGGCAGATGATGGCAATTGGGAGAACTGTGTGAGGTCCCAAGGTGCCTACTTTGAAGGGGACTGAGGCATCATTGTCCTATGTACAATGTTTCTTGTATCTTGTATTTTCTTCAATAAATGTCTCTGTTTTTCATATTACTTGCCTGGATACCTTCTGGACAGACCTTATGTGTTGAAATTGTTAGCTTTAAACCATTTTCCTCTCCAGTTTCAGATTTCAGTATACACTGTTGTGAAGACAAGCACTAGCTCATGCGAGCGAGGCTTTGAATGATTTACCTCGACTCATTCTGATAATCTGAGTTTTCCCTCCTCACAAAGCTCCATCACAAAGATGAGACTTAGGTGTCTCAAACGCTTGCTTAGGACATACCATGTGTTCGCATTTCACTTTTTAGGAAGCTTGCCTATTGTCCGATTAATCTCATAGTGGAGCTTCCAGCCTGTTCTTTTCGTGTTCACTTAATTTCCTTTCCTTGTCTGCAGCCTCAGGGACTACTTCAGTGTTCTCTTTTCCCAATATTCTTCCAAAGATACCAATTTCCTTAAGAGCAGCTCTATCGGCCGTTTTTACTTTAATAGCACTTCCTTCTATGAAGTTCCCCTGAAAATATTGTTGTTGAGATATTCTTCTCTCTGCATTGGAGGTTCTTCAGGGCTCTTCTGTGAGCAATGTTCCTCAGATGGTTGGAAGGGCAGTGAATTAGCTGACAAGACCCCACAGGGATGGGATTTGCAGATAGAATGTCAACTTGTGCTGAGACTGGAATCTTCAAAAAATGTTTCCCAGAAGCAATTTCTCTGTTGGTAACTTTTTTGTCTCCGGTGAAACTATAAATTCTGAACTATCAATGCTTGATTTATTCTATGCCATCTGGGGGGAGGCTTGCTTTGTTTATACATAGTTTATGTTCCCCTAATGACTTTAGTTTTCATGTGATTATCAGTATCTCACATATTCCCAATTTGAATTCTAGAGAGAGAAAGTCATCTCAGTCCAGTTTCTCTTAGGCTCGGTCATGTTGTACTTGCTGATAAGTTTATGGGTTGGGTGCCCTTAAGTTAGGTGTTTATTGCTAGTCCAATCCGCAAAGACCAGGTGGTAAAAGGGCTGAGTGCTCTTAACTTAGTTGGCAGGACCTGTGGGTACAGTGCTTTTCCTTAGAAAGAGCTCTGGGTGGGTAGATATCAAATGACATGAAATAATGGGGTTAATGAGCATGGGTGAACCAGAAAGAAAAAGCTTAGAAAATTATGTATACATTTATAAAGATAAAAGTTAAATGAATGTTTAAGAAATCAAATGAAAATCATGTATTTTAGTGGGAACTCTAGTATCCAGGCACACTATTGGAAGAATAATGTGATTTCTAATCTTAGGTCTGGAGCAAACATTTCAAGAAATAGAACAGTTTTGGTTGACAGAGAGCAGAGCTAACTGAGGGAATGTGTTACAAACAATGATTAGTTTTGTTGCTTAACTAAATACCAGTCCCCTTCGTACCACTGGAAACAGACTCGTTGATGCCTTTAAATCTAATTAGAGCAGAAAACAAAAGATCAGAAACCCCAGAACCCTTGACATCATAATTTTTTTTTGGATTTGACTCAAAAGCAAAGGGAACAAAGGAAAAAATAAATAAGTGGGACTACATTAAACTAAAAAGCATCTACACAGCAACGGAAACCACTAACAAAATGAAAATGCAATCTGGAATGGGAGAAAATATTTGCAGATTATATATCTAATAAAAAGTTAATATCTAAAATATATAAAGAACTCATACAACTCAAAGAATTTGATTAAAAAATGGGCAAAGGAGCTGAATAGACATTTTTCATAAGAAGACATATAAGTGGTGGATAGGTAGATGAAAAGATGCCCAACATTACTGATCACCATTGAAATGCAAATCAAAACCACAACGAGGTATTACCTACACCCGTTAGAATGGCAATTATTAACAAGATAAAAAATAGCAAGTGTTGGTAAAGCAATGGAGAAAGGCAACATGTATTGTTGATGGGAATGTCAACTGGTGTAGACACGTGGAGAATGACATGATGTTCCCCCAAAACTTAAAAATGCAACTACCTTATCATTCCACAGTTACACTCTTGAGTATTTGCCTGAAGGAAACTAAATCAATCTCTTGAGAAGATATGCACACCCCTGTGTTCAGTGCAGCATTATTTACAGTAGCCAAGACATGGAAATAACCTGTGTCCATTGATGGATGAATAGATAAACAGAGGAGATATATATATATATATATATATATATATATATATATATATATATATATTATTATTCAGCCATAAAAAAGAATATTATCATTTGCAACAATGTGGATGAAACTGAAATGAAAGTGAAACGGGAGGGCATTATGCTAAATTAAATAAGCTGAATTCAGAAAACGAAGAGGCACCTGAGATCTAAGAGCGAACATTTGTTGGAGACTGGAGTGCTCCAAAGAGTTTCAGAAGAAGGCTAGTCAGTGTAAAAACCTTTGACTGTGTCCATCATGAAAAGCTGTGGGTGGCTCTGGAAGAAATGAGTGTGCCTCCGCATTTGATTGTCTTGAGGTGTAAGCTGTTTTTTGGACAGGAAACCACTGTCAGAATATGGAGAGACAGAATGGTGTCCTATAGGTGAAGCTGTCAGATGAGAATGTATATTATCTCCCTATTTTTAAATCTGTATGCAGAATGTATTATATGAAAAACGGGGCTAGACGTGGAGGAAGGAGGAGTGAAAATTGGTGGAAGAAATTTGTGAAATATTTGTGGAAAATTGGTGGAATAACTCGAGATGAAGATGCTGTCATTTTACTGGCAGAAAGAAACAAAGATCTGAAATGACTTGTGATGAAAGTGAAAGAAAAAAGTGCCAAAGCAGGACTGCATTTGACTATGAAAAACATAAAAATCATAACTATAGAAGAAACACACAACTTTAACATGAACAGTGAAGACACTGAAATCGTTATAGATTTTGCTCACCACAGTTCAGTCATCAGTTCACATGGAGACCGCGGCCAAGAAATCAAGAGAAGGCTGAGACTCAGGAGGGCAACAATGGAAGAATTAGGAAAGATGAAGAACAAAGATGTGCCATTAGAGACCAATTTTAAGATCATCCACACCCTCACATTCCCAATTAGTAGGTATGCAATGTATGGGTACAAAAGTTTGACAGCAAAGAAGGCTGATACAAGAAAAAAAGAAAAAGATTCATTTGAAATACGATGTTGGAAGAGAGCTCTGTGGACACCCTGGACCACCAGAAAGATGAACAAGTAGGTCCTATAGCAAATTAAGCCCAAGCTATCACTAGAGGCAAAAACAATGAAACTGAAGTTATTCTACTTTGGGTACCCAAGAAGGCAGGGTGTCTTGGAAATGATCATAATGCTAGAAAAATACAAGGCAGCAGGAAAACAGGAAGACCACATGTACTCTATCCTGCTTTCCTCCTCACGGTGATGCTCTGGAGTGAACCAATGGGCTTTCTTGCCTCCCAGCTCCTGCTTAGCTTCAGCCAATGGAAAAGGAGGGAGGAGAGTGAGGCTGGGGTATTTGTTCTCCTGGATCCCTGCACCCTGTGTGCTGCTTGGATGGCAATGCCCTTTGACAGAAGATCATGTCTCCTCTCCTGATGGCATCCTCTACACAACTTTCACCTTCTGGTGGGTAAACACTCCCCGCCCTCCTCCCTTGAGATCCAAGTGTCTAGTCTCAATGACACTAGTCAAGGGGAACTGCATTATTCCTTATGGCTCTGCTATGTAACTTTATATTTTTCTTTTTATTTACCATTTCTCGAAGTGTCCTAATTTCAGCATGTCGTGCCATTCCTGCTGGAACCCTGACTAATACAGGACCTGTGAAAAGTTGTCATTAATTAAGCATGGTATTAGCGGCCTAATTCTAAGAGAGCTAAAGAGGGTGTATGATATATGACACACTTTCACATTTCGGTGTGTGCACTCTTGGTGTTACGCCTGCTCTGATTTCTTACGAGCCTTGCGATCCTGCATAGGTAGGCAGAGCTCCGGCTACGGCTGCAGAAGAGACAGGTCAGCATTGAATCTCCTAATTAGTGGTCGGAATTCTTTCCCTGTATCACTCCTAAGTCATCTCTAATGCATAATGTAATTAAAGGGACTTCTAGGACACTTAAAAACCCCCCTTTCCTCCCAGGCAGCCTGGCTGACAAAAAGCCAAGGGGGCTTCTCAGGGAGGGCATGGAATCCTGGTGTTCGATTGGTTTGGTCTAAATTACAGCCACACTTACACTGACAGGAAAGTCTGAGAGAAGTCAGATCAGCAGGAATTCAGTGTAAGCGAGTGACTTTCCTTTATCTGTTGGATGTACTGAGCTAGCTATCAGAGGCTCGCACAAGATGGATTCCACCGGCAGCTTGTGAGCATCCTTAGGGCAAAATTCTAGTTGAATAATTCTGCAGTTCTAGTCTTACTAGTCTGGCAAACACAGACACCCAAACAAGTGTTTGCTGAAGGAGCAGTGTAGAGTCTTACAGCTTTAGGGAGCTCAGAGGGCCATGTCTTCATTCCCCTGCCTCCAGGGGGCTTCCAGCAAAGCAACAAGCTCTCCAGCATGAATGAGGAGGGCTTTACAACATCCACACATTTAAAATCTTTCTTTGACCGATTGCCATGTAATTGCAGGTAAGGCTAATTTTATTGGACAGAACTAAAAATAAGTAAGATGTTTGTAATAACTTTTTATATCAGAAGACATTCAAACCTTCCCTGGCTTCCTTCTCTTTCAGGACTAAATTATTCCAGTTCTCAAAAGTTTTCCAGGACTCAAACTCAACAGAGTGTGAGGAAATTGCCCAGAGACACTTGAACTTATATTGTACCTGGTTTAGAGACAATGCTCCTTGGATTCAGTCCGTTTTTATAGACCAGCATGTTTAAGAATCAAAATAATTCAGAAGCTGGCCATTGAGACTGAGTTGCCTTCAACTCATTTCCCTTCAGCATTAGGGGAGATGGACAGCAAAAAATGGATTCATTGAAGATAAACCTTTTATTCCAACCAGGGTTATGGGTTTTAGAAAGTAATACAGAGAACTGGTGGCATCAAGCCATGTGTGTAAAGAGAACTGGGTCACTCTCCAGTCCCAAAGCATAGGCAGGTGCTTCTGGTTTTCCAGAACGGGAAAGAGAGGAGTTAGGCTTGAAAGAATGAAGTATGTTTTTCTGCAGATGTGTGCCAGCTAATCCACTGAATAAACTAGAACAGAAAAAAAGCCCTGGCTGGTGTGGCTCTGTGGATTGAGTGCTGGAAACAAAGGATCACTGATTCAATTCCTGGTCAGGGCACGTGCCTGGGTTGCGGGCCAGGTCCCCAGTATGGGGTGCGCAAGAGGCAACCACACACTGATGTTTCCCTCTCTTTCTCCCTCTTTCCCCCTCTCTAAAAATAAATAAATTAAATCTTTCAAAAAAAGAAAGCAGAAAAAAATAAGGCTTCCCTTTGAATTAACCGAGCTGATTCAGGAGCTCTGAGCACCCATCAGCCAAACCAGTTTAGATCCCTAAGGGAGGTGGTGAAGAAAGCACACCCATTGATTTTCTGACCCCTGGTGGGGTCAGGAGCTTGAAAGTCACCCGTGTGGGTGTGGTGAGTACTCTCTTCCAAGTAAGTAGCATTTATGGTCTTAATGGCGGAGCCGGAGGGCCTCAGGGCAAGGTCCTGTCTGGAGCAGCATCCCGCCTCCCACCTCCCTAACCGCCCACCCCAGCCTAGGACCCCATTCACTCAGTGCGCAAGCCTTGAGTTAAAAGACATACTGAATTATGGCCTGCATCTATCCTGAGGTGAAAATAGTTTATCTTATTAATAGCAGGTTCTGGATTTACATCTTAGTTTTGGATAATGCTCTCAGTAGAAGGTGAAATTCTAGAGGTCTAAGCGCCTGCTGAAACCAAGGCCTTTGCTCTGCAAAAAAAAGGAGGTGATTTTTTTGGGAGAGGCACTCTTAAATAGGAGGGCCAGAGAGAAAAAGGAGAGAAAGGAGAAGAAGAGAGGAGTTAGCAAGATAGGAGCAATCGAGGGGCCAGAACCCGAAAGGCTGGGGCAGTCAGCAGGTGTTTTAGGAATGACAGTGCTCACAGCACGAGTTGTACCAACTGTGCATGGAACAAGCCACACGTCTAAGGAGAGCAATCACGGTGCAGGTAGAGTATTTGAACTTGAATATTTATTATGATGCTTATCCACCAGATGTCAGTAAAGTGTCTCATTCTAACAAGAAAAGTACGCTACAGGCAATTTTCCAACAGATGAAAGTTATCTCGAGGAAGGGGTGCTTAAAAAATTTCACACACAAAAATAGTATGTGCTAACAGAGCCCTGATTTATGGCTTTCTTCCACTTACTATTTAAAATATCTTTCTCTTACACTTCTCCAAAGAAAGACAAGAAAATGCTCCTGAATTTTCTACCCTCTGGGAAGCCATCATATCCAAAATCTACAACCAAAGAAGTTGAACACAACTTTTATCATACTCAAATATATTTGATTCATTTTAAGAGCATTTTTTGTTTCACTCATAGCACATCATGCTTCACTTTGGGTATTTATAGTATGTATTCTGTAATTATCTACACTCATATCTGCTTCTCCTAGAAGCTTTTCAACCTCTTTTAGTTCTATAATTTATATTTTTATTTAAATTATGCATACATGTAGTTAAAAGTTCAGTTTTACTATTAGGCTTATAATGAAAACCAGCAATCTCCTAGCCCTACCCACCTTAGTTCCATTCCTCGGATGTTCCACTTTCACCTCGTTTACCTGTTTCTTTTGCTATATACATACATATATCTAAATAATTTGCTTTAATTCTTATTTCTTCATTTGTTATGTTTTTCATTGCTACCTTATCACAGTGGTTGAGTATATGAGTCAGGCTAAGGTAGGCTAGCTGCTATAACAAACAATCTCTCCATCATACTAGCTTAACAAAATAAAGGTGTATTTCCCAATGTAGGTCATCAGGGAAAGTAAGAGGTTGTTCTCCACACATTCAGGAACTTGGGCTCCTTCTAACTTTTGATGCCATCATCTTTAACACGTGGCCTCTCCATTGCCCCTGAATAGGAAGACAACCAGAGGTCAGGAGAGTGTGGTGTTGGAGGAGCAAAGGGAAGGAAATTATCAAGTTGGAGGGAATGATATATTGTGCCACGTGGGGAAAGGAGAGAATTGACTGTTGGAGTTAGCAACATGGATGTCATTGGTAACCATGCTAAGGTTGTAGGGTAGAAAGCTCGATTGGAGTGGGTCTTAAAAGGGAGAGGAATTGGCATAAAATAGCATGTAAGATGGGTTTGCAGTCCTTTTGTATGGATAAATGGGTGGGAGCAGAGGAGGAAGACTACCAGTTATGCTGATGGGATGGCCTAAGGGAGAGGAAAAATGATGGCATAGGATAGGGGAGAATCTTGGAGGGTTCCCCTAATTAACTCAGTGGGGGAGCTTTACAACTGCAGGGTGGCCTTAGGTGCCCTTGCTGAGCTCGTCTTCAGTAACAAGAAGGAAGAGCCCATGGGTGCAGATGCTGCAGCAGGTAAAGAGGGCAAGTGTGGTGATGGGAGTTTGGGGGAGTTTTTTATGGACTGTGAGGTGAGACCTTTAGGTGAGAGCGACAGGGATGGTGAGCCGAGAGGGTGGGTATAAAATTTATTTCCTCTATTTGAAAATTCTTTTACAGTAATTTTAGAGGTATTGGAGGTGGGGAGGGAACACAGGTGTTCAACCTGCCAACTTTAATAGGAAGTCCAATTATAAACCACTTAGAAGTCCAGTTCTACCATCCTTGGCATCTGCCAGGATCTGATCGAGTAAGGCTCTCAATAAATATTTGCTTAGCTGAAGTGTATTTTCTTTCTGGTCACAGTCAGCTTTTTGAATGCCCTTTTTGATGTTTCTGCCTTATTACCTTCACAAAACTACAGTGAACTAAAGTTTAGCATGTTAAAGACAAGCTTCTCTGTCCTTTATTGCTAGATTTTTTTTTTTTTTTTGGATGGGCCATGCTTTCAGGCAAGCACTCTGTTGATTCACATCCTTGCAGGTCATGCAAACCTTGCCAGTTTTTCTCATAGGTGTGTCCACAGCATCCGGCCTGCATTTCGGAACCAAGCCTCTGGGCTGGGCGGTTTCCTGCGGTTTCCTGCGGTTTCCCGCAGCAGGTAAAAGTGATGCGCTTCAAGCACGGAGTGCAGAGTATGGGTGCGCCTTTCACAATATGGTTGTAGTGGACCGAAGTGTCACCCGTATACTGACTTTGAATTGAGATGTAAAGCACTGACAAGATAGTAAGTTCAGAGGCTGAAGGGAGCTGGTGGCTGCTGTGAGAGAGAACAAGTGTCCAGTCTGTGGACTTGTAAAATTTACTTAAAAACAAGAAAACCTTCATTTACTGAGGTTTATTTAATCCTGAAAACTTATCTTTGATGATTGTTGTCCCCATTTTACAAATAAAGACACTGAGGCACAAGGAAATCCATTGACTTGCTGAGATCAGGCAGAAGGGAGAGGCAGGATTTAAACTGAGGCACAGTGACTCCAGAGCTCCCCGCTACTAATCTCTGGGCTACCTCTGGGAACCTCTGTTTTCCTAGTTTTAAAATGAGAACATGAGTATGTACCTTGCAGAGCCATGCTGAGAATTAAACGAGATAATGTATATAAAGTACTTGGCAGATCACGGGACCTCAGTAAGAGTTTTGTTAGTATTTAAAGCTGTTTTTCTTCTCTCTCTCTCTCTTTTTTTTGTTGTTAAGAAGAAATACAAAGATGTTGATAAGTGAGCCATTTGGTATGATCATATACATGAAAAAGGCCCCTGATCTGCATAGTGATTGTTGTTTTACTTCTTCCCATTGTGTAGTTTCAAGAATTGGCTTTTGGAACAAAGTTTGTCCCAAGTACATTTCATTATTTGAATAAATGCTCACAATTCAGTGTTGTTGTTTTTTTAAGGAAAGAGAAACTAATAATATTCAGAAGAAAGTACCCCCTCCTTCCTTTTTCGATTTTCATAAGGCATTTATTTTTCTACTACAAGCCCCTCATTTTTTAATTAATAATCTGGGCTATTGACAAGACCAGACCCATTTTCAGCTGAAAAATCGTAACAGAAGATCACACAACAACAACAAGGAGGACATGTTTTTCAAATGCATATTTGTAGATTCCCTCTCCCCTGGGCTAATTTATTGTTAATCATAAAGTAAGTGTGAGACAGCTTGCCAGGGGAAGGCCACGGAGGTGGCTCAGAAGCCTGGGCACCTGTTCCTGCTCTGCCTCCCACTGGCTGTGAAATCTTGGCCGCCTAGCTCCTCCATGGTCAATTTCACTATATTTGAAGTTGGAGATAAAGCTTCCTTAAGTATAGTGACAGAGTCCCAGGAGCATGAGTTTCATGAGATATTAGAAGATGGCAGAGAAGAAGGGGTTTCGTGATCAAATACAGTTGATCAATTCTATGCTAGAGAATTCTAGATTGGGTAAAGTGTCTTTGCCATGGGCCTTCTCAGAATCTTTGATATGCTAATGATACTGTCAATTTCCAAGAACGGGATGTTTCTCCTAAAATAACTTCATCACAGAACTACTTTGTCAAAAGATATCTTTCCTGTTTTAGAAACATGAGGATAACATACATGAAATGTAAACCTTTTTACAAATACTATTAAGTGATAATCATGAACTATTCAATCATTCATGTAATACTTAAAGAATTAAGTAAATATCTCTTGACAAGAAGACTTTTTCCCATAATTTCTCCATATCTGCTACTTTCGGGAAAAACACTATTGTAAGTATTGGTTCAATTCTTACTGATAATTCATCTTTGCCCATGATCACTTCTAAGTTTAAATGTCCATACTGTGGAATATAGGACTCACATATTAGCATAATTATATATATATCTGTGTACATATTTATATAGTGATTTATAATGTGGTTATTATTATTATAAAATTGCTTTCCTTTGTGCTTACATTTCCTAGATGCTTACATTGAGAAAAATTTGTGACTATAGATGACATAAGACTCCCCAAAGTATAACAGGGTAGCTATTGTGAAGATGACCTATTCTTTTTATTCTTCTTGAGGGATAGGGAGTCTAAGATTTATTATGTATGAAAATTTGCCTGTTTTAATCAGTCGTCCAATAGCATTTGACTAGAGAGATGTCTGTCCTTCTGCTCTCTTATAAGATTGCCAGGAGAATCGTAAGGTGGCAAATAGGTAAAAAACTGGCCAGGCATCGCTTTCTACCGCCTCCTTCTTTTTAATAGGAAAATTCTGAGGTAAAATGTGAATAAAATAATTCTCTGAATTTTTCATGTGTTTTAATAAAGTGTTTAGTAACAACAATGTGCATAAACTATGACACCATCAACACTAATTTGCTGAGTTCTGAACCAGAGCTACACAGAAGGGGATCCATTTGGATGCAGAATGTGGTCTCAAACTTTAAAAATTTCATTTTTGTGTCTGTTTCTTTCTGTATATAAATATATAAATATGATAGTACAATATTAATCTACAAAAATAAATGTTGTGCAATTAAAAGAAACCAAAAACTCTAACTTTTGTGACTTCTCATTTCTATGAAACATTATTAACCTGAGAGCTTTAGCCAGAGGAGTGTTATACATAGAACTTTTTAATGACTTGAATCACATTCTGGGTATGGACTATTTTAATTCAGTCTTGTCCTCAGGTGTATTGGCTTCTATGCCTTGTGACTAAACAAGCCTAGAATGCCTAGCATTTTCCCCCTCTCTTGTCTCTCACTTCTACATTAAGGATATCTCTTGACAACTGCATTCCTTTCCCTGCCTCCATCAGGGTTTATAACTTAGTTTGGGCAAGGGAACTAGATGAACAGGTGTAATAGGACTGCATTTAAATGAACCCAAGAGGTTTTAAGTAACAAGCCATCATCCGATTATGGTGAGTGCAAGGAGTGCCGAACCGGGCCTGGGGCACCACCTGCACTTCTTTTTAGAATTAAAATTTTGTTTTGGTATAGATGTTTGCTTTCCGGGTGTCTGTGATTGTAGCGATTAAAAAAGAAAGTCTTTGTAAAATTTATGGAATACATAATACTCATTTTAGAGAATTTGGAAAATACAGAAAGATAATTAAAAAATTACAGTTTCATAGTTAGGAATAAGCATCCCAAATGTAAACATTTGTATGTATTCCTTTTTATTTCCATATTTATTTCATATATTTATTTTATGCATAATTTTTTTTTGGTTTATACTGCATTTAGAGTTCTGTATTATACATTTTCATCTGACAGTATTAATAAGCATCTCCTGTGTCATCTCATATTCTTCAAAATCTATACCCATGTTAGTGGCTATATTCATCATATGAATATATGATGATTTATCTAACTATCCCATGTTATTAGAACTGTTTGATATTTTATAAAACACTATGCTGAAAAACATTTTATATAAATATTTGTCCACATCTCGAATTATTTTTTTAGGCTACATTCTTAGAAATGAAAACACTGGGTACAAGACATGAAACGTGATGAGGATTGTAATAGTTGACTTCTTGTGCACATCCTTGGTTATTACGTACAGCGGTTCTGTGAAGTGCAATTGTTGTTCAAAGAAGATACAAAAGAAATAACATGCTCACTGTAAAAAACATTCAGACACAGCAAAGCATAAGTAAGGAAGTAAAAGTCACCTGTCTTTCCAAGTTCCTGTTGACATTTTGGATTCTGTGCCTACATACCCAAATGTGTATGCACAAATGAGAGAGGGCGGGCACAGGTACACCCACAACTATTTAAAAGCTTTGCTGGGGGACTGTCCCCACATGCCCAAGCAGTCAGGGCAGCAGGACCCATGCAAAAATGTGATTCTTAGAGTCAGTGAGATATAGTATATATACACCATTTTTTTTTTTTATACTTGAGGTTTTATTGGTTCCCATCTGATCTGGTCACAGACAGTGTGTACAATCTACACAATTCTTGTGTGTAAGAGCCTATACACATAAAAATCTATACATAATTCTTACACAGGTACTAACAATCTAAAAACATGGTTGCGACCCTTTTCTTAAAAATTATCTAGTCACTTAAGTTAAAATTTGGAGGTACCCCGGTTGGTGTAGCTCAGTCGACTGAGCATCGGCCTGCAAACCAAACGGTTGCCCGTTTGATTCTCCAGTCAGGGTACATGCCTGGGTTGTGGGCCAGGTTCCCCAGTAGGGAGCACGCAAGAGGCAACCACACATTGATGTTTCTCTCCCTCTCTTTCTCCCTCCCTTCCCCTCTGTCTAAAAATAAAACAAATAAAATCTTTAAAAAAATTGGAGATAAATTGTCCTTAAAAAGAGGATATCGGTACCGATACATTAAAATATTGATAAGTTGTTACGTCTAAAATTTGACTAATTCATGGTTTAATATCATATTTACAACATACCAAAAAAAAGTCCAATCTTTCACAGCATATTAGCAAAGCTGTAGGATAAACTGGACCTCTGAGACCAAAGCTGTCACAAAGGGCACTCAGGTCTGATGGAGAGTCAAGACAAGGGAACAGTTTCCTTAGAAAATGATTCTACCAAGGAACAAATGGGTATATAAGACAACCAATTACAAATGTTTGAGATGTGTCAAGTGAATGATTACGGCTTGAACTGAAGTTAATTATGCTTCATATTATAAGATATGACCCTCCCCACCCCAAGCCTGCGGTATAGTACTTGGTGAACAAGATACCAAAGGTGTCTTTAATTCATTCTTTCTCTAATCCCTGGTTGTGCAAAAAATAAACAACATCTGATTTTAGCTTTTAGGAGAAAGCAGTTACACTTATCTAAATATGTAAAAAAAATTCTTAACAATTATTTCTAGGGCTTCTAAATTTCTTGCCTTTACAAACCAGTTGAACAATAAAGGAAGTCTGGGGGTCATGGAGAAGCCTTGGGACATGATATTTATCGTAGAGCGAACTCTCCTCTTTGTTCTGTTTTCTGCAGATTAGTCATTAGTTTC